>OY759263.1:15374193-15494193 GCA_963662155.1 Lamellibrachia columna | reverse complement strand
CCAACGGCTCGTGGCGCGTCAGCTCTGAATGTTAGTGTTTGTAACCGAACTAGTCAGAAGTGATATGAAGGCACTAGTGGGCAATGTGTTTATTGCATAATTTATTAGTTCTCCATCTTACTATCTGTGAGATTGTATTAATGTTGGTTTTTCTTACCGATTCGTATAATAGAGTTGTGAAGCTAACAATTTAGGGAACATAGGGTATTGTGAGCATAGTGGATATAATTCTTCCTTGTGGTAGCTTAATCCAGAAATTAGCCATCCTCTGCTTAAGTTGCATCAATAATGGCTATTTCCCTAATTCCCTAGCAGCTGTATTGAGATGTGATACCATTCTGCAAAATTCCAAGTGAAGTGTTTCGCTGATAGTGCAATTTCATATACCTACAATTCACACTCACATATACATATTTTTTGCATTCGAGACTACGTTTAGTAATTATACACATTCGTCTATGACGCCACAACACGAAAGTAGGCCCTATACGTTGTATTGAAAACTCTTTCTTACTACTATTACATTGTTTAAGTACACTTAAGAACACATTAAGTACACTTGAAGTGTCCTTAAGTGTACTTCCACAGGAATGACTGTGACTGAGGATACTTTATGAACATGTATTTTAATTATTTATTTATTATAATTATTTATTTAATTTACCATATTTTATGTATATAAATGCATATGTTGTTCCTATTGTATTTTGAATCAATATTATAATTGCAAAGGAAATAAATTATAATGATTAACTGCACATTTCAATCTTTTAGTGTATTCACGTTTTACAATTGGCATTGAAAAATCCGAATAAGCACACATAAATACACTTAATTACACTAAAGCAGATAGGTTTTCGGTAACTTCATAACCGTAGTCTGTGTCATTATATTTATTTAACTATTTACCACAGTATCTCAAAAGGGTGTATAATACTATATTTTATCAACATAATAGATACCCGTATACTATGTCTTGTTCACAGAATATATATCCATGCTACTGTATATATAAATACATATTATCATAATTATGTATTGCGATAGGGCAAGTGTTACAAGTATCATACTTTCTTCTTACCCTTTTTTTCAACATCTTATAGTATGACATTACTTACTCAATTGTACTATTGTGCTTTGTTTATCGTTGTGTTGTTGAAAAATAAACTTTCATTCATTTATTTATTCATTCATTATAACCCAGTACGTATATATTTTTTCTATATATAAATGTATGCATTATCAACAATAATCTTATATAAACTACGCCACGAATAAAATAGTTATATGCAATTAAGTGCAATTCTGCTATGGTGTGTATGTAGCTATCTATAAATAAATAGTTGTAGAACGGAATAAAATAAAATAAAATAGTTAGATGCAATTAAGTGCAATTCTGCTATGGTGTGTATGTAGCTATCTATGAATAAATAGTTGTAGAACGGAATACTGATATCTTGCAATACGGACCGGAATCAAACTACTTCAACTCAACTCTCAGCTAATGTGGATGTAACATAGCATCATTTTTGCTTTAACAATTGTGTGAAGAAAGGATTGTTGGAAACTTACACATTAAGATACCATCCAAGATGCGAAAACATCAAATTGGTATCAGTTACAGATTCAGTATGATTTAACAAGATTTAACAAGATTGCCATCCCAAACAACAAGTTCCAGATGGCAAGTGGACAAGGAAACCATTGGCTTATCGAAAGTTAAACAATTTTCTCATCTATGTGTAGTCAACCCTTATCAAATATATGTCAATTCTATTTTTTAAACATATTCACACTACTAGCATTAACATAATCATTTGGCAATCTGTTCCATTAATTTATCACCCTCTGTGAGAAAAAGTACTTTCTCATGTCTAACCTACACTGCTCCTTAACTAATGCTGCTTTGTGTCCACTGGTTCTACTGCCTTCTTTAAGTTTGAAGAACATATTCGTATCAACATCCTCATAACCGTTCACTATTTTAAACACTTCTATTTGGTCTCCTCTTAGTCTCCTGGTCTATAGTGTTGTCAAACCACATTGTAATAAGCGACTTTCGTAACTAAGGTCTCTCAATTCTGGAATCATTTTAGTTGCTCTTCGTTGTATTCTTTCTAGCTTGTCTATGTCATTTTTACGATACATTTAATACGTTTGCAACCATGCTGCCGAGTCTGGATAACTTGGATGGTTACCGGAAGTATTTCGAGAAAGAATCGAAATAAGGTGCAGCTTTCATAATGTTGTGTACTTACTGTAGTGTATCGAGGCTACCCGATCGTAGCTCATGAATATGTAATGATAGTGCGTCATGTAGATCATGCGCACGATATAACAAAATTAAAGGCGTGCTTCAGGAAAAGTTGTATTCTGTAATTCCTCGATATAATCTATTTTAATCGTACCCGTGTCTCATAGTTATCAATGTGAGAACACAACCCTTACAACGCCATAGTACAGCTATGCTTGGATTCAAAAGGACCAGTGCAAAATACGTACATTGACAACGATAGCCGACCCTCTCCTGGGCACACGTACACTCGTACATCGCACTGTACGGGATGCACGTTCCATCTCCTTGACATGGAGTATATTTGCATGGATCTTGAAACAGAGAACAATGCGAATTTAAATATTATGACATGCCACGGTGCGGTTCGTACACGCAGTGTCACATGCACACTCACTGAAAGGTTAGTTAACATTGCCGGGTAGTTATTCGGATAACGTGTACGTTTTATTGCATATACGTAGTGGAAGAACGCAAGCCAATAAACGCACGTGTATAACAAGTCGTCATGACGGGATTGCATTGTCTTACAAATCCGCAAATTTCTTTTTGGTACTGCAACATGGACAGTACAATAATGACTAGCGCTACTACAGTGACTACTACAATGACTACTAATGTTATTATTATAGCTAGTTATCATGATACAAGCAAAGCATGTGTGTGTGTGTGTGTGTGTGTGTGTGTGTGTGTGTGTGTGTGTGTGTGTGTGTGTGTGTGTGTGTGTGTGTGTGTGTGTGTGTGTGTGTGTGTGTGTGTGTGTGTGTGTGTGTGTGTGTGTGTGTGTGTGTGCCTGCGTGTGTGCGTGTTCGAATGCGTGCGTGCATGCCTGTGTGTTTGGGCGTGGATGCGGGCGGGTGCGTGAAGCATATTCTAAGCTCTACAAATACAAAACAGTCCAATCTACAGTGTACCGGAGCATTCGTAGCAGTCGGGCGATTTGTACTGGCACTGTCTAGTTTCTTTGTTGAAACCCCAAAAGGATTTTTCTGGGCATGATTCCACTGTTATGTCCCCACCACTGCATCTTGCATATTTGCGGCAATTTTCACACAATGCGTATGTTCCGTCCTCTGCGGCACTGCATTCCGATATACAGTCTGGACGGTCAGTGAGTTGACACATGTTATCTTCACCTAAAATAGCCCAGACAACTAGTTGAAATGCGTCGGGTTGCAACGTCTATGCGGGGCTAGATAATGCAATGTCTGTGTCGTACATGGAACTGTTGTGTAATGTCACATTCAACGAGTGAAAAGTATCCATCCATATTCGTCTTCAAACAAACACAAACAATTTACCACTAACGGCCAAACGACGGCATGAAGACAATTCGGTGCTCGTTGGAACTTACTTTCGCACAAGTCTCCTTTGTGGTACGCATCGCACACGCAATGTGCGCTCCAAGAACCGTTACCTTTGTACGGGTGTCCCGTCCACACGCATTTGCTAAGTTTATGGCATGGAATCAAAGAGCAAGGGTCGAATGCTGAAACCAGATGCATTCATCAACAATGCATCACGCTACGCATGTAAACACCACACACAGCGGGAAAACGTGGGTTCCAATGCGTGTCATTTCCAGCGGAAATTATACATACGTCAGTTGGCACATTAAACATACTTCATTTAGTCCACCACCACCCATAAGTACTTACTAGCACATTTCGGTCCTCGAAAATGTTTAGGGCACAAACAAGTGAAATTGGTGTCCGTTGGTACGCAGGTGCCATTGTACAGGCATGGATTAGTGTGACATGGCGCAAACGCTGGAAAAAGATCCAAACATCTTTAATATATAGTAGTTTGTGACTCTGTATGTCTGCATATCTCTCTGTTTTTTCGGGCGGCCCATGAATTTACCATGCGGTTTGGTTTTACGTCATAAAAACCAATTGTCTTTCCAAGTTTCTGTCACTGCTACGTGAGCAACGTCACACGTCCTCAGAACGTTTCGTGAAACCGGCAGTAGTACATGATGTTTCGAGCATGAAGTTGTCATTGCCATTGGCATTGCCCTAATAAAACTTGAATGGGTAGTGCAAGAAGTCATAAGCTCTTGCAGCTGTAACGTTTTTGCCCCGTGCAACTCTGCTAGTACTATATATTATCATCATTTGTGTAATGCAGGAACGTAAATACTCTACCCATAGAACACTCCATATATTGCAAATATAAAGAACATCATCAAATCAAGCTATACAAATGTTGATTAGTAATTGTACATTTTAGCAACATAACACATTGCATCAACAATTAAGCTAATTTTGAAATACGAATACTACACATACATTTTATATTGTACAGACATACCTTCACACTTGTCACCATGGAAATTCTGCTCACAGAAGCAATGAAAGTTGTCTCCATCAGAATAACAACTACCACCATTCTTACATGGGTTTGGTAAACACCCAGCAGCTACTGCAGGAATCATAAAATTTAGAAACATGGATGAATCTTCAACTGTCGTTTTAACTACAATTGCACATGCATGTTGAGGACGACTTAATATATTATTGAACGAACAGTCTCTCTACTCAAACTATGCGGCAGCTGTGACGGCTGGGTGCACGTTGCCAAGTTCGGAAACGGTAGATCCTTGGCAAAGCTGAAGTGGATGGACAGATAAGCTGAAACGGTTTGTTTCGGCGTTGGTGGGAAATGGACACTTGATCAGATTAATACAGTGCCGAGAGAGAATCCACTTCAGCACGCAGGGAGGCTGACAGGAAGAAAGATGACAGGGAAATGGTGACAAGAAGGAATGGGACAGGAGGGAAGTGACAAGAGAAAAGGAGACAAGAGAGACGGTGACAGAAAGGAAACATGCAACAGGGAAAGATACATGATGGATAGTGATATAGATGTAACAGGTGACCTATTGACAGGCGGGAAGGAGATGGACAACATGGTGTGCCAAGTGGCAAGACTGTTGGACAGAACACGACAGGCGGAAACTGACGAAAGAGCAACTCTGATGTAGTGTTTACTGATAAAGCGAGGGTGCTCATGGGTGACTATATAGTTAGAAAGACTGACAAAGCACACAATAAGGGTGACAAAGTTGTAGTTATTATTACCGGGGGCAAGAACAGAAAGGATGGATAAAGTGGTTGGTCAAGGCAAGGGAAAGTACATTCTGGTGCACATTGGCACACATAACGCAAACGATGGGGGAACAACCGCCACAATTAAGACATACAGGCAGTGTTAGCCAGGATTCTAAGGCAGGCACGAATTGGGAATTTGACCAGTAATTCGAGGCAGGGGTCAGGGATATCGAAATTGCAGGAGGCTGGCGGAGGCTGGCGATATCACACGCACGCACGCACGCACGCACGCACGCACGCACGCACGCAAAAAAAAAATTATATATATATATATATATATATATATATATATATATATATATATATATATATATATATATATATATATATATATATATATATATATATATATATATATATATATATATATATATGGGTAACACGAACATTGTCGAAAATTAGTTGAAAGGTGTTTTTTCTGCGACTTAATAACACACATAAAATAATGTATAAATATTATGCTATAGGGGCTATCCATAAAGTACGTTACGTTATTTGTGGTCTTGTTTGAGGCCCCCACCCCCTTGTAACGCTTTTTAACGCAGGCCTTTCCATCCCTCTAAAACTACGTTAGTTTTGAGAAACACACCCACCCCACCTATTTTGAATACATACATTTTGTTTGCAGATTTGTCGCGCGTCAATACATGCTTCACTGATGAATTGAAGGGTCGGCATTCCTTTTCCGTTCTAGTTCAGTCGAAATATATCCGAAAACGTGCATAGCAATTGATGCTAACCTTCAGATATAGACAGCTAGGCGAACATAAGAACTTTTTATAATAAACCTAGACATCCCTTCCTACCCCCATGTAACGCCCCGTACCAGGACCCCCTGAGCGTGACGAACTTTATGGATGGCCCCTTATATAATATGAACATATCAAATTGCTATATTCCTGCCAGTTTTGATTCGAATAGTAAATAAATCTCGTGTTATGAGCAGTGTTTTGCTTACTTTGCTGGTGACTTAGATGTTACTTTGTCATATATTAAAAAAATGGCAAGCAACCCCCAATGTTTTTTGCGATTTCGTGCTTTTGAATTCCAAATAACTTATGACATTTAAAGTGTCATTACTTTGATTTCAGGATAGATGCCTACCTTATACATAACATGATGGACTTCCTTGTTAGGCATGTATTATTATACCCATATCAACATTGGTTTTTAAAAGCGAGATCATGCTTAGCAAATGCGTTAAGTTTTTTTATTATAAATCACTAAGTGGATAGACGACGGATAAGAATCCGTGTTACGAATTTAATCATTATTAATAACATAACTACGTAATAAAATAAGCTAATGTATTTTACAATACATAGCAAGTTATTATTAAAACAACTATAATACAAAAAAATAAATATATTGACAATATACTAAATAGATATGTAGTAAAGGTTTAACAGTTCTTGGTGGGGAAAAGTAAATTTATTGCAACATTACTTTAACATCATTTTAACAAAATTGATGTTGGTCTTCGTCAGTTTGGTTGTTGGTAGGTTAGAATAAATATCGAGATAAAACACTGTCATTGTGCTAGTCATGTATATATATATATATATATATATATATATATATATATATATATATATATATATATATATATATATATATATATATATATATATATATATATATATATATATATATATATATATGTATATATATATATATATATATATATATATATATATATATATATATATGTATATATATATATATATATATATATATATATATATATATATATATATATATATGTATATAAGCATAAACGATATTATAACACATGCATGCTACTTTATATATTGCAATTATGTCTTATCATAATGTATTGCAATAGGGCAATTATTATAAGTAATACACTTCTTTCTTGCCCTTTTTTCAACATTTTATGATATGACATTACTAACTCAGTTGTAATTTTCTGCTTTGATGTTTGTGTTGAAATAAACTTAATTAATTAATTAATTAAATAATTAATTAATTAATTCATTCATTAATTCATTCATTCATCCATATTGTGTACATTTACTAGTGATGATGCTTGTTTTTACTGCTTTGTATACTAGCGACAAAGGAATGGGGAAAGAGAAAAACGTGCTTATTTCAAGATATATGATACGGAATGGCGAATGTTGTGCTGTTATGTTTTAAACTGTACTTCTGTACCTTCGCATTTTGCACCTTGGAACCCTGTTTGACATTTGCACGTAAAACTTCTTCCTTTTCCTTTCTTTGTACATGTTCCATCATGTGCACATGGGTGGCTTTCACACGGGTCGAAATCTGTAATAGAATAACCACGCAATGCTATACATTACTGCATACATAACGAAACTATGTAGACAATGGGGTGCCATAATACTTAGTGGAACTAGTCTCAATTAAATATTTTTGCAGATCCATTCATCAATACAGGACATATTTTCGTTTGTTAATAATAAAAAGGTAAAGGAACGTAGTTGTGTAGCGAAAGTGTCCAGTCTTTAGGACTGAACAAAACGTTTTACACTTCACCCCTGGCTGACCTCTTCACTTCAATGACCTCTTCTCTCTGAATAGCTATGAAAAATTATATCTGCTTCGCAGATATGAAGGCTTTGATGAATTAATGTTTGCACTGTTTGTCTGGTAATACAAGATGGCGATTCCGTACCTCCGTATTTTGCACCATTGAAAGCTGATTGACATTAGCACGTAAAACGTCTTCCTTTCTTTGTACATGTTCCGCCATGTGCATGTGGATTTTACGATACATAACATGATATTATGAAAACAACTATTATACAAAAAAATAAATAAATATACAGACCACATATTAAATAGATCTGTTGTAAATGTTTAACAGTTCTTGGAGGGAAAAGTAAATTTATTGTAACATTATTTAACATCATTTTAATGATGTTGGTATTCATCAGTTTGGTTTTGGTAGGTTAGCGTAAATATCTAGTTAAAACGATGTCGTTATTCTTTTCATGTATATAACATTAATGATATTGAGACATATGCATGCTACTTTGTAGAGTACAATTATGTATTATCATAATATATTGCAAAGGGGAAAATATAATAAGTAATACTCTTCCTTCTTGTCCTTTAAATAGAAAATTATGATATCACAGTACTAACTCAATTGTAATGTGATATCATAATGTTCTGTTTAGATGTTTGTGTTGAAATGAATTTCATTCATTCATTCATATTTTGTACCTTTACTATTGATAAAGATTGGTCTTTCTGCGTCTTATACTAGCGACAAGGGAAAATGGAAAGAGAAAAACGTGCTTGTTTCACGATATACGATACGGAGTGGCGAATGCTGTGCTGTGATGTTTTAAACTCTACTTCTCTACCTTCGCATTTTGCACCATGACATTCTGACTGACATTTGCACGCAAAAAAGTAACTCAGTAATAAGCAATTTGCGTAATCAGTAATAATTTTGTATTCAATAAAAATGTGCCCTAAGGAAAATACCCCACATTTTAATCACTAAGCTGATGTAATGCTATAGAGGAATGCTGCCTGCGATGTATTAAACTGTCCTGATGTACCTTCGCATTCTGCACCTTGGAAGCCTGACTGACATGTGCACGTAAAACTTAACTCAGTAATCAGCAATTTTCGTAATCAATAATAATTTCGTAATCAATAAAAAAATGTACCTTAAGGAAAATACCCCCACATTTTAGTCACTAAGGCGATGTAATGCTAGATAGGAATGCTGTCCTACGATGTATTAAACTGTCCTTATGTACCTTCGCATTTTGCACCTTGGAAGCCTGATTGACATTTACACGTAAAACCTCTTCCTTTTCCTTTCTTTGTACATGTTCCACCATGTGCACATGGGTGGCTTCCACATGGGTCGACATCTGTAATAGAATAACTACACCATGCTCTGCATTACTGCATACTTAACGAAACTATGTAGACAATGGGGTGCAATAATACGCGGTGGAACTTGTCTTAATTAAATATTTGTGCAGAGTCATTGATAAATGCACTATACATTTTTATTTACATATGTAGTAAATGTTTAAAGGTTATTGGTGAGGGAAAGTAAATTTATTGAAACATTATATTAACATCATTTTAATAATGTCGGTCTTCATCAATTTGTTTGTAGGTAGGTTAGCATAAATACCTAGTTTAAACACTGTCATTATGTTAGTCTTTTAAATATTCATAAACGATATTGTGACACATGCATGCTATTTTATAGACTGCAATTATGTATTTCATAATGTATTGCAATAGGGTAAGTATTATAAATAATACCCTTCCTTCTTGCCATTTTTTCAACTTTTTATAATATGACATTACTAATTCAGTTGTAATTTTCTGCATTGATGTTTGTGTTGCTGTAAACTTCATTCATTCATTCATATTTTGTACCTTTACTATTTATGATGCTTGCTTTTATTGTTTGTGTACTAGCGACAAGGGAAAAGGGAAAGAGAAAAACGTGCTTGTTTCACGATATACGATACGGAGTGTCGAACATTTTGCTAAGATGTTTTATACTGTACTTCTGTACCTTCGCATTTTGCACTATGAAAGGGTGACTGACGTTTGCACGTAAAACTTAACTCAATAATCAACAATTTTCGTAATTAGTAATAATCTACAAATGAATTGCATTTGGCTGCAATATTAAATTTCATTACACACGCGTTCAATACGTGCCGTGTTATACTAGGTTGCAATATTAAATGCGGGTTTGAACGCTCGAGGTACAGACCAACTAGTTATTTACGTCATGACGTGTTTTAGGAATTGTATTATGAGCAACAACAATAACCTGCAACGTGACTGCAAAAACACTGATGGAATGTAATCACTGCTACAATTTACAATAATGCGTAGAATTTAATTGAGCGATATTGCCATTCAAACCAAAGTTCAAGATGACAAATGGACAAGGAAGCAATTGGTTTATTGATAGTACAAAATATTCTAAGTATTTGACAAGGAAGCAATTGGTTTATTGATAGTACAAAATATTCTAAGTATTTGATCATTTCCAGAATTATGTTGTTACACAATTTATTTACCTCCATCCAGTAGTTTCTGGTTATTGGTTGTATCAAGAACAACTTCCAAAGTGACGATGTATTTTTGTCAATGTCTACGAGTTAGTATAATGCCAATATACAAGTCAGCATAAGTATGCCAAAGTCAATACACTAGTCCCCTCTTACAAAATCTATCAATATATTATGTGTCTAAAATGCACCTTACACTGTGACAGGAATTAATAATTGGATAACAAATAATACATAACTGAAATGGGAACATGGCTATCCAAATCCACCCTTTCCGGAGCCCGCTTTTAAAGGACGACATTGCGTAACCGAGTATCGAACCGTGTGTGTCCATGATTAAGTGTCAATGGCAACTATTTTGTGATGCCCCAGTGTATGCCACTTATCTTATTAAGTTACCCATGGCGTCTTTTTGCGGAACGTGTTCTCGTCTTTCGGTAATCGGAATGCTGTGTTCTGTTATGTGTTTACGTAGGTATTGACGAAGTATAACTAAAGAATGATAATTTGAAGTGTAGCGTGAACAGAAGTTTTACGAGCCGACCCGATCTGATACAAACAACTAGCGTGGCGTCATCTAGCGAAGAGTAATAACATCATAACGCAACACCCTTCCCTTATGGAGAGGCACACAACTTACATATACTTTAGTATAGTATGTTGTATAAATTATAGATACGCAAATTAAATGAACATAGTGACAAGCATTAGTTAACTATAGAACGTCTGTATAAATGTGCTTCATTTGTTTAAATGTCACCAAATTGAATGTCCACACGAAGATCTTAAAAGCCTCGTTTTCTGTAAGATGTGTACGTTTCACAGCTTTTTACACGTTTCACCACCCTTCCGGCTTTCGTCATGTAGCTATGTGTGTGTGTGTGTGTGTGTGTGTGTGTGTGTGTGTGTGTGTGTGTGTGTGTGTGTGCGTGCGTGCGTGCGTGCGTGCGTGCGTGCGTGCGTGCGTGCGTGCGTGCGTGCGTGCGTGCGTGCGTGCGTGCGTGCGTGCGTGCGTGCGTGCGTGCGTGCGTGCGTGCGTGCGTGCGTGCGTGCGTGTGTATAGATATAGCTATAGATATAGCTGTTTCGGCGACGAGGGGAGTCGTGTAATGGTGATTGAGCTTTGTCAGGGCTCTTCGTTGGAGTAATGGTGACTGTCTCGTCTGGAACTGTGCGTGGCTGTGATGGTTGAAGTGGAGACCGTTGAACATTTATTTTTCTGGGTCTCGGGGACTCTCGCAGAAAATGTCGGTTTCGGCGATAGTTACGTCCATCGTCCGTTGTCACTTCGTAGGACCGTCTCACAAGCCGCTTAGTCACAGTTGCTTGTTCCCACTCCCCTCTCCCAGCCTGGATTGGCTGAATTCTTACAAGACTGCCTGGGTGCAATGGTCCCAGCACTCGCCTGTTGCTACACCGTTCACCGACTCCTGCTTGTTTGTCTTCCATTCGTTCTCTTTCATCTTTGGGGTAGCCACTTGATGGTTTTAGAACATAAGATGTCGTGGGAACAAGAGTCTTCGTTCTGCGTCCCAAGAGTCGTTGTGCTTGACTGGTTTTGAGACCTTCTGTTGGTGTGGTTCTCAGGTTGAGTATACCAAGGTATAGGTTTCATGTGCAGTTCTGCATTTTCTTAGCAGTCGCTTCGCTATCTTGACGGCAGCTTCTGCAGCACCATTCGCTTTACTGTCACCAGGACTTGACATTTCATGGCTAAATCCCCACTTTTCATCGAACATCTTGAATGTGTTAGAAGTGTATTGAGGTCCTCCGTCATTGATTACACTATCCGGCACACTATGTCTTGCAAAGTGATGTTTCAATTTCGTGATAACATCTTCAGATAACGTTTCCTTCAGAAACTCAGTTTCGAAGAAGTTACTGTAGTAGTCCACTGTGATCAGATAGTTTCTTCCCTCAAATGACAGTAGATCTATGTCAACCTTTTGCTAAGGATGAACAGGGACTTCGTGCATGAAAAGCGGTTCAGCAACTTGTTTGTCACTGTGAGTGGCGCATTTTTCGCATGAATCCATGTATTGTCGAATTTCGCTCGACACGCCAGGCGAGAATACCAATTCTCTAGCTCTGCGTAGATATGAGTTCATTCCCTGTGACCTGCGTTTAGTTTCACTTTGATGTATGGTCGCGTAGCAGCCAGTATGACGACTCTTTCACCGCGCAGAATTATTCCATCGTGGACGGTTTGTTCGTCACGATAGCTGAAGTAAAGAGTCATTGAGTTTGGCTCTGCGTCTTTGTTTGCCGGCCATCCTTTCATGATGGTGTTCTTCAAACAAGACAGACTTACAGCTCGTTCAATCACGACGCGGATCTCACCACGTCGATATCTTTTGATGGGTAGGAAGGAGAGATTGTTCACAGACACCTGTTCCGAGCACGGTGTGTCTGGTAGAGGTGAGCGAGATAGAGCATCTGCGACTTGAATCGATTTTTATCTCTTATATGTTAGCATATAGTTGTACTTTTGTGTTCGCAGTAGAAGTGCTTGCAGACGTTTCGGGGCCATTGACAACGGTTTCGTCACAATAACGACTACTGGTTTGTGATCGGTGTCAACACTGATATGGCGTGATGAAACTTCTCCAATCCGAAGCATTTCTTTTTCTATTTGCCCATACCGTTTCTCTGTCTCTGTTAACGTTCTGCTCGCATAGGCCACAGGTTTGCCTTCTTGGAAGATTGCTGATCCAAGCCTACATTCGCTTGCATCGTTTTCGAATCTCAATTTCTTTGTAGGGTCATAGAATGCAAGTACAGGTGCATTGATTATCATTTGTCTGACAGTTTCAAACGCGTCTTGTGGTGAATCTGACCACGTCCACGTAACGTCGTGTTTAGTCAGATTCCTCAACGGGTAGATGACATCCGTCATGTGCGGCATAAACTTGGCGAGGTAGTTAACCATTCCGAGGCAGTTCTTCAGCATTCGTTGGTGCAGCCATTTTAGCGATAGCTTTGACTTTTTCGGGGTCAGAATACAATCCATCCTTTGCTGTGCGATGCCTCATGAAGGTCACTTCGCTCATGCGTAGTTGTAGGATTTCTCGGTTCAAATTGATGCCGTTGTATCTGCAACGTTCCATGAAAGCTATCAAGTTGCGGTCATGTGCTTCGAGATCCTTACCATGGATGATTACATCATCTGCGATGCACACGACACCTGGCAGATCGTCAAGTGCCTCCAAGAGCTTCCTCTGGAATATTTCCGATGAGACAGACGTCCCAAATGGTAGACGGACGCATCTGTAACGACCATAGCATGTCTGGAAGGTGGCCAGCATACTAAATTCGCGATCGAGTTGCACATGCCATTAGCCAGATGAGAGATCTGCTTTGGTGAACATGCGAGATTATCCAAATTCGTGTACCGTATCTTCGAGAATCGGAAGAGTATAGTGCTCACGAAGAAGTGCTTTATTCAGTTCTCGAGGATCAATGCATACTCTTACCTCACCATTTTTCTTTGTTATGACAAGTTGGCTCACCCATGGAGTTGGCCCTTCCACCTTTGTGATTACGCCTAACTTTGTCATTCTATCCAGTTTTGCCTTTAGTTTTGGACGAACATCGATAGGTATACGTCTCGTGGCCATGACGGTTGGATGAATCATCTCATCGACTTGGAGATATACTTTTCCTGGGAGTGCCCCAAGTTTGCTATCGAACGTATCGGGATGTTGCTCAACGGGAGAAACCGTAGCGACTTTCTCAATATTCTGTTCATTGATCTTCATCAATTTTATCTTCTTCGCAGTTGTGTACCCGAGTAGCGGTGTGTAGTTGTGTACCCGAGTAGCGGTGTGTAGTTATGTAACCGAGTAGCGGTGTGTAGTTATCTTTCACAACCATGAATTCGATGGAGTACGTTTTCTTGTTCTTTGGATTATTTACAACTGTATGGCAGATCCCTAGTGGAGCAGCCTCTGTGTTGTTCCACATTTTAAGTTTGTGTGTAGTCGGCTTTATGTTGTCTGCATAACGTGTATGCAGTGTGTTCAATGTAGCACCAGTGTCGACCTGGAACGTCACTTTGTGATGACCAACCAGCATTTCAATTGTCGTTTGACAGAGTGTGTATCCACTCATCGTCTGAGTCATCTGGTGCTGTCACCTGGTGGACGTGTTTAAGAATTGCACGTGCTCTGTTGTGCGGTACATATCTTCGCGAAATTATTTTTTCTCTTACACAGTGAGCGCGTTTTTTCCCAAGCCGGACATTCCGCTTTTTTCATGATGTGCGAACGTCCGCAGAATTTACATTGGCGCCACTTTTAAACAAGTGGCGCCAGTGTATCGTGTTCACAGATACTGTCAACCACATGGCGTCCGACACTGTCAGCGGGAGTTGCTTGAAGTCGAACTGGGTCACCAGCAAAGTTCGTCAAATGAAGTATCTGTAGAGCGTAGATATCATGTCTTACGTATGTATTAACGAAGTACAACTCAAGAATAACAACTTGGAGTGTAGCGTAAAAAGGAGTTTTACTAGCCGACCCAATCTGATACAAACAACTAGCGTGGCGTCATCTAGCGAGGAGTAATAACATTATAACGCAACACGTTCCAATGCGCTCGTATTTACCGTAAATATGAGTTCACGATCCAATATTTCCCAGCAATAAACCCGATGGTAAAAAGAGCACCACTCAATGTATTGTAATGTATGTAAGTTATATTTATTAATGTACAACAAAATAATTTAGTTCAGACTGTAAACAAACTTAAAGGGTTTAGGCGCATATTTTTTTATTTCGGCCAATATTGTTTTTTTTTTATTCTAGAATGGGGGCATACGTCTATCATAATTGATTTAACAACGTGTTTTATACACAAAAGAACGTTTAAACTATGAAATAATTGTTAGTAAACAGTGAAATACAACACCCGCAGGGTACCTAGTTTCATATAAACATAATTATTTTACAAAGCAAGAAGATACATTTTCAAGATTTGATTAACCGAAATGTGCACGTTAAGCCATTTTGGGATCTAATATTCACCTTTAGCCAATGAGAGAATTATAAAACTGATAAAAAGTGGAACGTTTTGCTTAATTCAAAGCATATATTATATAGCATTAACTTACCGATGAGTCAAATCCGATGTGGACGCTACTACAACTGAGTAGTAATCGTCTTCATGTCATAAAGTTTCGTTCAACCATTAGGAATGTTGAATTGGTCATGGTGGTTCAACAGCTCGCGTATACTCCAGATGGACATTTCTGTATTTGACATATTTGCGACTAAGTGTTGCAGTCTAACATATATTTAATGACGTCCGGCTAAGACATTTGTGTGGTAAACTTTTTCAATGCGTTATGATAATTCCGTTATGTCGCTGTTTACCTTAAAGATCCTTCCTTAATTATATGTCTTTGCTAGTCTGATTTCAAATAAATGTTGCGAAAAATCAATCCGAACTAATATCCATTACAACATGCTAGCTCATTTGGATAACTTTTGTATACGTTTTTTTTTGGAAATGTTCAGACAAACTATTAAAATATTTAATGTTTAGTCAAAGGTTAATTGAAGTGACAATGGGAACGCTGAAAACCATTGGGGAAATTTCTTAATTTTGTCATGTGATCGGCGAGAGGATGGAAGTCACGCCCGTGATCGGCATTGACCCACCCAGTGTTTACAATTTGGGTATTCACTAATTTGAGCCTTACCAGATCTAATAACTAAAGTAAATTATTTCGATGATTTGAAAAAAAATACGCATACATATTTTGACATCAATGTGGATTTGCGATAGGCTTAATCAGTTGAGAATGGAATTTTAAGCATTGCACGTATGTATATATGGAATAGCTACATGATTAGAAACAGCACAAACCCTGTCAACAGAGCAGGACTACGAATTATAGCCATGCGTCATTTTTATGTTCTAAAGCAGCATAACTATGCAAAATGTTTTATATTTTAAAAGTAAATCTTATATGCTAACATGTCTTCTCGTTTAAGTACACCTGTTTGTTTGATACATTTAGTTTTCGCATATGCAATTTTATCGTATTCGTGAACGTCACCATTTTTTTATCAATGTGTTGAATCCGTCAATATAAGCATATGTTGAAACGCGAAAAACCCAGGACATACTATGGACGAGTCTTTGACCACGATACATCAGAGACACTCAATGGATGTTTTGAATGCACTAATTGGGACGTGTTTTTCTATGGCTGTTCTGACAATCCAGACGAATTAACTGACCCCGTCACATCTTACATTCAGTTCTGCGAAGAAGCAATCACACAAACACACACATACTGTATTTTTTCCAATAACAAGCCATGGATTATCAAATAACTCAGAATGTACACGAGGATAACCCAGTTAATGAAAATAAAATAAATGGTGTTTCTGAATAGAAAGTATGCAATATTATAGTGTATACGACTGAAATTAAGTTCTATCTATGTGTGTGTGTCATAAGCATCCCCTGTTCGAGTGTTAAGCAAACAGTTGAGGAGTAAAATTAAACTTGCAAATTGACAGTAAAAGAACGAGATGAACGAAACTGTTGTCTTGTAGTGTCAGCGATGCCTGGAAAGGACTGAATACGATCATAGTTAGACATCGACAACAACTGTCTCTGGTCTCTGGCAATCCTACTAACTTTACAAATGCTCTGGACAACATAATGGAAGCGTTTCTTATTCGCAAGCGTTTGTTCGAAAATAACTCTTCCGACAATCTCAATGGTTTGCATGTTTATAGATACATCGCCAATGCCTTCTTCTTGCACTTGATTGTTAACGAGGATGGCTGGTAAAGCTAGACTACATGCAACATTCATAATGCTATAAACTCTCTTAGTATTGTGGAAACTCGCGCAACAACGTCACACATAATCGCCGTACCTCCCGAGCAGCATTGGCAGTTTGGAGAAACGTCATAACTTAAGTGATAGAAGTAGTGCCAATGCTAGAAGAAATCGTGCACTTCAGAAGTTAAGTTCAGCAAAGCTGATGCAGTAATGAGCGGTAGTACGCTCACCGGACACTAGTTTCCAATTATACACCGATTGCCGCGTCTTTTTATAATAACTAAAACATGGAATCCATATTATTCTGTCAACATAAGGAGGCTGTAGTTTTTGCAGAACTTGTCCAATGCATACAAATAGTTGACAATCGCGTCTAGAAACAAAGTAACGTGAAACGTCATAAACAACAATGACGTTGCCCGACCAATTGGAGTGACCAGGTCTATATGTTATATAAGAACATACATTTTTGTATTTACAACACAATGGCGTATTCATAATTTATGAAGATACGTTTTATTAGCACCATTGAGAAATGGAAATATCAGCACATTACAAATCGTCTGGAAACTGAAGCAACTTTAAAGGTATGAAAGTATGTGCAGAAGTTTATTACTGCCAGCATAGCATACGTGCACGCTGCGCAATTCTTAGCAATTATTGCAGTGCATTGCAAAAGGGTGCATTGCAACATTGTTGAATTTAAAATAGAATGAATCGTTCAGAAACTTGAAAATGTATTTTCTAATCCATTTGCTCTTTGCTTTCTTTGTCTGACACACGAGTCGCTTAGCACGGCACGATGTAATAGTGGGTATGTCCTTGTTTTTCAACCAAATTATTACGGTTATATTCATCACTGTAATGTAAATAGCAAATGTCATTGATGTAGTCTATTCCAGCGCAGAAATCAAGCATATCCATGCACGCTTGCTTGCACTCTTCTAGGTTCAAAATGTCGTTTAGTGGGTCTCCATCGGGATAGCGTTTGTTTTCAATTTCTTTGACTACTCCAAGGCATTCTACAAAGAAAGACCAATAATAACGACTAAATGTACAAGATATTCAGACAACGGCGTGTCTCTTACCCTCCCCCGCGACCATCTAGTTAACTGTACATAAGCTAGGCAATATTTGAATGAAAACTGACATTTAAGCACATCCATGTAGGAGAGAAACACACGCACGCTCGCACGCACACACACACACACACGCACGCTCGCACGCACACACGCACGCACGCACGCACGCACGCACGCACGCACGCACGCACGCACGCACACACACACACACACACACACACACACACACACACACACACACACACACACACACACACACACACACACACACACACACACACACACACACACACACACACACACACACACACACACACACATATATATATATATATATATATATATATATATATATATATATATTTATCGACCTAACATGAACATTCGTCTGTTAGAGCAGCGTCCTTCACGAATTCAGGATTTCAAATCAACTACCTACAAGGCTACGCGATGGCGCCACCCGTCAATTACACTGAACTGTTTTCCTGGCCACTCGCTATTCCGTGGTACTATCTCAACACTATCGCGATATATATATATATATATATATATATATATATATATATATATATATATATATATATGGAAGCTAGATGCAATTCTGCTTTTCTTTGCACTGCGCAATGCCATAGGTCTATCACACCATTCGTAGGATTCCGTGGCCGGATTAGCAGACATTCTTCTTTGATTAAATACATATGTTTTTCGGTTTATACCATCTGGCATCTGTACGTTTTATATATAATAATCCGATCGTTTGCTTAATTTATAGCAAATCAGTTGCACATGTGACGTGGTATCCAACTTTCACAAGACTTTATATTTATGTGCGTGTGTGTGTTTGTTTGTGCGTGTGTTTGTGTGTGCGTGCGTGAGTGTGGATGTGTGTATATTTGATAGTTGTGTCCCTACGTTCCTTCTCAATATCTCGGAACTGTTTTCCTGTTTTCTCTCCAATACGTGGCTCAATGGAACAGGACGTGATAGCATCTAACAATAATCGAGCAAGCATATGCATGTTTGTATGTTGTTATGTTAACATTTTCCTCCTAGACGGCTTGCAACTCGGGCGCCAACGTTTCAGGGATTAATCTACGACCCCATGAATGAAACGTAACGCCTTTATTTTTTCGAAATACCCCGTACATCAAGCGTTCTTAGTGGTTTTGATGGTAAATTAAATGTTCGCTACGTAAAATGTTAACTTCCAAGAATCGCAGAAACCACGCGCGCGGCGATAACTTCGGTACGTAAACCGTTTGAGAGTACGTAGCGCCGTCTGTGCGGTTTTTGCTTATTAATTATAGTAGAAAGCACGCACCCACGTACGGGCAGTACATAATAAAAAATATAGTCTACTATTCTACAACCAACACAAGTATCCATGGGTCTAAATTCACGTGACATTTAACATTTTGAACATGCAACGAATATTGCATCACGTTCGTGGCGCGGTTGTTTCTGGTAATACGTTTGACGTCCCTTAAACAATCTCGAGCGTACTGATGGCATATTGGCCTGAGGCATTTGGTAAACATTGCCATCATGACTATCACGTATGAATTACCAAGTCCTGGGGACGGGCATTTTTGCTAGTGAATATAAAGGTGTTGTACGGATAGCTAGTGAGCCCTTTTCAATGATGGTTCTAGCATTAGGCGCATTGTATTTTTTTATCGCTGTTTTGCGGATATGTTCTCTACTTACGTTCACAGGTATCACCGCTGTAGCCCATTTGGCAGAAACACTCCCAGTAGGCGATATATTGCAGCGTTGCGTTGTATGAACCATCCACAACACACTCTCCTCCATTCTGGCATGGGTTTGGTGTGCACTGTGACTTGTCAACTGTTGCGTTGCAATAAGAAAAAGAGCAAATGTGCAAAGCTAAGTTAATTCACCTATGTGGAATATATGTGTACATATGTGCGTTCGTGTTTATATTTGCATACAAACAACACCAACGGCTCGTGGCGCGTCAGCTCTGAATGTTAGTGTTTGTAACCGGACTAGTCAGAAGTGATATGAAGGCACTAGTGGGCAATGTGTTTATTGCATAATTTATTAGTTCTCCATCTTACTATCTGTGAGATTGTATTAATGTTGGTTTTTCTTACCGATTCGTATAATAGAGTTGTGAAGCTAACAATTTAGGGAACATAGGGTATTGTGAGCATAGTGGATATAATTCTTCCTTGTGGTAGCTTAATCCAGAAATTAGCCATCCTCTGCTTAAGTTGCATCAATAATGGCTATTTCCCTAATTCCCTAGCAGCTGTATTGAGATGTGATACCATTCTGCAAAATTCCAAGTGAAGTGTTTCGCTGATAGTGCAATTTCATATACCTACAATTCACACTCACATATACATATTTTTTGCATTCGAGACTACGTTTAGTAATTATACACATTCGTCTATGACGCCACAACACGAAAGTAGGCCCTATACGTTGTATTGAAAACTCTTTCTTACTACTATTACATTGTTTAAGTACACTTAAGAACACATTAAGTACACTTGAAGTGTCCTTAAGTGTACTTCCACAGGAATGACTGTGACTGAGGATACTTTATGAACATGTATTTTAATTATTTATTTATTATAATTATTTATTTAATTTACCATATTTTATGTATATAAATGCATATGTTGTTCCTATAGTATTTTGAATCAATATTATAATTGCAAAGGAAATAAATTATAATGATTAACTGCACATTTCAATCTTCTAGTGTATTCACGTTTTACAATTGGCATTGAAAAATCCGAATAAGCACACATAAATACACTTAATTACGCTAAAGCAGATAGGTTTTCGGTAACTTCATAACCGTAGTCTGTGTCATTATATTTATTTAACTATTTACCACAGTATCTCAAAAGGGTGTATAATACTATATTTTATCAACATAATAGATACCCGTATACTATGTCTTGTTCACAGAATATATATCCATGCTACTGTATATATAAATACATATTATCATAATTATGTATTGCGATAGGGCAAGTGTTACAAGTATCATACTTTCTTCTTACCCTTTTTTTCAACATCTTATAGTATGACATTACTTACTCAATTGTACTATTGTGCTTTGTTTATCGTTGTGTTGTTGAAAAATAAACTTTCATTCATTTATTTATTCATTCATTATAACCCAGTACGTATATATTTTTTTTATATATAAATGTATGCATTATCAACAATAATCTTATATAAACTACGCCACGAATAAAATAGTTAGATGCAATTAAGTGCAATTCTGCTATGGTGTGTATGTAGCTATCTATAAATAAATAGTTGTAGAACGGAATAAAATAAAATAAAATAGTTAGATGCAATTAAGTGCAATTCTGCTATGGTGTGTATGTAGCTATCTATGAATAAATAGTTGTAGAACGGAATACTGATATCTTGCAATACGGACCGGAATCAAACTACTTCAACTCAACTCTCAGCTAATGTGGATGTAACATAGCATCATTTTTGCTTGAACAATTGTGTGAAGAAAGGATTGTTGGAAACTTACACATTAAGATACCATCCAAGATGCGAAAACATCAAATTGGTATCAGTTACAGATTCAGTATGATTTAACAAGATTTAACAAGATTGCCATCCCAAACAACAAGTTCCAGATGGCAAGTGGACAAGGAAACCATTGGCTTATCGAAAGTTAAACAATTTTCTCATCTATGTGTAGTCAACCCTTATCAAATATATGTCAATTCTATTTTTTAAACATATTCACACTACTAGCATTAACATAATCATTTGGCAATCTGTTCCATTAATTTATCACCCTCTGTGAGAAAAAGTACTTTCTCATGTCTAACCTACACTGCTCCTTAACTAATGCTGCTTTGTGTCCACTGGTTCTACTGCCTTCTTTAAGTTTGAAGAACATATTCGTATCAACATCCTCATAACCGTTCACTATTTTAAACACTTCTATTTGGTCTCCTCTTAGTCTCCTGGTCTATAGTGTTGTCAAACCACATTGTAATAAGCGACTTTCGTAACTAAGGTCTCTCAATTCTGGAATCATTTTAGTTGCTCTTCGTTGTATTCTTTCTAGCTTGTCTATGTCATTTTTACGATACATTTAATACGTTTGCAACCATGCTGCCGAGTCTGGATAACTTGGATGGTTACCGGAAGTATTTCGAGAAAGAATCGAAATAAGGTGCAGCTTTCATAATGTTGTGTACTTACTGTAGTGTATCGAGGCTACCCGATCGTAGCTCATGAATATGTAATGATAGTGCGTCATGTAGATCATGCGCACGATATAACAAAATTAAAGGCGTGCTTCAGGAAAAGTTGTATTCTGTAATTCCTCGATATAATCTATTTTAATCGAACCCGTGTCTCATAGTTATCAATTTGAGAACACAACACTTACAACGCCATAGTACAGCTATGCTTGGATTCAAAAGGACCAGTGCAAAATACGTACATTGACAGCGATAGCCGACCCTCTCCTGGGCACACGTACACTCGTACATCGCACTGTACGGGATGCACGTTCCATCTCCTTGACATGGAGTATATCTGCATGGATCTTGAAACAGAGAACAATGCGAATTTAAATATTATGACATGCCACGGTGCGGTTCGTACACGCAGTGTCACATGCACACTCACTGAAAGGTTAGTTAACATTGCCGGGTAGTTATTCGGATAACGTGTACGTTTTATTGCATATACGTAGTGGAAGAACGGAAGCCAATAAACGCACGTGTATAACAAGTCGTCATGACGGGATTGTATTGTCTTACAAATCCGCATAACGTTTTCAGGAACATTTAAAATAAGTTGCTACACTGGTGTGTGTGTGTGTGTGTGTGTGTGTGTGTGTGTGTGTGTGTGTGTGTGTGTGTGTGTGTGTGTGTGTGTGTGTGTGTGTGTGTGTGTGTGTGTGTGTGTGTGTGTGTGGATCTTGAAACAGAGAACAATGCGAATTTAAATATTATGACATGCCACGGTGCGGTTCGTACACGCAGTGTCACATGCACACTCACTGAAAGGTTAGTTAACATTGCCGGGTAGTTATTCGGATAACGTGTACGTTTTATTGCATATACGTAGTGGAAGAACGGAAGCCAATAAACGCACGTGTATAACAAGTCGTCATGACGGGATTGTATTGTCTTACAAATCCGCATAACGTTTTCAGGAACATTTAAAATAAGTTGCTACACTGGTGTGTGTGTGTGTGTGTGTGTGTGTGTGTGTGTGTGTGTGTGTGTGTGTGTGTGTGTGTGTGTGTGTGTTCGAATGCGTGCGTGCATGCCTGTGTGTTTGGGCGTGGATGCGGGCGGGTGCGTGAAGCATATTCTAAGCTCTACAAATACAAAACAGTCCAATCTACAGTGTACCGGAGCATTCGTAGCAGTCGGGCGATTTGTACTGGCACTGTCTAGTTTCTTTGTTGAAACCCCAAAAGGATTTTTCTGGGCATGATTCCACTGTTATGTCACCACCACTGCATCTTGCATATTTGCGGCAATTTTCACACAATGCGTATGTTCCGTCCTCTGCGGCACTGCATTCCGATATACAGTCTGGACGGTCAGTGAGTTGACACATGTTATCTTCACCTAAAATAGCCCAGACAACTAGTTGAAATGCATCGGGTTGCAACGTCTATGCGGGGTTAGATAATGCAATGTCTGTGTCGTACATGGAACTGTTGTGTAATGTCACATTCAACGAGTGAAAAGTATCCATCCATATTCGTCTTCAAACAAACACAAACAATTTACCACTAACGGCCAAACGACGGCATGAAGACAATTCGGTGCTCGTTGGAACTTACTTTCGCACAAGTCTCCTTTGTGGTACGCATCGCACACGCAATGTGCGCTCCAAGAACCGTTACCTTTGTACGGGTGTCCCGTCCACACGCATTTGCTAAGTTTATGGCATGGAATCAAAGAGCAAGGGTCGAATGCTGAAACCAGATGCATTCATCAACAATGCATCACGCTACGCATGTAAACACCACACACAGCGGGAACACGTGGGTTCCAATTCGTGTCATTTCCAGCGGAAATTATACATACGTTAGTTGGCACATTAAACATACTTCATTTAGTCCACCACCACCCATAAGTACTTACTAGCACATTTCGGTCCTCGAAAATTTTTAGGGCACAAACAAGTGAAATTGGTGTCCGTTGGTACGCAGGTGCCATTGTACAGGCATGGATTAGTGTGACATGGCGCAAACGCTGGAAAAAGATCCAAACATCTTTAATATATAGTAGTTTGTGACTCTGTATGTCTGCATATCTCTCTGTTTTTCGGGCGGCCCATGTTGGTGGTTCATACATTAAGACACGTTCGAATTTACCATGCGGTTGGGTTTTACGTCATAAAAACCAATTGTCTTTCCAAGTTTCTGTCACTGCTACGTGAGCAACGTCACACGTCCTCAGAACGTTTCGTGAAACCGGCAGTAGTACATGATGTTTCGAGCATGAAGTTGTCATTGCCATTGGCATTGCCCTAATAAAACTTGAATGGGTAGTGCAAGAAGTCATAAGCTCTTGCAGCTGTAACGTTTTTGCCCCGTGCAACTCTGCTAGTACTATATATTATCATCATTTGTGTAATGCAGGAACGTAAATACTCTACCCATAGAACACTCCATATATTGCAAATATAAAGAACATCATCAAATCAAGCTATACAAATGTTGATTAGTAATTGTACATTTTAGCAACATAACACATTGCATCAACAATTAAGCTAATTTTGAAATACGAATACTACACATACATTTTATATTGTACAAACATACCTTCACACTTGTCACCATGGAAATTCTGCTCACAGAAGCAATGAAAGTTGTCTCCATCAGAAAAACAACTACCACCATTCTTACATGGGTTTGGTAAACACCCAGCAGCTACTGCAGGAATCATAAAATTTAGAAACATGGATGAATCTTCAACTGTCGTTTTAACTACAATTGCACATGCATGTTGAGGACGACTTAATATATTATTGAACGAACAGTCTCTCTACTCAAACTATGCGGCAGCTGTGACGGCTGGGTGCACTTTGCCAAGTTCGGAAACGGTAGATCCTTGGCAAAGCTGAAGTGGATGGACAGATAAGCTGAAACGGTTTGTTTCGGCGTTGGTGGGAAATGGACACTTGATCAGATTAATACAGTGCCGAGAGAGAATCCACTTCAGCACGCAGGGAGGCTGACAGGAAGAAAGATGACAGGGAAATGGTGACAAGAAGGAATGGGACAGGATGGAAGTGACAAGAGAAAAGGAGACAAGAGAGACGGTGACAGAAGGGAAACATGCAACAGGGAAAGATACATGATGGATAGTGATATAGATGTAACAGGTGACCTATTGACAGGCGGGAAGGAGATGGACAACATGGTGTGCCAAGTGGCAAGACTGTTGGGCAGAACACGACAGGCGGAAACTGACACGAAAGAGCAACTCTGATGTAGTGTTTACTGATAAAGCGAGGGTGCTCATGGGTGACTATATAGTTAGAAAGACTGACAAAGCACACACTAAGGGTGACAAAGTTGTAGTTATTATTACCGGGGGCAAGAACAGAAAGGATGGATAAAGTGGTTGGTCAAGGCAAGGGAAAGTACATTCTGGTGCACATTGGCACACATAACGCAAACGATGGGGGAACAACCGCCACAATTAAGACATACAGGCAGTGTTAGCCAGGATTCTAAGGCAGGCACGAATAGGGAATTTGACCAGTAATTCGAGGCAGGGTTCAGGGATATCGAAATTGCAGGAGGCTGGCGGAGGCTGGCGATATCACACGCACGCACGCACGCACGCACGCAAAAAAAAAAATTATATATATATATATATATATATATATATATATATATATATATATATATATATATATATATATATATATATATATATATATATATATATATATATATATATGAACATTGTCGAAATTGAGTTGAAAGGTGTTTTTTCTGCGACTTAATAACACACATAAAATAATGTATAAATATTATGCTATAGGGGCTATCCATGAAGTACGTTACGCTATTTGTGGTCTTGTTTGAGGCCCCCACCTCCTTGTAACGCTTTTTTAACGCAGGTCTTTCCATCCCTCTAAAACTACGTTAGTTTTGAGAAACACACCCACCCCACCTATTTTGAATACATACATTTTGTTTGCAGATTTGTCGCGCGTCAATACATGCTTCACTGATGAAGTGAAAGGTCGGCATTCCTTTTCCGTTCTAGTTCAGTCGAAATATATCCGAAAACGTGCATAGCAATTGATGCTAACCTTCAGATATAGACAGCTAGGCGAACATAAGAACTTTTTATAATAAACCTAGACATCCCTTCCTACCCCCATGTAACGCCCCGTACCAGGACCCCCTGAGCGTGACGAACTTTATGGATGGCCCCTTATATAATATGAACATATCAAATTGCTATATTCCTGCCAGTTTTGATTCGAATAGTAAATAAATCTCGTGTTATGAGCAGTGTTTTGCTTACTTTGCTGGTGACTTAGATGTTACTTTGTCATATATTAAAAAAAATGGCAAGCAACCCCCAATGTTTTTTTTGCGATTGCGTGCTTTTGAATTCCAAATAACTTATGACATTTAAAGTGTCATTACTTTGATTTCAGGATAGATGCCTACCTTATACATAACATGGTGGACTTACTTGTTAGGCATGCATTATTATACCCATATCAACATTGGTTTTTAAAAGCGAGATCATGCTTAGCAAATGCGTTAAGTTTTGTTATTATAAATCACTAAGTGGATAGACGACGGATAAGAATCCGTGTTACGATTTTAATCATTATTAATAACATAACTACGTAATAAAATAAGCTAATGTATTTTACAATACATAGCAAGTTATTATTAAAACAACTATAATACAAAAAAATAAATATACAGACAATATACTAAATAGATATGTAGTAAAGGTTTAACAGTTCTTGGTGGGGAAAATAAATTTATTGCAACATTACTTTAACATCATTTTAACAAAATTGATGTTGGTCTTCGTCAGTTTGGTTGTTGGTAGGTTAGAATAAATATCTAGATAAAACACTGTCATTGTGCTAGTCATATATATATATATATATATATATATATATATATATATATATATATATATATATATAAGCATAAACGATATTATAACACATGCATGCTACTTTATATATTGCAATTATGTCTTATCATAATGTATTGCAATAGGGCAATTATTATAAGTAATACACTTCTTTCTTGCCCTTTTTTCAAAATTTTATGATATGACATTACTAACTCAGTTGTAATTTTCTGCTTTGATGTTTGTGTTGAAATAAACTTAATTAATTAATTAATTAAATAATACATTCATTCATTCATTCATTCATTCATTCATTAATTCATTCATTCATCCATATTGTGTACATTTACTAGTGATGATGCTTGTTTTTACTGCCTTGTATACTAGCGACAAAGGAATGGGGAAAGAGAAAAACGTGCTTATTTCAAGATATATGATACGGAATGGCGAATGTTGTGCTGTTATGTTTTAAACTGTACTTCTGTACCTTCGCATTTTGCACCTTGGAACCCTGTTTGACATTTGCACGTAAAACTTCTTCCTTTTCCTTTCTTTGTACATGTTCCACCATGTGCACATGGGTGGCTTTCACACGGGTCGAAATCTGTAATAGAATAACCACGCAATGCAATACATTACTGCATACATAACGAAACTATGTAGACAATGGGGTGCCATAATACTTAGTGGAACTAGTCTCAATTAAATATTTTTGCAGATCCATTCTTCAATACAGGACATATTTTCGTTTGTTAATAATAAAAAGGTAAAGGAACGTAGTTGTGTAGCGAAAGTGTCCAGTCTTTAGGACTGAACAAAACGTTTTACACTTCACCCCTGGCTGACCTCTTCACTTCAATGACCTCTTCTCTCTGAATAGCTATGAAAAATTATATCTGCTTCGCAGATATGAAGGCTTTGATGAATTAATGTTTGCACTGTTTGTCTGGTAATACAAGATGGCGATTCCGTACCTCCGTATTTTGCACCATTGAAACCTGATTGACATTAGCACGTAAAACGTCTTCCTTTCTTTGTACATGTTCCGCCATGTGCATGTGGATTTTACGATACATAACATGATATTATGAAAACAACTATTATACCAAAAAATAAATAAATATACAGACCACATATTAAATAGATCTGTTGTAAATGTTTAACAGTTCTTGGAGGGAAAAGTCAATTTATTGTAACATTATTTAACATCATTTTAATGATGTTGGTATTCATCAGTTTGGTTTTGGTAGGTTAGCGTAAATATCTAGTTAAAACGATGTCGTTATTCTTTTCGTGTATATAACATTAATGATATTGAGACATATGCATGCTACTTTGTAGAGTACAATTATGTATTATCATAATATATTGCAAAGGGGATAATATAATAAGTAATACTCTTCCTTCTTGTCCTTTAAAAAGAAAATTATGATATCACATTACTAACTCAATTGTAATGTGATATCATAATGTTCTGTTTAGATGTTTGTGTTGAAATGAATTTCATTCATTCATTCATATTTTGTACCTTTACTATTGATAAAGATTGGTCTTTCTGCGTCTTATACAAGGGCAAGGGAAAATGGAAAGAGAAAAACGTGCTTGTTTCACGATATACGATACGGAGTGGCGAATGCTGTGCTGTGATGTTTTAAAATGTACTTCTCTACCTTCGCATTTTGCACCATGACATTCTGACTGACATTTGCACGCAAAAAAGTAACTCAGTAATAAGCAATTTGCGTAATCAGTAATAATTTTGTATTCAATAAAAATGTGCCCTAAGGAAAATACCCCACATTTTAATCACTAAGCTGATGTAATGCTATAGAGCAGGCCTGGCCAACCCGCGGCTCCCGAGCCGCATGCGGCTCTTTGCCTGGTTTCATGCGGCTCTTACGTTCATATCGAAGTTTGTGTTTGTGGTTTTTTTTAATGTGCGTGTTCGCTTCGCTTGAGTTCAATACGGTATTTTCGTCAAACGCGCATGTGCGTGAGATGAAAATACCGCAAAGTTCCCCAGTAGGGGCAAGATCATTTGAGTAAACAATTTGTGTCAAGTTCACTCTCAAAATGGCAGGGAAAAAATGCACAGCAAAACGAAAATATGAAGATGAACACAGGACGTTTTTAACAGAGTGGGAGAGTTTATATTTTTTTGTTGAACGTAATGGCAAGCCATCCTGCCTTATATGTCAGGCGTCATTAGCGCATTTCAAGGCTTCAAATCTTCAGCGCCACTTCAGCTCACTCCATGCTAACATCGACCAGGAATTTCCAAAAGGGACTGAACTTCGCAAGAACAAGTTGGTCACTTTGAAAAGTCAGGCAGAAAAGCAGATACAGTTTTTCCAAAAATTTACGAAGCACTCAGAGACTGTAACGCTTGCATCTTATCAACTGGCTTGGAACATTGCACGGGCTAAAAAGCCATACAATGAAGGGGAGTTCGTTAAAAAATGCCTCAGTGACGTTGTTGAAATCTTGTCTCCTGAAAACGACAGACTAAAACGAATGGTATCAGACGTCCAACTGTCCCGCCACACTGTTGAACACAGAATATCGGACATTAACACGGCTATTGAATCACAGTTGCACTCTGAACTTCAAGCATGTGAGTATTTTAGTGTCGCATTGGATGAGAGTTGTGACATACAAGACAAGCCTCAGTTGGCAATATTTGCACGGTCTGTGTCAAACGATTGTGTGATCAAAGAAGAACTCCTTGATATTGTGCCATTAAAAGACAGAACCCGTGGCATAGATGTGAAAGAAACAATGATGGCTGCATTTGGGAAAGCAAATCTGCCCATACCGAAACTAACTGCAATAGCCACGGATGGAGCGCCAGCCATGATCGGATCTGTGAACGGGCTTGTGGGGCTGTGCAAAGCTGACCAAACATTTCCCGAGTTTTGGAATTTCCACTGCATCATCCACAGGGAGCAACTCGTGTCTAAATCATTGAATTTAGACAACGTCATGAAGCCTGTGATGGAAATCGTCAACTACATCCGCACACATGCGCTTAACCACAGGCAATTCAAGAATCTCATCGCTGAGCTGGACCAAGGGCTTCCAGGTGACCTGCCGCTGCACTGCACTGTGAGGTGGCTGTCAAAAGGCAAGGTACTCTCTCGCTTCTTTGAGCTTTTGGATGCCGTGAAACTGTTCATGGAAGAGAAGGACAAGGACTATCCCGAGCTCTCGGACCTCAAGTGGATTATGGATCTGGCCTTTTTGGTCGACATGCTGTGTCACTTGGACAGACTGAACCTGACCCTGCAGGGTAAGTTAAAAATGCTGCCTGACCTGGTGCAAAGTGTGTTTGCGTTTGTCAACAAACTGAAGCTGTTCAAGACGCATATTCAAAAGGGAGATTTAACGCATTTTCCCACTCTGCTAAAAGCCAGTGGGCAAGTCAACAGTGCCGCCCTTAATAAGCAAACAGCCAGATATGCAACACTGGTTGAAAACCTGCACGAAAGCTTTGTGACCCGGTTCCGTGATCTACAACTGAAAAGGCCACAGATTACGTTCCTCGTCGACCCATTTAATGCGGAGACGGACTGTTTGAAAGCCCCGCTGAGTTGGAGATGATCGATCTTTGTGAGGAGGACCAACTGAAACCTGCTTTAAGGGAAGGGACCATTGAGTTCTGGAAAAGTGTGCCAATGAAAAAATACCACAATGTCAAACGGGCTGCGCTTAAGATACTGTCAATGTTTGGGTCAACATACGTCTGCGAGTCTGTGTTTTCTACCCTGAAACACGTGAAATCAAAGCATCGATCTGTTCTGACTGACACCCATGTGAAATAATTGCTTCGAGTGGCAACAACGGAATACAAGCCAGATTTGAAGAGGATTGTTCAAGGCAAGGAATGCCAGAAGTCCCACTAAGCAACATGCATAGTAAAAGAAAAACGCAATTGTAAATTATTATATTTTTGTTTGTGGACTTGGTTGAACTGAGAGTTTGTGTGTGTGAGACAGTGCACACAATGTTCATTGTTGAAAATGACTGGCCTGTGGTCTTAGTACTGTAGGAGTCAATTTCTGTCATTATCATGTTGGTGTGTGACATTTACAATAAATCTGGCTGAGCAGAGGTCTGTGTGTGTGTGTGAGAGAGGAAGGGATGGGGTGATGTTCATGTGTGCCCATATGTATGATGCGGCTCTTTGCGGTAACACAGTAAAAAAATGTGGCTCTTAGTCTCTGACTGGTTGGCCACCCCTGCTATAGAGGAATGCTGCCTGCGATGTATTAAACTGTCCTGATGTACCTTCGCATTCTGCACCTTGGAAGCCTGACTGACATGTGCACGTAAAACTTAACTCAGTAATCAGCAATTTTCGTAATCAATAATAATTTCGTAATCAATAAAAAAATGTACCTTAAGGAAAATACCCCCACATTTTAGTCACTAAGCCGCTGTAATGCTAGATAGGAATGCTGTCCTACGATGTATTAAACTGTCCTTATGTACCTTCGCATTTTGCACCTTGGAAGCCTGATTGACATTTACACGTAAAACCTCTTCCTTTTCCTTTCTTTGTACATGTTCCACCATGTGCACATGGGTGGCTTCCACATGGGTCGACATCTGTAATAGAATAACCACACCATGCTCTGCATTACTGCATACTTAACGAAACTATGTAAACAATGGGGTGCAATAATACGCGGTGGAACTTGTCTTAATTAAATATTTGTGCAGAGTCATTGATAAATGCACTATACATTTTTATTTACATATGTAGTAAATGTTTAAAGATTATTGGTGAGGGAAAGTAAATTTATTGAAACATTATATTAACATCATTTTAATAATGTCGGTCTTCATCAATTTGTTTGTAGGTAGGTTAGCATAAATACCTAGTTTAAACACTGTCATTATGTTAGTCTTTTAAATATGCATAAACGATATTGTGACACATGCATGCTATTTTATAGACTGCAATTATGTATTTCATAATGTATTGCAATAGGGTAAGTATTATAAATAATACCCTTCCTTCTTGCCATTTTTTCAACTTTTTATAATATGACATTACTAATTCAGTTGTAATTTTCTGCTTTGATGTTTGTGTTGCTGTAAACTTCATTCGTTCATTCATATTTTGTACCTTTACTATTTATGATGCTTGCTTTTATTGTTTGTGTACTAGCGACAAGGGAAAAGGGAAAGAGAAAAACGTGCTTGTTTCACGATATACGATACGGAGTGTCGAACATTTTGCTAAGATGTTTTATACTGTACTTCTGTACCTTCGCATTTTGCACTATGAAAGGGTGACTGACGTTTGCACGTAAAACTTAACTCAATAATCAACAATTTTCGTAATTAGTAATAATCTACAAATGAATTGCATTTGGCTGCAATATTAAATTTCATTACACACGCGTTCAATACGTGCCGTGTTATACTAGGTTGCAATATTAAATGCGGGTTTGAACGCTCGAGGTACAGACCAACTAGTTATTTACGTCATGACGTATTTTAGGAATTGTATTATGAGCAACAACAATAACCTGCAACGTGACTGCAAAAACACTGATGGAATGTAATCACTGCTACAATTTACAATAATGCGTAGAATTTAATTGAGCGATATTGCCATTCAAACCAAAGTTCAAGATGACAAATGGACAAGGAAGCAATTGGTTTATTGATAGTACAAAATATTCTAAGTATTTGATCATTTCCAGAATTATGTTGTTACACAATTTATTTACCTCCATCCAGTAGTTTCTGGTTATTGGTTGTATCAAGAACAACTTCCAAAGTGAGGATGTATTTTTGTCAATGTCTACGAGTTAGTATAATGCCAATATACAAGTCAGCATAAGTATGCCAAAGTCAATACACTAGTCCCCTCTTACAAAATCTATCAATATATTATGTGTCTAAAATGCACCTTACACTGTGACAGGAATTAATGATTGGATAACAAATAATACATAACTGAAATGGGAACATGGCTATCCAAATCCACCCTTTCCGGAGCCCGCTTTTAAAAGACGACATTGCGTAACCGAGTATCGAACCGTGTGTGTCCATGATTAAGTGTCAATGGCAAATATTTTGTGATGCCCCAGTGTATGCCACTTATCTTATTAAGTTACCCATGGCGTCTTTTTGCGGAACGTGTTCTCGTCTTTCGGTAATCGGAATGCTGTGTTCTGTTATGTGTTTACGTAGGTATTGACGAAGTATAACTAAAGAATGATAATTTGAAGTGTAGCGTGAACAGAAGTTTTACGAGCCGACCCGATCTGATATAAACAACTAGCGTGGCGTCATCTAGCAAAGAGTAATAACATCATAACGCAACACCCTTCCCTTATGGAGAGGCACACAACTTACATATACTTTAGTATAGTATGTTGTATAAATTATAGATACGCAAATTAAATGAACATAGTGACAAGCATTAGTTAACTATAGAACGTATGTATAAGTGTGCTTCATTTGTTTAAATGTCACCAAATTGAATGTCCACACGAAGATCTTAAAAGCCTCGTTTTCTGTGGGATGTGTACGTTTCACAGCTTTCTAACACGTTTCACCACCCTTCCGGTTTTCGTCATGTAGCTATATGTGTGTGTGTGTGTGTGTGTGTGTGTGTGTGTGTGTGTGTGTGTGTGTGTGTGTGTGTGTGTGTGTGTGTGTGTGTGTGTGTGTGTGTGTGTGTGTGTGTGTGTGTGTGTGTGTGTGTGTGTGTGTGTGTATAGATATAGCTATAGATATAGCTGTTTCGGCGACGAGGGGAGTCGTGTAATGGTGATTGAGCTTTGTCAGGGCTCTTCGTTGGAGTAATGGTGACTGTCTCGTCTGGAACTGTGCGTGGCTGTGATGGTTGAAGTGGAGACCGTTGAACATTTATTTTTCTGGGTCTCGGGGACTCTCGCAGAAAATGTCGGTTTCGGCGATAGTTACGTCCATCGTCCGTTGTCACTTCGTAGGACCGTCTCACAAGCCGCTTAGTCACAGTTGCTTGTTCCCACTCACCTCTCCCAGCCTGGATTGGCTGAATTCTTACAAGACTGCCTGGGTGCAATGGTCCCAGCACTCGCCTGTTGCTACACCGTTCACCGACTCCTGCTTGTTTGTCTTCCATTCGTTCTCTTTCATCTTTGGGGTAGCCACTTGATGGTTTTAGAACATAAGATGTTGTGGGAACAAGAGTCTTCGTTCTGCGTCCCAAGAGTCGTTGTGCTGGACTGGTTTTGAGACCTTCTGTTGGTGTGTTTCTCAGGTTGAGTATACCAAGGTATGGGTTTCATGTGCAGTTCTGCATTTTCTTAGCAGTCGCTTCGCTATCTTGACGGCAGCTTCTGCAGCACCATATGCTTTACTGTCACCAGGACTTGACATTTCATGGCTAAATCCCCACTTTTCACCGAACATCTTGAATTTTTTAGAAGTGTATTGAGGACCTCCGTCACTGATTACAGTATCCGGCACACCATGTCTTGTGATGTTTCAATTACGTGATAACATCTTCAGATAACGTTTCCTTCAGGAAGTCAATTTCGAAGAAGTTACTGTAGTAGTCCACGTTGATCAGATAGTTTCTTCCCTCAAATGACAGTTGATCTATGTCAACCTTTTGCTAAGGATGACCAGGGACTTCGCGCATTTTTCGCATGAATCCATGTATTGTCGAATTTCGCTCGACACGCCAGGCCAGAATACCAATTCTCTAGCTCTGCGTAGATATGAGTTAATTCCGTGTGACCTGCGTGTAGTTTCACTTTGATGTATGGTCGCGTAGCAGCCGGTATGACGACTCTTTCACCGCGCAGAATTATTCCATCTTGGACGGTTTGTTCGTCACGATAGCAGAAGTAAAGAGTCATTGAGTTTGGCACTGCGTCTTTGTTTGGCGGCCATCCTTTTACGATGGTGTTCTTCAAACAAGACAGACTTTCAACTCGTTCAATCGCGACGCGGATCTCACCACGTCGATATCTTTTGATGGGTCGGAAGGAATGATTGTTCACAGACACCTGTTCCGAGCACGATGTTTCTGGTAGAGGTGAGTGAGATAGAGCATATGTGACTAGAATCGACTTTCCACTCTTATATGTTAGCATATAGGTGTACTTTTGAGTTCGCAGTAGACGTGCTTGCAGACGTTTCGGGGCCTTTGACAACGGTTTCGTTACAATAACGACTACTGGTTTGTGATCGGTGTCGACACTGACATGGCGTGATGAAACTTCTCCAATCCGAAGCATTTCTTTTTCTATTTGCGCATACCGTTTCTCAGTCTCTGTTAACGTTCTGCTCGCATAGGTCACAGGTTTGCCTTCTTGGAAGATTGGTGATCCAAGCCCACATTTGCTTGCATCGTTTTCGAATCTCAATTTCTTTGTAGGATCATATAATGCAAGTACAGGTGCGTTGATTAGCATTTGTCTGACAGTTTCAAACGCGTCTTGCTGTGAATCTGACCACGTCTATTTGCGCATACCGTTTCTCAGTCTCTGTTAACGTTCCGCTCGCATAGACCACAGGTTTGCCTTGCCTTGCTGTGAATCTGACCACGTCCACGTAACTTCATGTTTAGTCAGATTCCTCAACGGGTAGATGACATCCGTCATGTGCGGCATAAACTTGGCGAAGTAGTTATCCATTCCGAGGTAACGACGCAGTTCTTCAGCATTCGTTGGTGCAGCCATTTTAGCGATAGCTTTGACTTTTTCAGGGTCAGATTGCAATCCATCTTTTGCTGTACGATGCCCCATCAAGGTCACTGCGCTCATACGTAGTTGTTGTTTTTTCTCGCTTCAACTTGATGCCGTTGTATCTGCAACGTTCCATGAAAGCTATCAAGTTGCGGTCATGTGCTTCGAGATCCTTACCATGGATGATTACATCATCAGCGATGCACACGATACTTGGCAGACCGTCAAGTGCCACCAAGAGTTTCCTCTGGAATATTTCCGATGAGACAGACGTCCTAAATGGTAGACGGACGAATCTGTAACGACCATAGCATGTCTGGAAGGTGGCCAGCATACTAAATTCGCGATCGCGTTGCACATGCCAATAGCCAGATGAGAGATCTGCTTTGGTGAACATAAGAGATTATCCAAGTTCGTGTAGCGTATCTTCGAGAATCGGAAGAGTATAGTGCTTATGAAGAAGTGCTTTATTCAGTTCTCGAGGATCAATGCACACTCTTACCCCACCATTCTTCTTTGTTATGACAAGTTGGCTCACCCATGGAGTTGGCTCTTCCACCTTTGTGATTACGCCTAACTTTGTCATTCTATCCAGTTCTGCCTTTAGTTTTTGATGAACATCGATAGGTATATGTCTCGTGGGCATGACTGTTGGGTGAATCATCTCATCGACTTGGAGATATACTTTTGCTGGGAGTGCCCCAAGTTTGTCATCGAACGTATCGGGATGTCGCTCAATGGGAGAAACCGTAGCGACTTTCTCAATATTCTGTTCATTGATCTTCATCAATTTTATCTTCTTCGCAGTTTTTTTACCCGAGTAGCCGTGTGTAGTTATCTCTCACAACCATGAATTAGATGGAGTATGTTTTCTTGTTCTTTGGATTCTTTACCACTGTATGGCAGATCTCTAGTGGAGCAGCCTCTGTGTTGTTCCACATTTTAAGTTTGCGTGTAGTAAGCTTTACGTTGTCTCCATAACGTGCATGCAGTGTGTTCAATGTAGCACCAGTGTCGACCTGGAACGTCACTTTGTGATGACCAACCAGCATACGACATTTCAATTGTCGTTTGACAGCGTGTGTATCCACTCATCGTCTGAGTCATCTGGTGCTGTCACCTGGTGGACGTGTTTACGAATTGTACGTGCTCTCTTGTGCGGTACATTTCTTCGCGAAATTATTTTTTCTCTTACACAGTGAGCGCGTTTTCCCCCAAGCCGGACATTCCGCTTTTTTCGTGATGTGCGAACGTCCGCAGAATTTACATTGGAGCCACTTTTAAACGAGTTTTCGTAATTTCAAAGTGTCTACGTGCATGTTAGTGGAGTTGCCACTTGGTACTTAGCTAGTGTCCGCCGATTGTGGATAGTATGTCGGGCTCGACGTCGAGGTATCGTGTTCACAGTGGCAACCACATGGCGTCCGACACTGCCAGCGGGAGTTGCTTGAAGTCGAACTGGGTCACCAGCAAAGTTCGTCAAATGAAGTCTCTGTAGAGCGCAGATATCACACAGAACTATCTATAATTTCTATGAACCCCGCAAGCCACCATGTTACGTGTCTTACGTATGTATTGACGAAGTAAAACTCAAGAATAACAACTTGGAGTGTTGAGTGAACAGAAGCTTTACGAGCCGACCCAATCGTAAACAAACAACTAGCGTGGCGTCATCTAGCGAGGAGTAATAACATTATAACGCAACACGTTCCAATGCGCTCGTATTTACCGTGAATATGAGTTCACGATCCAATATTTCCCAGCAATAAACCCGATGGTAAAAAGAGCGCCACTCAATGTATTGTAATGTCTCTAAGTTATATTTATTAATGTACAACAAAATAATTTAGTTCAGAGTGTAAACAAACCTAAAAGGTTTAGGCGCATATTTTTATTATTTCGGCCAATATTGTTTTTTTATATTCTAGAATGGGGGCATATGTATATCATAATTGATTTAACAACGTGTTTTATACACAAAAGAACGTTTAAACTATGAAATAATTATTAGTAAACAGTGAAATACAACACCCGCAGGGTACCTAGTTTCATATAAACATAATTATTTTACAAACCAAGAAGATACATTTACAAGATTTGATGAACCGAAATGTGCACGTTAAGACATTTTGGGATCTAATATTCACCTTTAGCCAATGAGAGAAATTATAAAACTCATAAAAAGTAGAACGTTTTGCTTAATTCAAAGCGTATATTTTATAGCATTAGCTTACCGAGGAGTCAAATCCGATATGGACGCTACTACAACTGAGCAGTAATCGTCTTCATGTCATAAAGTTTCGTTCAACCATTAGGAATGTTGAATTGGTTATGGTGGTTCAACAGCTCGCGTATACTCCAGATGGACATTTCTGTATTTGACATATTTGCGACTAAGAGTTGCAGTCTAACATATATTTAATGACGTTCGGCTAAGACATTTGTGTGGTAAACTTTTTCAATGCGTTATGATAATTCCGTTATGTCGCTGTTTACCTTAAAGATCCTTCCTTAGTTATATGTTTTTGTTAGCCTCATTTCAAATAAATGTTGCGAAAAATCAAACCGAACTAGTATCCATTACAACATGCTAGCTCATTTGGGTAACTTTTGTATGCGTTTTTTTTTTAATTTTCAGATAAACTATTAAAATACTTAATGTTTAGTCAAAGGTTAATTGAAGTGACAATGGGAACGCTGAAAACCATTGGGGAAATTTCTTAATTTTGTCATGTGATCGGCGAGAGGATGGAAGTCACGCCCATGATCGGCATTGAACCACATAGTGTTTACAATTTGCGTATTCACTAATTTGAGCCTTACCAGAACTAATGACTAAAGTAAATTATTTCGATGATTTGAAAAAAATACGCATACATATTTTGACATCAATGTGGATTTGCGATAGGCTAAATCAGTTGAGAATGGAATTTTAAGCATTGCAACCCATGCACGTATGTCGATATGGAATAGCTACAGGATTAGTAACAGCACAAACCCTGTCAACAGAGCAGGACTCGTATGCGCAAAAGTCATATGCGATATACGTATCTATAATTGCACTGTTTGCAAATAACGAATTATAGCCATGCGTCATTTTTATGTTCTAAAGCAGCATAACTATACAAACTGTTTTATATTTTAAAAGTAAATCTTATATGCTAACATGTCTTCTCGTTTAAGTACACCTGTTTGTTTGATACATTTAGTTTTCGCATACGCAATTTTATCATATTCGTGAACGTCACCATTTTTTATCAAGGCGTTGAATCCGTCAATATAAGTATATGTTGAAACGCGAAAAACCCAGGACATACTATGTATGAGTCTTTGACCACGATACATCAGAGACACTCAATGGATGTTTTGAATGCACATTGGGATGTGTTTTTCAATGGCTGTTCTGACAATCCAGACGAATTAACTGACCCCTTCACATCTTACATTCAATTCTGCGAAGAAGCAATCACACAAACACACACATAATGTATTTTGTCCAATAACAAGCCATGGATTATAAAATAACTCAGAAATGTACACGAGGATAAACCAGTTAATGAAAATAAAATAAATGGTGTTTCTGAATAGAAAGTATGCAATATTATTGTGTATGCGGCTGAAATTAAGTTATATCTATATGTGTGTGTCATAAGGATCACCTGTCCGAGTGTTAAGCAAACAGTTCAGGAGTAAAATTAAACTTGCAAATTTACAGTACAAGAATGAGATGAACGGAAACTGCTGTCTTGTTGTGTCAGCGATGCCTGGAAAGGACTGAATACGATCATAGTTAGACATCGACAACAACTGTCTCTGGTCTCTGACAATCCTACTAACTTTACAAATGCTTTGGACAACTAACATAATGGAAGCGTTTCTTATTCGCAAGCATTTATTGGAAAATAACTCTTCCGACAATCTCAATGGTTTGCATGTTTATAGATACATCGCCATTGCCTTCTTCTTGCATTTGATTGTAAACGAGGATGGCTGGTAGGGCTAGACTACATGCAACATTCCTAATGCTATAACCTCTCTTAGAATTGTGGAAACTCGCGCAACAACGTCACACATAATCGCCGTACCTCACGAGCAGCATTGGCAGTCTGGAGAAACTTCATAACTTAACTGATAGAAGTTGTGCCAATGCTAGAAGAAATAGCGCACTTCAGTAGTTAAGTTAAGCAAAGCTGATACAGTAATGAGCGGTAGTACGCTTACCGGACACTAGTTTCAAATTATTCACCGATTGCTGCATCTTTTTATAACAACTAAAACATGGAATCCATATTATTCCGTATAAAACGTATAAACGTATACAAATTTTACCCAAATGAGCTAGCATGTTGTAATGGATACTAGTTCGGTTTGATTTTTAGCAAATTTTTTTTGAAAAGAGACTAGCTAAAACATATAATTAAGGAAGGATCTTTAAGGTAAACAGCGACATTACAGATCTAGCATAACTCATTAAAAATATATATGTTAGACTGCAAATGTTAGTCGCAAATATGTCAAATACAGAAATTTCCATATTGAGTGTACGCGAACTGTTGAACCACCATGACCAATTCAACATTCCTAATGGTTGAACGAAACTTTATGACATGAGGACGATTACTGCTCAGTTGTAGTAGCGTCCACATCTGATTTGACTACTCTGTAAGCTAATGCTATATAATATATGTTTTGAATGAAGCAAGTCGTTCCACTTTTTATTAATTTTATAATTTCTCTCGTTGGCTAAAGGTGAATATTAGATCCCAAAATGTCTTAACGTGCACATTTTGGTTCATCAAATCTTGAAAATGTATCTTCTTGGTTTGTAAAATAATTATGTTTATATGAACCAGGTACCATGCGGGAGTTGTATTTCACTGTTTACTAACAATTATTTCATAGTTTAGACGTTTTTTGTGTATAAAACACGTTGTTAAATCAATTATGATAGACATATGTCCCCATTCTAGAATATAAAAAAACAATATTGGCCGAAATAAAAAAATATGCGCCTAAACCTTTTAGGTTTGTTTACACTCTGAACTAAATTATTTTGTGATACATTAATAAATATGACTTACAGACATTACAATACATTGAGTGGCGCTCTTTTTACCATCGGGTTTATTGCTGGGAAATATTGGGTCGTGAACTCATATTCAAGGTAAATACGAGCGCATTGGAACGTGTTGCGTTATAATTATATACTTCGACGTCGAGCCCGACATACTGTTCACAAACGGTTGACACTAGCTAAGTGCCAAGTGGCAACTCCACTAACATGCACGTAGACACTTTGAAACTACGAAAATGTTCCCCACAATACCGCGCACTGGTGCCACTTGTTTAAAAGTGGCGCCAATAAAATTCTGCGGACGTTCGCACATCATGAAAAAAGCGGAATGTCCGGCTTGGGGTAAAACGCGCTCACTGTTTTCTGTAAGAGAAAAAATAATTTCTTGAAGAAATGTACCGCACAACAGAGCTCGTACAATTCGTAAACACGTTCACCAGGTGACAGCATCAGATGACTCAGACGATGAGTGGATACACACGCTTTCAAACGACAATTGAAATGTCGTATGCTGGTTGGTCATCACAAAGTGACGTTCCAGGTCGACACTGGTGCTACATTGAACACACTGCATGTACGTTATGCAGACAACGTAAAGCCTACTACACGCAAACTTAAAATGTGGAACAACACAGAGGCTGCTCCACTAGGGTTCTGCCATACAGTGGTAAAGCACGTAAAACCTGTTCCTTTTCTTTTCTTTGTACATGTTTCACCATGTGCAGATGGGTGGCGTCCACATGGGTCGACATCTGTATTATAATAACCTCGCCATGCTCTGCATTACTGCATACAGAATGAAACTATATAGACAATGGGGTTCAATAATACGAGGTGGAACTTGTCTTAATTAAATATTTTGTGAGCGCTTTGACGAATTAATGTTTCCAGTGTTTGTCTGGTAGTACCAGATGGCGCTTCCGTACCTGTGCATTTTCACCATTAAAACTTGGCTAATATTTGCACGTAACACACGTCTTCCGTTCTTTGTACATGTCCCGCCATGGGCATATGGATTATATGATACATAACATGATATTATGAAAACAAGTATCATACAAAAAACAAATACTTAGACAATATGCTAAATATATATGTTGTAAATGATTATCAGTTGTTGGTGTGGGAAAGTCAATTTATTGTAACATTTCTTTAACATCAATTTATTGATGTTGGTCTTCGTCAGTTTGGTTTTTGGTAGGTTACAAAAATATATTCTTAAAACACTGCAATTATTCTCGTCATGTATGTATGCATAAATGATATTGTGACACATGCATGCTACTTTATAGAGTACAGTTATGTCTTATCATAATGTATTGCAATAGGGCAAACATAATAAGTAATACTCTTCCTTCTTGTCCTTTTTTCAACATTTTATGATATGACGTTATTAATTAAATTTAAATTTCTGCTTTGATGTTTTTATTTAAATAAACTTAATTCATTCATTCGTTTATTCGGTCATATGTACCTTTACTATTGATGATACTTGTTTTTAAATCTCTGTATACTAGCGACGATGGGAAAAAGGATAGACAAAACGTGTTTGTTTCACGATATACGATACGAAGTGGCGAATGCTGTGCTGTGGTGTTTTAAACTGTACTTCATACATTTTTTTTAATCAATAATAATTTCGTAATCAATAAAAAATGTACCCTAAGGAAAATAGCCACACATTTTATTCTCTAAGCCGATGTAACGCTAGATAGGAATGCTCTCCTGCGATATATTAAACTGTCTTGATGTACCTTCGCATTTTGCACCTTGGAACCCTGTTTGACATTTGCACGTAAAACTTCTTCCTTTTCCAGTTTTTGTACATGTTCCACCATGTGCACATGGGTGGCTTCCACATGGATCGACATCTATAATAGAATAACCTCGCAATGCTATGCATTACTGCATACATAATGAAACTATGTAGACAATGGGGTGCAATAATACGCGGTGGTACTTGTCTTAATTATATATTTTTGAAGAGCATTTGGTCAGTACAATACACATTTTCGTTTGTTAATGGTAAAAAGATAAAGGCACGTAGTTGTGCAGCGCAGTGTCCAGTCTATGGGACAGATCAAAGCGGTTTACACTTCATCCCTGGCAGATATCTTCATACCAATGCTCTCTTCTCTGTGAATAGCTATGAAAATGGATATCTGCATCGCTCATTTATTGATTCATTCATTCATCCTTCCATTCATTCTTTCATTCATTCATATGTTGTACGTTTACTAGTGATGATGCTTGTTTTTACTGCTTTGTATACTAGCGATAAGGGGACAAAATATAGAGAAAAACGTGATTGTTTCACGATATACGATACGGAGTGGCGAATGCTGTGCTGTGAGGTTTTAAAATGTACTTCTGTACATTTCCATTTTAAACTATGAAATTCTGACTGACACGTGCACGTAAAACTTAACTCAGTAATCAGCAATTTTCATAATTAGTAAAAATTTCATAATCAATAAAAAAATGTACCTGAAGAAAAATACCCCCACATTTTAGTCACTAAGCCGATGTAATGCTAGATAGGAATGCTGTCCTGCGATGTATTAAACTGTCCTTATATACCTTCGCATTTTGCACCTTGGAAGCCTGATTGACATTTGCACGTAAAACGTCTTCCTTTTCCTTTCTTTGTACATGTTCCACCATGTGCACATGGGTGGCTTCCACATGGGTCGACATCTGTAATATAATAACCTCGCCATGCTCTGCATTACTGCATACATAACGAAAATATAAAGACAATGGGGCGCAATAATATGCGGTGGAACTTATATTAATTAAATATTATTGTAGATATATTGATCAATACAGTACACATTTTGTTAATGGAAAAAAAGGTAAAGACACGTAGTTGTTTAGCGCAATGTTCAGTCTTTGGGACTGATCAGCGCGGTTTACACTTCATCCCTGGCAGACCTCTTTATTCCAATGCTCTCTTCTCTGTGAATAACTATGAAAATGAATATCTGCGTCGCTCTCAAAAACCATGAAATGAGCGCTTTGATCAATTAATGCTTGCACTGTTTGTCTGGTACTACCAGATGGCGCTTCCGTATCTCCGTCTTTTGCACCATTGAAACCTGACTGACATTTGCATGTAAAATGTCTTCCTTTCTTTGTACATGTCCCGCCATGTGCATTTGGATATTACGATACATAACATTATATTATTAAAACAACTATCATACAAAAAACTAAATATACAGACAACACACTAAATATATATGTTATAAATGTTTAACAGTTCTTGGTGGGGGAAAGTCAATTTATTGTAACTTTACTTTAATATAATTTCATTGATGTTGGTCTTCGTCAGTTTGGTTTTTGGTAGGTTAGAATAAGTATCTAGTTAAAACACTGTCATTTTTGTTGTTATGTATATATGTATAAATTATATTGTGACACATGCATGCTACTTTACAGAGTACAGCTATGTCTTATCATAATATATTGTAATAGGGCAAATATAAAAAGTAATACTCTTCCTTCTTGCCCTATTTTCAATATTTTATGATATGACATTACAAACTCAATTGTAATTTTCTGCTTTGATGTTTTTGTTGAAATAAACTTCATTAATTAATTCATTCATTCATTCATATTTTGTACCTTTACTATTGATGATGCTTGTTTTTACTGTTTGTGTATTAACGACAAGGGAAAAGGAAAAAATAAAAACGTGCTTGTTTCACGATATAAGATACGGAGTGGCGAATATTGTGCTGTGATGTTTTAAACTGTAATTCTGTACCTTCGCGTTTTGCACTATGAAAGCCTGACTGACATGTGCACGTAAAACTTAACTCAGTAATCAGCAATTTTCGTAAGCAGTAATAAGTTCGTAATCAATCAATAATGTGCTCTAAGAAAAACACACCCACATTTAATCACTAAGACGATGTAATGCTAGGGAAGAATGTTGTCTTGCGATGTATTAAAATGTCCTTATGTACCTTCGCATTTTGCACCTTGGAAGCCTGGTTGACATTTGCACGTAAAACTTCTTCCTTTTCCATTCTTTGTACATGTTCCACCATGTGCACATGGGTGGCTTCCACATGGGTCGACATCTGTAATAGAATAACCACGACATGCACAGCATTACTGCATACTTAACGAAACTATGTAGACAATGGGGTGCAATAATACTCGGTGGAACTTGTCTTAATGAAATATTTGTGCAGAGCCATTGATAAATGCACTATACATTTCCATTTACAGATGTTATTGGTGAGGGAAAGTCAATTTATTGTAACATTATATTAACATCATTTTAATGATGTCGGTCTTCATCAATTTGTTTGTAGGTAGGTTAGAATAAATATCTAGTTTATACACTGTCATTATGCTAGTCTTGTATATACGCATAAACGATATTGTGACACATGCATGCTACTTTATAGACTGCGATTATGTCTTATCATAATGTATTGCAATATGGTAAGTATTATAAATAGTACCCTTCCTTTTTGCCCTTTTTTCAACATTTTATGATATGACATTACCAACTCAGTTGTAATTTTCTGCTTTGATGTTTGTGTTGCAGTAAACTTCATTCAGTCATTCATTCATTCATTCCTTCATTCATTCATGTTTTATACCTTTGCTATTGATGATGCTTGTTTTTACTTTATCTGTTTTCTAGCGACAAAGGAAAAGGGAAAGAGAAAAACGTGCTTGTTTCACGATATACGATACGGAGTGTCGAATGTTGTGCTGTGATGTTTTAAACTGTATTTCTGTACCTTCGCATTTTGCACTATGAAAGATTGACTGACGTTTGCACGTATTTTAGTAATCAGTAATAATCTACAAATGAATTGCATTTGACTGCAATATTAAATGTGATTACACAAGCGTTCAATACGTGCCGTGTTATACTAGGGTGTAATATTAAATACGGTTTGAACGCTCGAGGTACAGACCAACTAATTATTTACGTCATGAGGTGTTTTAGGAATTGCATTATGAGCAACAGCAATAACCGGCAATTGACTGCAAAAACACTGATGAAATGTAATCACTGCTACAATTTACAATAATACGTAGAATTTAATTGAGCAATATTGCCATTCAAACCAAAGTTCAATATGACAAATGGACAAGGAAGCAATTGGTTTATTGATAGTACAAAATATTCAAAGTATTTGATCATTTTCAAAATTATATTGTTACACAATTTATTTACCTCCATCCAGTAGTTTCTGGTTATTGGTTGGATCAAGAACAATTATTATAAGTAATACTCTTCCTTCTTGTCCTTTTTTCAACATTTTATGATATGACGTTATTAATTCAATTTAATCTTCTGCTTTGATGTTTTTGTTGAAATAAATTTAATTCATTAATTCGTTCATTCATTCATATGTTGTACCTTTACTATTGATTATGCTTGTTTTTACTTCTGTACCTTCGAGTTTTGTACTATGAAAGCCTGACTGACAGGTGCACGTAAAACGTAACTCAGTAATCAGCAATTTTCGTAAGCAGTAATAATTTTGTAATCAACCAAAAATGTACCCTAAGGAAAATACGCCCACATTTAATCACTAAGACGACGTAATGCTAAAGAAGAATGCTGTCCTGCGATATATTAAGCTGTCATTATGTACCTTCGCATTTTGCACCTTGGAAGCCTGATTGACATTTGCACGTAAAACTTCTTCCTTTTCCTTTCTTTGTACATGTTCCACCATGTGCACATGGGTGGCTTCCACATGGGTCGACATCTGTAATAGAATAACCTCGCAATACTATGCATTACTGCATACATAACGAAAATATAAAGACAATGGGGCGCATTAATACGCTGTGGAACTTGTATTAATTAAATATTATTGTAGAGATATTGATCAATACAGTACACATTTTGTTAATGGTAAAAGATGAAGGTATTTAGTTGTTTAGCGCAATGTTCAGTCTTTGCGACTGATCAGCGCGGTTTACACTTCATCCCTGGCATACCTCTTTATTCCAATGCACTCTTCTCTGTGAATAACTATGAAAATGGATATCTGCGTCACTCTCAAAAACAAAAACTATGAAATGAGCGCTTTGTTGAATTAATGCTTGCACTGTTTGTCTGGTACTACCAGATGGCGCTTCCGGACCTCCGTATTTTGTACAATTGAAACCTGACTGACATTTTAACGTAAAACGCCTTCCTTTCTTTGTACATGTTCTGCCATGTGCATTTGGATATTACGATACATAACATGATATTATTAAAACAACTGTCATACGAAAAACTAAATATACAGACAACGCACTAAATATATATGTTTAACAGTTCTTGGTGGGGGAAAGTCAATTTATCGTAACATTACTTTAATATCATTTCATTGATGTTGGTCTTCATCAGTTTGGTTTTTTGTAGTTTAGAATAAATATCTAGTTAAAACACTGTAATTATTCTTGTCATGTATATATGCATAACTTATATTGTATTGCATGCTACTGTATAGAGTACAGTTATGTATTATCATAATGTATTGCAATAGGGCAAACATAAAAAGTAATACTCTTCCTTCTTTTTCTTTTTTCAACATTTTATGATATGGTATTACTAACTCAGTTGTAATTTTCTGCTTTGACATTTGCACGTGCTGTCCTGCGATATATTAAACTGTCCTGACGTACCTTCGCATTTTGCACCTTGGAAGTCTGATTGACATTTGCAGGTAAAACCTCTTCCTTTTCCATTCTTTGTACATGTTCCACCATGTGCACATGGGTGGCTTCCACATGGGTCGACATCTGTAATAGAATAACCTCGCAATACTATGCATTACTGCATACATAACGAAACTGTGCAGATAATGGAGTGCAATAATGCGCGGTGGAACTTGTATTAATTAAATATTTCTGTAGAACTATTGATCAATACATTATACATTTTCGTTTAGATATGTAGTAAATGTTTAACGGTTCTTGGTGGGGGAAAGTCAATTTATTGTTCCATTATTTTAACATAATTTTAATGATATCGGTCTTCATCAATTTGTTTGAAGGTAGGTTAGCATAAATATCTAGTTTAAACACTCTCATTATAATAGTATTGTATATATGCATAAACGATATTGTGACACATGCATGCTACTTTATACACTTCAATTATGTATTATCATAATGTATTGCAATAGGGTAAGTATTATAAATAATACCCTTCCTTCTTGCCCTTTATCAAAATTTTATGATATGACATTACTAACTCAGTTGTAATTTTCTGCTTTGATGTTTGTTTTGCAGTAAACTTCATTCATTCATTCGTTCATTCATTCATTCATTCATTCATTCATTCATTCATTCATTCATTCATATTATGCCTTCCTTTCTTTGTACATGTTCTGCCATGTGCATTTGGATATTACGATACATAACATGATATTATTAAAACAGCTGTCATACGAAAAACTAAATATACAGACAGCGCACTAAATATATATGTTGTAAATGTTTAACAGTTCTTGGAAAGTCAATTTATTGCAACATTACATGGTCTTTATCAGTTTGGTTTTTGGTAGTTTAGAATAAATATCTAGTTAAAACACTGTCATTATTCTTGTCATGTATATATGCATGACAATAATATGCGGTGGAACTTGCTATACTATGCATTACTGCATACATAACGAAACTATGCAGATAATGAAGTGCAATAATGCGCTGTGGAACTTGTCTTAATTAAAATCTTTTGCTGAGCCATTGATCAATACAGTACACATTTTCGTTTGGTAATGGTAAAAATTTAAAGGCACGTAGTTGTGTAGCGCAGTGTCCAGTCTTTGGGACTGATCAAAGCGGTTTACACTTCACACCTGGCATACCTCTTCATTCCAGTGCTCTTTTCTCTGTGAATAGCTATGAAAATGGATATTTGCGTTCCTCTCAAAAACAAAAACAAACATGAATTGAGCGCTTTGATGAATTAATGCTTGCACTGTTTGTCTGGTAATACCAGATGAAGCTTCCGTACCTTTCCATTTTGCACCATTGAAACCTGACTGAAATTTGCACGTAAAACGTCTTCCTTTCTTTGTACATGTTCCGCCATGCGTGTATGGATTTTACGATACATAGCATGATATTAACTATCAACTATCATACTAACAACTATCATACAAACAAAAATTAACTATACAGACAACATAATAAATATATATATTGTAAATGTTTAACAGTTCTTGGTGGGTGGAAAGTTAATTTATTGTAACATTACTTTAACATCATTTTAATGATGTTGGTCTTTATCAGTTTGGTTTTTGGTAGGTTAGAATAAATATATAATTAAAACACTGTCATTGTGCTAGTCATGTATATATGCATAAACGATATTGTGACACATGCATGCTACTTTATAGACTACGATTATATCTTATCATAATATATTGCAACAGGGCAAGCATTATAAGTAATACACTTTCTTCTTGACCTCCTTTTTTCAACATTTTATGATATGACATTACTAACTCAGTTGTAATGTTCTGCTTTGATGTTTGTGGTGAAATAAACTTGATTGATTCATTCATTCATATGTTGTACTTCTACTATTGATGATGCTTGTTTTACTACTTTGTGTACTAGCGACAAGGGAAAAGGGAAAGCAAAAAACATGTTCTCTTCTCTGTGAATAACTATGAAAAGGAATATCTGCTTCGGTATCCAAAAAAAAATAACAATATGAAATGAACGCTTTGATGAATTAATGCTTGCACTATTTGTCTGGTAGTTCCTCTTCCGTACCTCTGGTTGTTGCACCATTGAAACCTGACTGACATTTACACGTAAAACTTCCTTTCTTTGTACATGTCCCGCCATATGCACATGGGTGGCTTCCACAGGAGCCGCGCCATGCTCTGTATTACTACATATTTACGGACATGTGAAGATAATGGGGCGCAATAATACGCGAACAAATATTTATTTGTATAAATTACCAAGGCCTTTTACCAAATACTTCATAACAACCCAACCAAAACATCTACACAATGGGCACCACTCGTGTAAGTAATTGATAATATGTCGTCTTGTAGCTATGTTATGTACCAATTTACTCGGAAAGATGAATTTTGAAACATAGCAACAATCGTCTTTGTTCTTCAACCGGTGCTCAACAAACCCTTCCTTGGGACTTAGTTAGTTCAAATAGCCCAATTGTGACAATGAAGCTTTTTAGATTAACTTCTTAGTAATGCGCGAAGTCTTACAACAAGTTTTAACAAGATTTAACAAGATTTGCCATCCAAGCCAAAGGCCCAGATGACAAGTGGACAAGGAAGCCATTGGCTTATCGAGAGTCCAACAATGTTTATTTACTTATAACCCGCCCTCCTGAGATATGTGTCAACCTTGTTTTTAAACATATTCACTCTGCTAGCAGTTACACAATCTGTAGACAATTTGTTCCATTCATTTATTGTCCTCTGTGAGAACGAGTGCTTCCTGATGTCCAATCTACATTGATCCTTTACTAATTTTACCTCATGTCCTCTAGTTCTGCTATCCTTCTTGAGTGAGAAAAACATATTTCTATCAATATTTTCATACCCATTCAATATCTTAAAAACTTCAATCTGATCTCCTCTTAACCTCCTTGTCTCTAGAGTTGTTAAACCACATTTCAGGCGTTCTTCATAACTAAGGTCTCTCAGTTCTGAAATAATTTTAGTTGCTCTCCTTTGTATGCGTTCAAGCGTATCTATATCCTTCTTACGATATGGTCTCCATGCTTGTATACAGTATTCTAAATGAGGTCTAACTATTGCTTTATAAAGAGGTATAATTAACTTTTTTCCCTTGTATGTTATGTTTCTTCTAATCAATCCAAGAATTCGATTTCCCTTTGAAGCTGCAATACCACACTGCTCTGAAACTTTCATATCAGCGCATATTGTAACTCCTAAGTCCTTTTCTTTTAAAGTAATACCCAGAACAGTATCTCCCATTTTATAGTTTACATTCAAATTCCCATGTCCTGTATGTAGGCATTTACATTTCCCAAAATTGAACAACATCTGCCATTTCTCAGACCATTTCACTAATCTGTCTAGATCGTTTTGTAAATGTTGTTTATCACCATCAGTATTAACATTTCTAAACAGTTTTGTGTCATCTGCAAATTTCAGTACGTTACTTGTTATACTGTCGTCCAAGTCATTGATATATATTAAGAATAATATAGGTCCTAACACTGATCCTTGAGGTACCCCATTCAAAACCGATTTCCAATTTGAAACTTCTCTATCTACTACAACTCGTTGTCTTCTGTCAGTCAGCCATTGTTCTATCCAGTCAGTTATGCTATCCCCGATACCATGGGATTTTAATTTAAGTAGTAATCTTTGATGTGGCACTTTGTCAAAAGCTTTCTGAAAATCTAAGTAGATAATATCTACTGGCGATCCCACGTCTATCCACTTAGTGATTTCTTCCAAAAAACATAACATATTTGTTAAGCATGACCTCGCTTTAAGGAATCCATGTTGAGATGAATTTAATAATTTATGCTTAACGAGGAAGTCCCCATATGGTCTTTAATTAACCTTTCTAATAATTTACAAATCACTGACGTTAAACTAACTGGTCTGTAATTATCTGACTTATTTCTCGAACCCTTTTTAAATAATGGTATGATGTTTGCTTCTTTCCATTCAAACGGAACAACTCCCTCTTTTAATGACAAGTTTAATATTCTTGCAAGTGGTATACTGATTTGTTCTACTGTTTCCATTAGTAATTTTGGAGGAATCCCATCCACTCCCGGTGATTTGTTATCCTTCATTGCCTTTATTTTCTTAGCTACCAATTCTGGAGTTACAACTAACGGACCTAAATAGTCAGATTTAGCCTCCTGAAATTTAGCATCAGCAACTGGTAATGAACTAATATCTTCTTTGGTAAACACTTAACCGGTCTTATTCATCAGCATGTTATTCCAATCTAGCTTTGCTAAGTATTTTCTCATATCTTTGTAGTTATCGTTGTGGAAGTTTCTCTATGTTTTCTTATTTTTACTTTCTGATTTTACATTGATGTCAAAATGTATTTGATTATGGTCACTGTTACCCAATGGTTCAAATATTTTTACATTGTCCACTAATTCTTTTTGTGATGACAAAACTATATCTAATACATTTTCTCCCCTGGTTGGTTCTAGCATGTGCTGAGTAAGAAAGCTATCCTGGATTAAAAATAGAAATTGTTGGTCCTCAATCCCTGTGCTCTATAGAGAATTCCATTGTATGTGTCCATGGTTAAAATCTCCCATTATGATACATTCCCCTTTACTAACTTCCTTTATAGCGTTTTTTATTTTTGTGTTGTCCTCTTCGTTTATGTTTGGACTTCGGTAAACTAATCCAATAGTTAATTTTGAATTTCCTGAAACAATTTTGCACCAAACAGCTTCATCGTAATCTGCTTCCCTTTCTAGTTTTATTTCATAAGCCTGAATAGATTCTTTAACATATAAAATAACTCCCCCGCCCCTTCTTCTTATTCGATCTTTCCTAAACATTACTTATCCTTTCAGTCCTAATTCAGCATCTGTTATATCTATGTTGGCCCATGATTCAGTTATACCAATTATGTAAGGGTCAATATCTTCTACCATAATGTTTAATTCGTTTTTCTTATTTACTATGCTCCTTGCATTTAAACATACGCATCTATAACCTTTTTCAGAGATTTTTTTCGGATGATTTAATATTGGTTTATCTGTGCTAGTGGTCTCTTGTTCTGCTTGAGACACCTCTAGGTAACCCCTCTGCACTTCTAGTTTAAACAATGTTTACTTCCAAAAATATTTGTCATTGTACCCATGTCACTATCTACTGCTGCTGAAAGTTTGTCCGCGAATACTGCCGCCCCCTTTCCACTTAGATGAAGCCCATCCTTCATGTACATATCAGCCCTCCCAACAAAACTTCCCCATAAATCCACAAATCCAACTTCCTCTTCCCTACTTAGCTTCTGGACTAACATGTTAATTGCCATCCCCCGACAATTTCGATATTTGTGACCCCTCCTGCCCATTACTTGTAAAATCCCTGACAGTATTACCTGCTCAACCCGCGTCTGTTTTAGTGCTCTGACCAACTGCCTATATTTCCTAACTATGGCAGTTGTACCCTCCCTCTCTACGTTATTTGTCCCTACGTGTACTAAAACAGATCCACCCTTACCCGAACCTACGATGTTTTTTACCCTCTCAATTATCGCCTCTATTTTGGCTCCAGGCAAGCAGACCAACACATCATCTCCCTTGTTTAAGACTCTGTCGGTCTTCCTAACTATCGAATCCCCCACAAACACCCTCGCTCTCTTCCTCACCCCATCTATCACTGCTGCAGAATAACTCTTCCGTTCGATCCCCTCCATCACATTCTGTCCTGACCCCTTTCCTCCTGTCTCCCCCACTTCCCACTCCTTTGCTCTTGTCTCTCCCACTCCCCTCTCCTTCACTCCGGTTGCTTTCCCTCCCGTCTCCCCCACTCCCTTCTCCTTCCCTCCTGTCTCCCCTACTCCCCTCTCCTTCATTCCGGTTGTCTTCCCTCCCGTTCCTTTCCTTCCCGTCTCCTTACGTCTTGTCTCCCTACGACCTGTCACCTTCCCTCCTCTCAGCTTCCTCCAAGGCTGAGGTGAGCTCTCCCTAGCATCTCTTGTGTCTTTCCCCACTTTATCGTCTACTCTTCCCCAACCGGAACTACTGGCACAACCCCACTGTTCCCTTCTCACCATTGCCACAACGAGCAGCCTCAGCTCTTCCAACTCCACCTCTAGTTTCTTCATCTCCGTACATCCCCTACACTCAAAACTAAAACTATCTGCCTGGACCTCAGCCCAGGACTTCTCGCACCCAGACTTGACGAAGTCCACCCAGTTACTGCAACTGCCACAAATTAAGTGCCTTGTTGCACGGCGCCATCATACAATTTAGTTTTAATTAGTTTGCTACGTTAGCCTTGAATAAGGCTGTTTTTGTGATCAAAAGAACACTTTAGGCTAATATACTTGCTAACTATGTCTTCTATTAAGCTCGCATGAGAAAAAAAAACCTGCCACCTAGCGAATACGGAGAACACTGTGTAACAAAACAACGAAATCAGTGTGTACTAATTTACGCTAAAATCCTGCTGTTAATTCCTTTTTACCGAAAACGTTTACTACCACTATGTCAGATATTACCTTATGTATGTAATTTAAGTAAATATATCACTTTATCTTATATATATATATTAGCCAATGTAAACGATAGTTCGATGCACGAGTTGAATTCACGACCTGTAAACAAACTCTCTTTTATCACTCGTTGAGTTTGAATCCGGGAAAAAATACTACCTCTGTTAACAAAAACGGTTTCTTAATATATGTCTACAAGAAGTTTGTGAACAATATATGTATAATAGTAATACTTATTCTAACCAATATTCCAATGTTACTGACTATTCACTATGCTATCTCAATTTTCGAATGGTAAACAACCCTATTAATGCTCGCTGACTTCCCTGACAGAGTCCGAAACTAACTTACTCTAAAATTCTCCCTCTGACTAATAATTAACAAAACCTGTTTCCTAATATATGTCTACAATACGTTTGTGTATAATATATATGCAATAGTAATACTTATTCTATTTGACATACCGCGTTTTTCTGTAAATGATCTACACCAAATTCAAGTCGCTGCACCAAGTCGTGCATATGGCGGGACATGTACAAAGAAAGGAAGTTTTACGTGTAAATGTCAGTCAGGTTTCAATGGTGCAACAACCAGAGGTACGGAAGAGGAATTACAAGACAAACAGTGTAAGCATTAATTCAAAGCGTTCATTTCATATTGATTTTTTTTTGGAGACCGAAGCAGATATCCCTTTTCATAGTTATTCACAGAGAAGAGAGCATGTTTTTGCTTTCCCTTTTCCCTTGTCGCTAGTACACAAAGTAGTAAAACAAACATCATTAATAGTAGAAGTACAATTCCGGTTGTTTTAAGTGACGGAGCTGCCGTCGATGATGTCAATGTTGACGTGCATGGGAGGCTGAACACGTTTCCGGTTCTTTGAAGTGAAGGAGCTGCCGTCGAAGGTGTCAATGTTGACGTGCATGGGAGGCTGAGCACGTTTCCGGTTGTTTGAAGTGACGGAGCTGCCGTCGATGGTGTCAATGTTGACGTGCATGGGAGGCTGAGCACGTTTCCGGTTGTTTGAAGTGACGGAGCTGCCGTCGATGGTGTCAATGTTGACGTGCATGGGAGGCTGAGCACGTTTCCGGTTGTTTGAAGTGACGGAGCTACCGTCGATGGTGTCAATGTTGACGTGCATGGGAGGCTGAGCACGTTTCCGGTTGTTTGAAGTGACGGAGCTGCCGTCGATGGTGTCAATGTTGACGTGCATGGGAGGCTGAGCACGTTTCCGGTTGTTTGAAGTGACGGAGCTGCCGTCGATGATGTCAATGTTGACGTGCATGGGAGGCTGATCACGTTTCTGGTTGTTTTAAGTGACGGAGCTGCCGTCGATGGTGTCAATGTTGACGTGCATGGGAGGCTGAGCACGTTTCCGGTTGTTTGAAGTGACGGAGCTGGTGTCGATGGTGTCAATGTTGACGTGCATGGGAGGCTGAGCACGTTTCCGGTTGTTTTAAGTGACGGAACTGCCGTCGATGATGTCAATGTTGACGTGCATGGGAGGCTGAGCACGTTTCCGGTTGTTTTAAGTGACGGAGCTGCCGTCGATGGTGTCAATGTTGACGTGCATGGGAGGCTGAACACGTTTACGGTTGTTTTAAGTGACGGAGCTGCCGTCGATTGTGTCAATGTTGACGTGCATGGAAGGCTGAGCACGTTTCCGGTTGTTTTAAGTGACGGAGCTGCCATCAATGATGTCAATGTTGACGTGCATGGGAGGCTGAGCACGTTTCCGGTTGTTTTAAGTGACGGAGCTGCCATCGATGGTGTCAATGTTGACGTGCATGGGAGGCTGAGCAAGTTTCCGGTTGTTTTAAGTGACGGAGCTGCCGTCGATGGTGTCAATGTTGACGTGCATGGGATGCTGAACACGTTTCCAGTTGTTTTAAGTGACGGAGCTCCCAGCGATGGTGTCAAAGTTGACGTGCATGGGAGGCTGAGCACGTTTCCGGTTGTTTTAAGTGACGGAGCTGCCGTCGATTGTGTCAATGTTGACGTGCATGGAAGGCTGAACACGTTTCCGGTTGTTTTAAGTGACGGAGCTGCCATCGATGGTGTCAATGTTGACGTGCATGGGAGGCTGAGCACGTTTCCGGTTGTTTTAAGTGACGCAGCTGCCGTCGATGGTGTCAATGTTGACGAGCAAGGAAGGCTGAGCACGTTTCCGGTTGTTTTAAGTGACGGAGCTGCCGTCGATGGTGTCAATGTTGACGTGCATGGAAGGCTGAGCACGTTTCCGGTTGTTTTAAGTGACGGAGCTGCCATCGATGATGTCAATGTTGACGTGCATGGGAGGCTGAGCACGTTTCCGGTTGTTTGAAGTGACGGAGCTGCCGTCGATGATGTCAATGTTGACGTGCATGGGAGGCTGATCACGTTTCTGGTTGTTTTAAGTGACGGAGCTGCCATCGATGGTGTCAATGTTGACGTGCATGGGAGGCTGAGCACGTTTCCGGTTGTTTTAAGTGACGGAGCTGCCATCGATGGTGTCAATGTTGACGTGCATGGGAGGCTGAGCAAGTTTCCGGTTGTTTTAAGTGACGGAGCTGCCGTCGATGGTGTCAATGTTGACGTGCATGGGATGCTGAACACGTTTCCAGTTGTTTTAAGTGACGGAGCTGCCAGCGATGGTGTCAAAGTTGACGTGCATGGGAGGCTGAGCACGTTTCCGGTTGTTTTAAGTGACGGAGCTGCCGTCGATTGTGTCAATGTTGACGTGCATGGAAGGCTGAACACGTTTCCGGTTGTTTTAAGTGACGGAGCTGCCATCGATGGTGTCAATGTTGACGTGCATGGGAGGCTGAGCACGTTTCCGGTTGTTTTAAGTGACGCAGCTGCCGTCGATGGTGTCAATGTTGACGAGCAAGGAAGGCTGATCACGTTTCCGGTTGTTTTAAGTGACGGAGCTGCCGTCGATGGTGTCAATGTTGACGTGCATGGAAGGCTGAGCACGTTTCCGGTTGTTTTAAGTGACGGAGCTGCCGTCGATGGTATCAATGTTGACGTGCATGGGAGGCTGAGCACGTTTCCGGTTGTTTTAAGTGACGGAGCTGCCGTCGATGGTGTCAATTTTGACGTGCATGGAAGGCTGAGCACGTTTCCGGTTGTTTGAAGTGACGGAGCTGCCGTCGATGGTGTCAATGTTGACGTGCATGGAAGGCTGAGCACGTTTCCGGTTGTTTTAAGTGACGGAGCTGCCATCGATGATGTCAATGTTGACGTGCATGGAAGGCTGAGCACGTTTCCGGTTGTTTTAAGTGACGGAGCTGCCATCGATGATGTCAATTTTGACGTGCATGGGAGGCTGAGCACGTTTCCGGTTGTTCACAGTAGGAATCACTGGAGATGTGGTGAATGTTTTCTCCACTGTGGCTGTGAACGCAGACTTATCCGCCTTTCTGAGATTCCAGCGTGGATTTGGTGCGCTTGTTATCACAGGTATTGTGCGGCCTATTTTGATGACCACCGATAAGTGTTGGCTGATTCTACAGGGGTGTAAAGTTCTTCGTGTGGCTGGTAGTGGCCGACCTCTTGTGTCGATTGAGCGAAGCACAGGTTGGGGTTGTAATCCATTTTCCATCGGGCAGAGTGAAATGTGCCTCGACTGTTTGCCATCATATACGATGAAAATATTTTGTGCAGATACCCAATATGTAAAATGTTCGCATCGTTAGGAATACTTAGGATTGTACTCCCGTGTCGCGTGGTGGGTTTTGAAATTGCCTACATATATTAAGCGTGTACTCGTGTGTTGAATCATGAACATAGTGCACTGGTGTTTTGTCTATTCATATGCCGGTAAGTTGTGTGCTATACTCGACAAATATGTTTCAAAATTTCGGCGATCGCCATCGACAAAAGCGAGCTGATGAGCATTAAGGTCCACCCTTCTAACGTAAAATTATCTATTTTGAGATACATGGTAAAAACAATAATATTAACACTGTCACTACGATCATTTATTATAGTTGTCACAGGGTGGAGATCGTGTGAGTTTGTATAGAATTAGCTTGTTTACTTTAGTCACTTAGCGATTGAACTTGGTGATTGTGAATCGTGCTAGTGGCACCGAATATCGACCAATGGCAAATAAACATTTCGGATTTTTTTTTATTTACAACGGATTAACAGATAGACGAAATGTTGCCATGTTTGGTATCATTGGAAAACGCGTTGTTTAATGATATTGTTTATCATTGTGTTAAATTTTAATGATGGTGGAGAACAAATATCTTGAGATATAGTGGAAGTTACTGATTTGTTTACGTTCTCACCTTCGACAATGGGTTGGAGGAAATTTGTAAAGTGTTTTTTTTTCTATTATAAATATTGTACGAGATGCACTTTGGTGTACACCATCATTATGTATGTATTGTCTAGATGTTTTTGATATAGATTTTGTGTAAGATAGAATTTTATTTGAATGTTTGATACTGGGGTGTTTTGGTGCAACTACTACGTAACTTTTCACAAATCAACTTGCAAGAAGTACAGGCAACCAAGCGTTTCCGTGGTCTACGTGAGTTATGTATGGTTGATTTATTATGAGACGACGACTACTATTGGTGGTAGAAGAAGTACAAAACAGCTGACTCCGGTTGTTTTGGTCAGACAAATGAAATATATCAGATATTTGAGACGTTCGATTATTCACGAAGTGGATCGCCTTGTGAATCGATATATTGTCTCCGAGACATGGAAATGTGAAGCAATGTTCGTTTGAACAGAATTCATCCACCGAGTAAGGTAATGTGATTATACCCATGTATCGTGTTGGGAGTTTCGACATGCAAGGACGATAATTGTTGGTGCATCATTCTTGATTCAAGAGACAATTATTTCGCCGTTATTTCTTCACTTGCGTCGTCTATGCATCCGTGAACATTAATACACCGATTACCTCTATATATTCGTTGTCCGGACTGGGCGAAGATTGCCGGCAAACATGACGCGTTGAAGCCTCCTTGGGATTCCTCCATTGGCACCCGGCGGTGCACGCTCCGAGCTATACCACACTCGGCTATGAACGCTCTACGGTTGACTGCACTTGCCGGGGCACGCTTGATTGCATTCACTGTGACTAGCTTGGTGCAACCTTCGCTGGAACTGTTTATGCTAGAAACTACGCCAGCAAGTTGGTAAGAGACTTTGAATTATTATATAAACTGTGATTTGATAGCGTTGAATAATATTAGATGTTGGTAGATTGTAATTCTATTCAGCATACTCGATTTGTGATTATTTACTATACTATTAATTTTATTATTAAGCGGGAAATTAAACGGAAATTAAAATGGAAATATGTTACATATACCCCTGTTGTTGATTTATTTGTAATTGTACGACCATACACACACTGAACGAGCATAACGAGCATGTGCATTGGCTTACCGCATTATCCCAGCCAAACTATAGATCTGTGACAATATTGATAAATTTAAACTTACCAAACCTAATAAAAAAAGTCACGTTCACATTGTGTATTCAGGACGATATATTGCGTTCACTGGATGCTCGTAAGCACGTAGTTCTGGTACTCAGCGCTTCGTTCTATACGATCAACCACGACCGTGTCCTCGGAGAATTAGGCCGAATCGTCGTGCGATGCGACGCACTTTGCAGGCTTGCGTCCTATCTCACTGACCGAACACAGTGCGTCAGTGTTGACGGTCATGTTTCTTGCAACATCCAACTGCGACATGGAGTTCCACATGGCTGTGTTTTAGGCCCTCTCCTCTTCTCTGTCTAGTGGGCAGATCTTTCAGATGTCTTCTCGGAGCACGGAATTCGCTATCAAATCTACGCAGATGATATCCAGCTGTATGTTGCCTTTCCGCGTAGGCGATACTGTTCTCAGCATCGAAGAACCGTGTTCCACAGCCATATCCTCTTCCCATCGACATCTGCACTTCAGCCAACATGCGTGACCTTGGCGTACAGCTCAACTCCACGATGTCGATGGCTGCACACGTTAGCCGTTCCCGCCGGACTGCCTACGCCCAACTACGTGGCATAGCGCGAATACGACCATCTCTGCCGCTCAGAGCGCTCAAGACGCTTGTACACGCTCTTGTCACATCGCGACTCGATTTCGGAAAGGCTGCCCTTTACGGCATTACTGGAACTCTGCTGCACCGACTCGAGATGGTCCAGCGATCAGCTGTACGTGTCGTCCTCTGTTTACGTAGACGTGACCAACACAGCATGACGGCGACACAGCGAGAGCTGCACTGGCTACCTGTGGCGCAGCGAATTCAATTTAATCTGTTGACCTTGAAGCACGGCGCCGTGTATGCAAACACTCCACGCTAGCTTGCTGACCGTATATCTCCCTATGTTCACTGTCGCAGTGGTCTCGTTCGGCTGACCAGTCTCTCATTGTTGTTTCACACACACACACACACACACACACACACACACACACACACACACACACACACACACACACACACACACACACACACACACACACACACACACACACACACACACACACACACACACACACACACACACACACACACACACACACACACACACACACACATCATCATCATCATCATCATCATCATCATCATCATCATAATGCTTACTTTTATTGTGTTATGTTATGTAATGCTTGTATTGTAATAATTATATTCACTAATGTAATGTTTTTTAATAGTTTTTTTAAACACCCCTGATTCTATTTTCTTAGAGATATGCGGCATCAAAATAAATTTGATGTGATTTATGCAGAAAGTAAACATGCTCAAAGCTCTGTAAATAAAAGCGTTTTTTTACAAAGAACAACATGTCATTATTTAAAGGGAAACCTTTGCCTGAAGGTAGTGCAGTACTTTACGAAGTCCCTCATAAAACAAGTACAATACATACTAGTAAAGAAGTGTAGCAGTGTAACGTAGTGTAATAAATACCGTCACGCATACTTTCACAGTTTGTTCCAATGTAGTTATTACGACAGCTACACTTGTATGTGATTCCAAGATTGGAACACTTGCCACCGTGCTCGCATGGTATATAATCACAGGGCTGGATCACTGTAAAAAGTATTTCACATGGTACTGAGAACACACACACGCACACACATACTCGCACGCACACGCATACACACACGCACACACCCACGCACGCACGGACAACCATCTGTAAAGTGGAGAAAACGAAACGTAACATAGAGAAAAAGAACATAATATATTATATTGTAAAAATAACAACATATTATAGAAAAAATATATATAATATACTATGTTGTAAAAAGAACATAACATAATATAGAGAAAAAGACCATAATATACTATGTTGTAAAAAGAACATAACAGTGACAGCTTTGAAAAAAATATAGCAGCACTTAATGAAGCAATTAGTTATGTAATTACATTTCAACGTAGAACAATAACTAAAACATACCTGTTCCATAAACTAACACCTCGCAAAGTGAAAGAACTTTATTTTTGCCGTGATTTGTGATCTTCAGTGTTGATCCCTTGGCGTTATCAGCACATTTGAATGATTTTGTCTTTTCTCTTATCATGTTATTCGTTGACGATCCACACTTTTGATATTTTCCACGATATGGACCAACCATGATGCTGAAATTGTTCAGGCGTTCACCTGATGGAAAGGAATATATTCGTAAGAAATATATGATTCTTGTAAACATTGTGTTGTTTGTTATACTACTAGCTCATATAATATAAATGTAGTTGTTGTAGTGGTGTTCACAATTGGAAAGTGAAAAACTGCTAACAAAATTAGTTAAGTACTTACCGCAACATTCATCGCGATTTACTATAAGCACTTCATGCGCTAAAATCATATACTTGAAAGTAATCATCCACCATGGATCGTCGGTCTGTTTTGTATGGGTACAGCTCTGTTTAAACATATCACCATTTGTATTTCCATCTATGGCCCTCGCAGCTGCGTAATGTCCGTGCGTTGATGATTGTGATGCGATCCCTTCAAGTGCCAGGTTCAAGACTGCCAAAACAGATAACAGCGCGAGTGGTTCCACAGTACCATACTACAGTGCCGTTAGTCGCACGCCAGCACGCACGTATATATAATAACATGCTACGTAATGGGTACTACGCGACAAATAAAATACAACGAGATATAAGTTAAATATATTAACAATGACATTGTAGAAGCATGGATAATACACATTATATGTCACTTATTTTTTATTTTGTTTTAGTCTTGTAGCCTAGTCATTCACTACAAACTGGTTAAATTATGAAACTTATGCATCTGTGTAGAAAGTAGAAATAATAGCACGCTGTGTTGACTACTGGACATCTGTAGTTTCTTCATTGAATTAAACGATTACGAGGCGTGGCGATGTCGGAAGGGGGATCAATAATGTTATCATTTGTCTGATCCGAGGCGGGAATAATCCAATACCTAACATCCCCAAATTATGCCAACGTGAGAAAAGCCAATGTCTTTATTTGGTCTGACTTTTCAGCTTCCGTGAAATGAAAACAGATATAAAACAAATAAAACAAAGCATCGAAGAATCAGCTTCTACTTGCAGTGTCAAATTCGTGGTCGAGTCAGTTAGCTCAATCCTGACACCGCCAAATGCGCTAGAAATTGCCTATGCATGCACTCCGCCAGTTGTGTCCCATGGGACGAACTGCGGATGGATTACCGCATCAGATTTTAATTAAACTTAAGTCGACCATTCTCCTTGGCGAATTCATCAATGATGTCGTCGTGGTTCAATTTGATATCACGATTGATGTGAGCAAGTCCACTGAGGCGTTGCTCATTCATCGTAGTTCTCGTGTAGTTCTTCAGGTATATCGGTGCACTGAATGATCGCTATGCTGCAGCCGATGTGATAGGGAGCAAATATTCGCAGCAAAGTCGCGATACAAGGGTATGTTCCAGCTGTGTAGCAACTATCAGGGCGTCGAGTACCTGGATAGATCGGCTAGCCGAAACCTGACGTCTCCAGTAGGCTAGCGAACGCATGGACTCCACCTCCGCAGCCATCTTGCTTCCTGGCAGAAACTGCAAGTACATCGTCACCCCTTCCTCAATTGCAGAGAAGTCTCTCTCCAGAAAGAAGGCCGGCATCAGTGCGCTAATTAGAAGGGCCTTGGCATTGGTAGATGCAAAGTTCTCCTGCAGCTGTACAATGCAGGTGTCCAGGAAAGGATTGCACAAAATACGCCTGTAGTATGCCAACGCAGGGCCTGCAGGAAGTTTGGGACGATGTCTTTGCCTGTTTGTTATTCGCAGCATTTGGGTTGGTCTGTCATGGACCTTCTCTGCCTGGACAAACAGTCAGTCAAACATATCACCGCTGCGAGAGTTCTGCAACAAGCCAACGCAGTCTCGCACTGATTCCGTTGATCGCAGAATGTCTTGAGATACCCCCTGAAGTTTGACAGATAGAGGCTTCGTGACTTCGAGAACTGTTTGCAGGACCTCCAAGGAGAACAGGAAACTGGGATTCATGCAACGGAGATACATTGCTGCTTTGCCAGAAGCATCACCCAACCATTCCAAAATGTTGTCCAATGACGCGACAGCCGCATGGTACAGTTCTTTGAACAATTGAAGTGCAGCCTGCTTTTCTACCCAGCGTGTGTCGCAGTGTTTCTAGAGGTGCGCGTGTGACGCTTTGGGGCATTCCCGTTCACTGCATTGCTGCAAGTCGTACAGTCGCTTGTTCGCAGCAGGGGAGAAAACTGCCAATTCCTGCATCAGAGTGACTGCCGACCGAATAGGTGGAACTGACGCAGCCTATGACAAACAGAGATTCAGGACATGTGACGAGCAGTAGGGGTGGTGTCTCGGGCGTGTTTCTGAACGCCATTTTTCTTCCCGGACATGGCAGCGGCACCATCGTAGCCTTGTCCAACCATGTTTGTTGAGTCCACTCCAGCATCTGCCACGATCCGTAGCAACCAAACATCAAGTCCAGCGCCAGTGAGGTCGTCAAGTCCAGCACCAGTGAGGTCGTGAGTAGTGGTGAAGCACAATAGTATCTCCTTCATTGTGCTGTCAGACACGTAGCGCGCACGCGCGCGCGCGCACACACACACCTTAATTTCTTCTTGTCTGGAGAAATATGTTTTTTCGGCCGCCAGCAGTGAGAAGAACTTTGCATCACACACCTCAGCAACAACTTGTCGCTGGATGACCTTCGCGATTGCCCCATAAAGGCGTTCTGTATCACTGGTGATAGGTATGTGGCATTTCGTGCAGTGTTCATTATATGGTGACGAAGTATGTCATCATTGCCAATAATCATAAACTGAAAAAGGGTAGATATATGTTCCCCTCTGTATAGATAATCTGGCTACCATGTGGCTAATAACTGAGATTATGTCGAGCAGGTGGTGCAACATTGTTGGTTACGTTTGAGCACGTAAAACACCGTGGTTAGTCACCCATTAGTTTGCCGTGCTACTGTGTAGTGGCGCAATAGGTTATTAGAAAAAATTCCATTGCCGAGGGGGCATGACCCAATTCCCCCCAAATACGCCACTGATTACGAGTAAATGTGTGTGTTGCTGTCAAATGCTGTTGTATGTCGCCACTTGCATAGGAAGAGCTTGGATAAACTATAATATCAAATGCTAGTTTTCTTTCTTGCAGACTTGAACTTATACACAGTTTTTTTCTTCAAATTACATTTGTTTTCTGTATAATTATGTTACATTTGTTTTCTATATACGGTGTAATTCTTTCTAAATTACCATTCCTATATGCTCAGAAAGGGAATTACTAATATGATATCATATATATTCGTAGACATGTCGACTATTAAAATAATATATGAAATTAAGACGTAGGTTTCTCGTAGAATTCAGTAACTACAACTAAATGTGTTGTTGTTATGAAAACAAACATTTATATCTACATGTCAAATGAGATATTGATTGCCTCGGGACGTGTCATTACTACAAGTTATGTTTACTTTTCTCTCTCTCTCTCTCTCTCTCTCTATATATATATATATATATATATATATATATATATATATATATATATATATATATATATATATATATCTGTGTGTGTGTGGAGGGGGTGCAACCCGAGTCACCCATTATATTACCATGTTCCCATATAGCAGCGCAACAGGTTGCATTCGAAATATATATATATATGCAGAAGGGATGTACCAATATGATGTCTTAATATAAATGATAACACTATCATGTGACTATGCTGACTACTGCAGATAACTTAAAGCTGTAGTTTACCCACTGAAATAACCTAGCACATGTAACAGTTTTGTTGCAATGAAATGTATGTTATTACAGACATTCCAATGATGTGGCCAGACAAAACTTTAAATATTGTTTTGCATCCATAATGCAAACTATCATTCATTGTTTATGTAATTTCTTTATGCAGAACTACAAGTGTATCTCAACTGGCTTACATGTATACATACAGTGTACCACTATATTAGAAATTGTAATGGGCAATGCCTAAAATGGACTTAACCACGTGCATTTATCGCAATATTTTGAAACGGCATATGTATTTACTTACACAAATATAAGAATACACTAAGTGGTATGCCTGATGGTATAAAACATGACATTTGACGAAACTTCTAACATGAAATAGCAGGGTTGCGTCATCTGCACTTGTGTTTTTTGAAAGATGCAACTCTCCATTTTATAAATAAAGGACAGCGAATTGTTTTAGACCATCGAAACATTTATCAGAAAAAAATGTCAGTAAAAGCACATAACATTATGTTGAAAAAAAGAACACAACAGTGACCAAACTTTTAACGTGAAATATAATAATGTAGCCGTCATCTGCACTTAGTGAAACAATTATTTATGCAAATACATTCCAACGTAAAACTACAACTAAAACATACCTGTTCCATATACGGACACCTCGCAAAGTGAAAGAACCTTATTTTTGCCGTGATTTGTGATCTTCAGTGTTGATCCCTTGGCGTTATCAGCACATTTGAATGATTTTGTCTTTTCACTTATCATGCTATTCTTGGGCGATCCACACTTCTGATATTTACCACGATATGGACCAACCATGATGCTGAAATTGTTCAGGCGTTTACCTGATGGAAAGGAATATATTCGTAAGAAATGTATGATTCCTGTAAAATATCAATGACTGCATATATAAATTGTTTTGTTTGTTTTACTACTAACACATATAGTATATATGTAGTTGTTTTAATGGTGTTCACAAGTTGAAAGTGAAAAACTGCTTACAAAATTAGTTAAGTACTTACCACAACATTCATCGCGATTTACTATAAGCACTTCATGCGCCAAAGTCATGTACTTGAAAGTAACCTTCCACCAAGGATCGTCGGTCTGTTTTGTATGGGTACAGCTCTGTTTAAACATATCACCATTTGTATTTCCATCTATGGCCCTCGCAGCTGCGTAATGTCCGTGCGTTGATGATTGTGATGCAATCCCTCCAAGTGCCAGGTTTGCCAAAGCTGCCAAAAAAGAAAAAAATTATTTTACAAGACCATGGTACAGTGCCGTTAGCTCGCATGGACGCGCGCACGCTCGCACGAATGCACATGTAATGACATACTGCGTAATTTCAGTACTGCGTGACAAATCAAATACAACAAGAGATAAGTAAAATATATTAACAATGATATTGGAAAAAACATGGTTAATACATTTTATAGGTCACAGTTTTTAAATTATGTTTTATTCATGTAGCCTAGTCATTCTCTCTAAGCCGTTTTCTCTAACATTATACATGTTCATCTGAAATAAAAACGTAGAAATGATAGTACTATGTTGACTAGGGGAAGGCAGTGTTAATTGAGTAATTTTTCATTCTTTTTGATATGTAGTGTACAATCATATTCATAAGACAAAGTTTTTTTTTCCACATAAACTATGATTATTAGGAGATCATTTTATACCAAGGTAATATATCAAGTATGAATATATAATTATGTGTAGCCGATTCAAACAGGGTTGGTAAGCTGGCTCAACGAACACTTGGTGTGGGGTAAGTTGAGCCACAGTGTAGCGTAAGTTGGGTAAATGCTTTATTTGTATAATTTACGTAAGCCTTATACTAAAATTCCATAACGACTCAGCCAACACATCTAACCAATGGGTACAACACGTCTCTGACAAGTCTGCATGGCGAATTAATAAGTCGACACACTTAATTAATATAGACTTAAAGGCCAATAGCAACCAGCGTAACTAACTGTTAATATATTACCTTGTCGCTGTCCAATGTCCCAATTTGCTCGGACAAAAGAATTCCCTGATGTACTTTGGGGCAAAAAATACTCATCTTCGTTCTTTACCCGTTGCTCACCTAACCCTCCCTTGGGCTTTGGGTGGCTCAACTAGCCCAGTTTCAACAATTAAGCATTTTAAGTCAACTCTCAATAATGCGCGAAGTGATGTAAATAACCTTATTCCCTGTGCATAGTTAAACCCATTTGTAAGTTCACAGATAATAAAGTCTGGTCACATGCATTGATAATTTACACTCCAGTAGACGCTAATCACGATCACCAAAAGGTTCGAAAAACGTCAAAAAAATCTACGTTTAACTCACATTTTGGGCCGTTGTGACAAATGGCTCTTATTGTACATCAATCATATTCTAATAACATGTCCAATCGCTGGGTGGTACCATGTAATTGTCACTGCAGTAGTTTCCTGGGAAATATGGGTGGTTCAACTAAACCAGTGGCTCAACTAACACTGCCTTCCCCTACTGTACATCATGTTAAACTCTAGTTTCTTTATTGAATTAAACGATTTCGAGTAAATGTTTGTGTTGCTGTGATACGCTGTTGTACGTGACCACATGCATAGGAATAGCCTGGATTTTTATATGACATAAAATTATATTTGTGTTGTTTCTTGTTGAGGTGAAATTATATGCAGACTGGTTTTCTACATATTAAATGTTTTTCTTTATAATTCCCCATTATAGAACAAAACACAACAAAATGTTTTAAACCATCGAAACATTTACCAGAAAAGATATAATAAAAAGAACACGACGTAATATGTTGTAAAAAGAACACGACGTAATATATTGTAAAAAGAAAACGACGTAATATATTGTAAAAAGAACACGACGTAATATATTATAAAAAGAACACGACGTAATATGCTGTAAAAAGAACACAACAGTGACCAAACTTTCAACGTGAAATATCATAATGTAGCCGTCATCTACACTTAGTGAAATCATTATTTATGGAAGTACATTGCAACGTAGAACTACAACTAAAACATACCTGTTCCATAAACTAACACCTCGCAAAGTGAAAGAACTTTATTTTTGCCGTGATTTGTGATCTTCAGTGTTGACCCCTTGGCGTTATCAGCACATGTGAATGATTTTCTCTTTTCACTTATCATGCTATTCTTGGACGATCCACACGTTTGATATTTTCCACGATATGGACCAACCATGATGCTGAAATTGTTCAGGCGTTTACCTGATGGAAAGGAATATATTCGTAAGAAGTGTATGATTTCTGTAAACATATCAATGACTGCATGTATAAATTGTTTTGTTTGTTTTACTACTAGCTCATATAATATAAATGTAATTGTTTTAATGGTGTTCACAATTGGAAAGTGAAAAACTGCTTACAGAATTAGTTAAGTACTTACCACAACATTCATCGCGATTTACTATAAGCACTTCATGCGCCAAAATCATGTACTTGAAAGTAACCATCCACCAAGGATCGTCGGTCTGTTTTGTATGGGTACAGCTCTGTTTAAACATATCACCATTTGTATTTCCATCTATGGCCCTCGCAGCTGCGTAATGTCCGTGCGTTGATGATTGTGATGCAATCCCTCCAAGTGCCAGGTTCAAGACTGCCAAAACAGATAACAGCGCGAGTGGTTCCACAGTACCATACTACTGTGTCGCTAGCGTGTACGCATGCACGTATGTATATATAATAACATGCTACGTATGGGTACTACGCGTCAAATAAAATACAACGACATATAAGTTAAATATATTAACAATGAAATTGTAAAAGCATGGATAATACACATTATATGTCACTTATTTTTTATTTTGTTTTAGTCTTGTAGCCTAGTCATTCACTACAAACTGGTTAAATTATGACACTTATGCATCTGTGTACAAAGTAGAAATAATAGCACGCTGTGTTGACTACTGGACATATGTAGTTTCTTCATTGAATTAAACGATTACGAGGCGTGGCGATGTCGGAAGGGGGGGGGGGGTCAAGCATGTTATCATTTGTCTGATCCGAGGCGGGAATAATCCAATACCTAACATCCCCAAATTATGCCAACGCGGATAAGACTGAACATTATAGGACATGTGAGAAAAGCCAATGTCTTTATTTGGTCTGACTTTTCAGCTTCCGCGAAATGAAAACAGATAAAAAACAAATAAAACAAAGCATCGAAGAATCAGCTTCTACTTGCAGTGTCAAATTCGTGGTCGGGTCAGTTAGCTCAATCCTGACACCGCCAAATGCGCTAGAAGTTGCCTATGCATGCACTCCGCCAGTTGTGTCCCATGGGACGAACTGCGGATGGATTACCACATCAGATTTTAATTAAACTTAAGTCGACCATTCCCCTTGGCGAATTCTTCAATGATGTCGTCGTGGTTCAATTTGATATAACGATTGATGTACATCTGAGCAAGTCCACTAAGGCGTTGCTCAATCATCATTGTTCTCATGTGGTTCTTCGGGTATATCGGTGCACTGAATGATCGCTATGCTGCAGCCGATGTGATAGGGAGCAAATATTCGCAGCAAAGTCGCGATACAAGTGTATGTTCCAGCTGTGTAGCAACTATCAGGGCGTCGAGCACCTGGCTAGATCGGCTAGCCGAAACCTGGCGTCTCCAATAGGCTTGCGAACGCATGAACTCCACCTCCGAAGCCATCTTGCTTCCTGGCAGAAACTGCAAGTACATCGTCACACCTTCCTCAACTGCAGAAAAGTTTCTCTCCAGACAGAAGGCCGGCATCAGTGCGCTAATTAGAAGGGCCTTGGCATTGGTAGATGCAAAGTTCTCCTGCAGCTGTACAATGCAGGTGTCCAGGAAAGGATTGCACAAAATACGCCTGTAGTATGCCAACGCAGGGCCTGCAGGAAGTTTGGGACTATGTATTTGCCTGTTTGTTATTCGCAGCATTTGGGTTGGTCTGTCATGGACCTTCTCTGCCTGGACAAACAGTCAGTCAAACATATCACCGCTGCGAAAGTTCTGCAACAAGTCAACGCAGTCTCGCACTGATTCCGTTGATCGCAGAATGTCTTGAGATACCCCCTGAAGTTTGACAGATAGAGGCTTCGTGACTTCGAGAACTGTTTGCAGGACCTCCAAGGAGAACAGGAAACTGGGATTCATGCAACGGAGATACATTGCTGCTTTGCCAGAAGCATCACCCAACCATTCCAAAATGTTGTCCAATGACGCGACAGTCGCATGGTACAGTTCTTTGAACAATTGAAGTGCAGCCTGCTTTTCTACCCAGCGTGTGTCGCAGTGTTTCTTGAGGCGCGCGTGTGACGCTTTGGGGCATTCCCGTTCACTGCATTGCTGCAAGTCGTACAGTCGCTTGTTCGCAGCAGGGGAGAAAACTGCCAATTCGTGCATCAGAGTGACTGCCGACCGAATAGGTGGAACTGACGCAGCCTATGACAAACAAAGATTCAGGACATGTGACGAGCAGTAGGGGTGGTGTCTCGGGCGTGTTTCTGAACGCCATTCTTCTTCCCGAACATGGCAGCGGCACCATCGTAGCCTTGTCCAACAATGTTTGTTGAGTCCACTCCAGCATCTGCCACGATCCGTAGCAACCAAACATCAAGTCCAGCGCCAGTGAGGTCGTCAAGTCCAGCACCAGTGAGGTCGTGAGTAGTGGTGAAGCACAATAGTATCTCCTTCATTGTGCTGTCAGACACGTAGCGCGCACACACACACCTTAATTTCTTCTTGTCTGGAGAAATATGTTTTTTTGGCCGCCAGCAGTGAGAAGAACTTTGCATCACACACCTCAGCAACAACTTGTCGCTGGATGACCTTCGCGATTGCCCCATAAAGGCGTTCTGTATCACTGGTGATAGGTATGTGGCATTTCGTGCACTGTTCATTATATGGTGACGAAGTATGTCATCATTGCCAATAATCATAAACTGAAAAAGGGTAGATATATGTTCCCCTCTGTATAGATGATCTGGCTACCATTCTGTGTGGTGTTGCCTGGAAGCGGCAAAGCCCCAGAATCACGATGGCCTCTTAGTGGCAAACCGAGTCGTCCGAGGAACTCGATTGCTCACGCTGAAGCGAAGAGAAAGAGTACAGTTGTCACCGGCATCACTTCGCATGCGCGCCCTGAAGTTCCGAGCTTTGTTTTCGCAATCTTCGTGAAAACGTGTGCATTCTTATGCGAGGGCAACTTGACAAGTCGATCTAGCTTCACCCCGCCAGCTTCATGTGATGCACAGAGGGCGCACGCCTTGCATAGTAAGCCCTTTTTCAAGGCAGAATATACAAATGCACTATACACCCCGGAACTGTGTTGCTTGCCCAGATATTTCCTCATCAGTTTGCTGCTGTCCATGCGTTCAGTGTACGGCCACACAAAATCATCCTGAGGAGTCCAGGCATTGTCCAAAATGGTCAAATGCTTGCGATCGGTCAACTTGCTATTGCCAACAGCATGACCGATATACATTGGCAAAACAGAACAAGGACCGGTGACATCTTTTTCCTGACGTGCTGCAGAAGTAGGGCGCTTAGGTTGAGGTCCCCCAAAGAAGTCTGATATCCTTTTCATGGTCGCATCTTCTGTGGGGACACTAACTGTGGGAAGAACTAACTCACACACACACACACACACACACACACACCAATGGCGCTAGCTTTGCGTAGTGTGTAGAATAAAGAATACACCTGCTTACGCAATTTGTTTTAACTTGTTTAAGGAGTTAACGCGCTGCAGAGGCAGATTTATGGGCTTTCGACCGTGTGGAGGAATTTCATTGGCCAAACTTTCAGTACATTGTTTGCAGAAAAATGTCAATATCCCACCTAGCAGCAATAAAAAAAAAACAGTGCGTGCACGCTAAGGCACGCTATTGTTGGAAACTAATCAAATGAAGTATCAAACGTTTCGCCTGTATCCACCGCTGCAAAATATTGTGTCATTTAGTTCTCACTGGATTAATTGATATTTGAATAACTAATAAGCTTTTGATGCAATTATTGGACATGAAAATTAAAATGGCAAAATATATGGTTTGTAATCGATGTACTCTTTAATAGTAAAACTACAGTCATACGATTTGAGAGGAATAATTCGTCAATTCTCGAATATATATTTTCATTTTAAGTTATGACGATATTTTTCGAGAAGAATGCCACACTCCAAATAATATTAACTGAAAGAAAACCCGCAAGTGTCTAATTTAAGTAGATATGTAGGGAACATTTAAGCATCTAATATAATATATATATATATATATATATATATATATATATATATATATATATTGTCCGGCTTATAGAGACGTACCAGTACCTAAGGAAGCACTTTATTATTCATGATCAAAATCTCATACTTGTTACAGCTTAATAAAGACATATATCTATATTACGACTAGAACATACACGAAAGAAATTGCATACAACAAAATATTTGGTGACTAATAATATAAAACACAACTTGCTAAGCAAAACATCAAAACGTTGTCGCATTCTGTAGCTTTCATTTAAATGGATTAATGCCACCTAGCGACTTCAAAAGAACTAAATGGCGTGGAAATTCAAGGACTGTGGTGGCGGATGTGGCTAATAACTGATATTATGTCGAGCAGGTGGTGCAACATTGTTGGTTACGTTTGAGCACATAAAACACCGTGGTTAGTCACCCATTATTTTGCCGTGCTACTGTGTAGTGGCGCAATAGGTTATTAGAAAAAATTCCATTGCCGAGGGGGCATTACCCAATTTCCCCCAAATACTCCACTGATTACGAGTAAATGTGTGTGTTGCTGTCAAATGCTGTTGTATGTCGCCACTTGCATAGGAAGAGCTTGGATAAACTATAATATCAAATGCTAGTTTTCTTTCTTGCAGACTTGAACTTATACACAGTTTTCTTCAAATTACATTTGTTTTCTGTATAATTATGTTACATTTGTTTTCTATATACGGTGTAATTCTTTCTAAATTACCATTCTTATATGCTCAGAAAGGGAATTACTAATATGATATCAGATATATTCGTAGAAATGTCGACTATTAAAATAATATATGAAATTAAGACGTAGGTTTCTTGTAGAATTCAGTAACTACAAGTAAATGTGTTGTTGTTATGAAAACAAACATTTACATCTACATGTCAAATGATATATTGATTGCCTCGGGACGTGTCATTAATACAAATTATGTTTACTTTTTTTTCTCTCTCTCTTTATATATATATATATGTGTGTGTGTGGGGGGGGGTGGGGTGCAACCCGAGTCACCCATTATATTACCATGTTCCCATATAGCAGCGCAACAGGTTGCATTCGAAATATATGTTATATATATATATATATATATATATATAACATATATTTCGAATGCAATATATATATATATATATATATATATATATATATATATATATATATATATATATATATATATATACATATATATATATATATATACATATATATACATATATATATATATATATATATATATATATATATATATATATATATATATATATATATATATATATATATATATATATATACATATATATATATATATATATGCAGAAGGGATGTACCAATATGATGTCTTAATATAAATGATAACACTATCATGTGACTATGCTGACTACTGCAGATAACTTAAAGCTGTAGTTTACCCATTGAAATAACCTAGCACATGTAACAGTTTTGTTGCAATGAAATGTATGTTATTACAGACATTCCAATAATGTGGCCAGACAAAACTTTAAATATTGTGTTGCATCCATAATGCAAACTATCATTCATTGTTTATGTAATTTCTTTATGCAGAACTACAAGTGTATCTCAAATGGCTTACATGTTTACATACAGTGTACCACTATATTAGAAATTGTAATGGGCAATGCCTAAAATGGACTTAACCATGTGCATTTATCGCAATATTTTGAAACGGCATATGTATTTACTTACACAAATATAAGAATACACTAAGTGGTATGCCTGATGGTATAAAACATGACATTTGACGAAACTTCTAACATGAAATATAGCAGGGTTGCGTCATCTGCATTTGTGTTTTTTGAAAGATGCAACTCTCCACTTTAGAAATAAAGGACAGCGAATTGTTTTAGACCATCGAAACATTTATCAGAAAAAAATGTCAGTAAAAGCACATAACATTATGTTGAAAAAAAAGAACACAACAGTGACCAAACTTTTAACGTGAAATATAATAATGTTGCCGTCATCTGCACTTAGTGAAACAATTATTTATGCAAATACATTCCAACGTAGAACTACAACTAAAACATACCTGTTCCATATACGGACACCTCGCAAAGTGAAAGAACCTTATTTTTGCCGTGATTTGTGATCTTCAGTGTTGATCCCTTGGCGTTATCAGCACATTTGAATGATTTTGTCTTTTCACTTATCATGCTATTCTTGGACGATCCACACTTCTGATATTTTCCACGATATGGACCAACCATGATGCTGAAATTGTTCAGGCGTTTACCTGATGGAAAAGAATATATTCGTAAGAAATGTATGATTCCTGTAAAATATCAATGACTGCATATATAAATTGCATTGTTTGTTTTACTACTAACTCATATAGTATATATGTAGTTGTTTTAATGGTGTTCACAAGTTGAAAGTGAAAAACTGCTTACAAAATTAGTTAAGTACTTACCACAACATTCATCGCGATTTACTATAAGCACTTCATGCGCCAAAATCATGTACTTGAAAGTAACCATCCACCAAGGATCGTCGGTCTGTTTTGTATGGGTACAGCTCTGTTTAAACATATCACCATTTGTATTTCCATCTATGGCCCTCGCAGCTGCGTAATGTCCGTGCGTTGATGACTGTGATGCTATCCCTCCAAGTGCCAGGTTTGCCAAAGCTGGCAAAAAAGAAAAAAATTTTTTTTACAAGACGATGGTACAGTGCCGTTAGCTCGCATGCACGCGCGCACGCTCGCACGAATGCACATGTAATGACATACTGCGTAATTTCAGTACTGCGTGACAAATCAAATACAAAAAGAGATAAGTGAAATATATTAACAATGATATTGAAAAAAACATGGTTAATACATTTTATAGGTCACAGGTTTTTAAATTATGTTTTATTCATGTAGCCTAATCATCCTCCCTAAGCCGTTTTCTCTAAAATTATACATGTTCATCTGAAATAAAAAAGTAGAAATGATAGTACTATGTTGACTAGGGGAAGGCAGTGTTAATTGAGTAATTTTTTTCATTCTTTTTGATATGTAGTGTACAATCATATTCATAAGACAAAGTTGTTTTTTCTCACATAAACTATGATTATTAGGAGATCATTTTATACCAAGGTGATATATTAAGTATGAATAGATATTTATGTGTAGCCGATTCAAATAGGGTTGGTAAGCTGGCTTAACAAACACTTGGTGTGGGGTCAGTTGAGCCACAGTGTAGCGTAAGTTGGGTAAATGCTTTATTTGTATAATTTACGTAAGCCTTATACTAAAATTCCATAACGACTCAGCCAACACATCTAACCAATGGGTACAACACGTCTCTGACAAGTCTGCATGGCGAATTAATAAGTCGACACACTTAATTAATATAGACTTAAAGGCCAATAGCAACCAGCGTAGCTAACTGTTAATATATTACCTTGTCGCTGTCCAATGTCCCAATTTGCTCGGACAAAAGAATTCCCTGATGTACTTTGGGGCAAAGAATACTCATCTTCGTTCTTTACCCGTTGCTCACCTAACCCTCCCTTGGGCTTTGGGTGGCTCAACTAGCCCAGTTTCAACAATTAAGCATTTTAAGTCAACTCTCAATAATGCGCGAAGTGATGTAAATAACCTTATTCCCTGTGCATAGTTAAACCCATGTGTAAGTTCACAGATAATAAAGTCTGGTCAAATGCATTGATAATTTACACTCCAGTAGACACTAATCACGATCACCAAAAGGTTCGAAAAACGTCAAAAAATCTACGTTTAACTCACATTTTGGGCCGTTGTGACAAATGGCTCTTATTGTATATCAATCATATTCTAATAACATATTCAATCGCTGGGTGGTACCATGTAATTGTCACTGCTGTAGTTTCCTGGGAAATATGGGTGGTTCAACTAAACCAGTGGCTCAACTAACACTGCCTTCCCCTACTGTACATCATGTTAAACTCTAGTTTCTTTATTGAATTAAACGATTTCGAGTAAATGTTTGTGTTGCTGTGATACGCTGTTGTACGTGACCACATGCATAGGAATAGCCTGGATTTTTATATGATATAAAATTATATTGTTGTTTCTTTTTGAGGTGAAATTATATGCAGACTGGTTTTCTACATGTTAAATGTTTTTCTTTATAATTCCCCATTATAGAACAAAACACAACCAAATGCTTTAAACCATCGAAACATTTACCAGAAAAGATATAATAAAAAGAAAACGACGTAATATATTTTTAAAAGAACACGATGTAATATATTGTAAAAAGAACAAGACGTAATATGCTGTAAAAAGAACAAAACTTTCAACGTGAAATATCATAATGTAGCCGTCATCTACACTTAGTGAAATCATTATTTATGGAAGTACATTGCAACGTAGAACTACAACTAAAACATACCTGTTCCATAAACTAACACCTCGCAAAGTGAAAGAACTTTATTTTTGCCGTGATTTGTGATCTTCAGTGTTGACCCCTTGGCGTTATCAGCACATTTGAATGATTTTCTCTTTTCACTTATCATGCTATTCTTGGACGATCCACACTTCTGATATTTTCCACGATATGGACCAACCATGATGCTGAAATTGTTCAGGCGTTTACCTGATGGAAAGGAATATATTCTTAAGAAATGTGTGATTCCTGTAAACATATCAATGACTGCATATATTAATTGTTTTGTTTGTTTTACTACTAGCTCATATAATATAAATGTCATTGTTTTAATGGTGTTCACAATTGGAAAGTGAAAAACTGCTTACAAAATTAGTTAAGTACTTACCACAACATTCATCGCGATTTACTATAAGCACTTCATGCGCCAAAATCATGTACTTGAAAGTAACCATCCACCAAGGATCGTCGGCCTGTTTTGTATGGGTACAGCTCTGTTTAAACATATCACCATTTGTATTTCCATCTATGGCCCTCGCAGCTGCGTAATGTCCGTGCGTTGATGATTGTGATGCAATCCCTCCAAGTGCCAGGTTCAAGACTGCCAAAACAGATAAAAACGCGAATGGTTCCACAATACCATACTACAGTGTCGTTAGCGTGTACGCATGCACGCACGCCAGCACGCACGTCATTCACTACAAGCCGGTTAATTTATAACACGTGTGCATCTGATGTGTACAAAGTAGAAATGATAGCCCTATATTGACTACTGGACATCATGTTAATCTGTAGTTTCTTCATTGTATTAAACGGTTACGAGTAAATGTTTGTGTAACGGTGAAATGCTGCTGTATGTCAACACATACATAGGAATAGCTTGGATAAACTATAATATAAAATGCTAGTTTTGTTTTCTTCTAGACTTGAACTTATACACTGGTTGGTTTTTGTGTATGTTTCATTTTTGCGTATACACTGTATAATTCTGTCTAAATTACCATTATTATATATTTAAGAAAAGGATTGACTAATATGATATAAGATGTCTACGTAGAAATGATAGAACTATGTCGACTATTATGATAGCATATTATGTTAATGTGCTTCTTCATAGAATTGAGTGATTACATGTAAATGTTTTGTTGTTATGAAAACAAACATTTATATGTATATATCAAATGAGACATTGACTGCGTCGGGACGTGTTATTTATACACGTTGTATTTTTTTTACATACATAGTTTTTGCTGAAGGGATGCACCAATTTGATGTCTAAATATAAATGATGTCACTATGTTGATTACTGCAGATGACTTAAAACTGTAGTATGCTCATTGAAATAACCGAGCACATGTAACAATTTCGTTGCATTGAAATGTACGTTATCACATTCCAATAATGTGGCCAGAAAAAACGTTTAAATACTGTGTGCTTTACACCTCTCCCAAGAAATGCAAACTATCATTCATTGTCTATGTAATTTTTTTTATTTAATACTATAAATGTATCTCAACTGGCTTACATATTTACATACAGTGTATCACTATATTAAACATTGTAATGGACAATGCTAAAATGGACTTAATCATGTGCATCTATCTAATATTTTGAAGCGGCACATTACTTACTAAAATATAATAATAATAATAAAAGTACTTATATATCGCCCGATCAATCGATATTGCTCTCAGGCGCTTTACATACATAGTAGTGTTTTACAGGCCGTAAAATTGGTTAGAGAATAATTACACTGATAATAGTCTACGTAAATGCTAAACAATGCTAACAAAATAACCATGTTAAAATATACTACGCTACTTTAATTATAATTTGTAATACAAGTAAAAGTAAGAAAATTATCATGAAACTGTGGACAAATTAACTACACTAAAATATTATAAAAACGACTTTAAATATATTCATTTATACAAGACTCAGAATATAACAATAAACACGCTAAATACAATTAAAAATATTCTTATGAAATATGCTTTAAATAAGTTCAGTAATACAAGTGAAAATATTAAAATAACTCATCGGTGAGTTATAAAAAACTTGTTTAAAAAGGTGAGTTTTTAAAAGTGATTTAAACACTTGTAATGATTTCGCTGATCTCAGAGAAGGTGTTAAATTGTTCCACAGAACGGCTGAGTAAACAGCGAAACGGCAATCACCATGTGTGACAATCAGTGAAGCCTGTACGAATAAAAGCGCTGCCAGCGAAGCAGATCGTGGAGTTCTGTTAATATATTCAGCCAGGTAGTCCGGCGCCAGACCATTTAAAACACAATCAGTGAACAATAGCACTTCGTAAGTTGGTCGCAAATGAACGGGCAGCCAGTGTAAAGGCTGCAACACGGGTGTAATTGGTTCGCATTTCCTTGTACGGGTAATGAGGCGAGCAGCACAGTTCTGTACCTTTTGTAAACGCTGAAGCGCCGTCTGTAGGAGACCATACAAAAGTGCATTTCCATAATCTAAACGTGATGTCACCAGTGCGTGAACAAATGCCTTGCATGATTCTTCGGTCAGATGTGGTCGAATTCGCCCAATATTTCTTATCTGATAGTAGCAACTTTTCACACTGTTGGTAATCTGGTGTTCCATGTTCAGATTGCTATCAAATTGCACACCCAAATTGCGCAAACACGATGAAGGTTGAATTCGATGACCGGCTACTGTAATGTATACGTCGGCAGGCAGACTGTCACGTTGCTTCGCTGGGAAGAAGACGATAGTTGAGTTTTAGCAGGTTACAATTCCACTTTCTTCATTGCCGCCACAATGGATTCATCTCGTTCAACCGTGAGGTAGATTTGCATACCGTGTCTAGCGACAATATATCCGATAGGCTTTGTGTACATGCAATGCAATGTACCCCCAACACCCCCCAATCTTGACGCACACATAAAGATTTGATCAACCGACTCGGCGCTTCCTACTGCCACTTTCTGATACCGTTCGCTGATGTACGTTTGCAGCCTCGCAAGCCCCTTGTCGGTGATGCCGAATGAGTTCTCAAGCCGAGTCATCAACAACTCATGATCGACTGTATCAAATGCGCATGACAAATCAAGCATCACGAAAATTGTTGTACATTTTCTGTCCAGTGCCCGGCGATGTCATTTTTGACACGGAGTAGCGCTGTTTCTGTAGAGTGGCCGCGATGGTTATGCAGATTGAAAAGGGTCTCGCAAAGCATTTCCTTCAACATGTGTGCTAATTTGTTTTGCAATAACTTTTTCAACCAATTTCGACACAAATGGCAAGTACGACACAGGGCGGTAGTTGTGTAAGATGTATTTATCCATCGTAGGTTTTTTTAAAAGTGGTTTAACGATTGCATGCTTGAAATCAGCAAATAAATTTGATGTTATGAGAGACGCGTATATCGTAGCGGTGATTGGTGGCACTAACTCATGTGAGCATTGCTTTAGCAGCCACGTTGGCATTGGATCTAATTCGCACGATTTAACCGGAGTGGATGCAACTAATTGTTCGACGTCCGATTCTGTGACTGTCTCAAAGCAGACTAGTGGGACACCGCATCGTTGCTCATAGCGGCCATAGTAGTGTACGAAAGATCCTCACTGCAGTCGACAATTTCTTTCCTGATGTTCGATACTTTCTCAATAATATGATCACCAAAGCGTTGCGCCATGTCTACCGGACACACATATGATGGCACTGTAGTTATGTCATTGTTACCCATGATGTTTCTTGTGATGTTAAATAGTTGTTTTTGATAATTTTTGCAATTGGCGATCTTAGCCGTATAGTAGTTTTTCTGTGTTGTAACTAGCATGCGGTTGAAGACGACGCATTGTGCGCGATACACCTGCCGATGTACCTCAAGACGAGTTTGCAGCCACGTGTGCTCAGCTCGCCGTCGACGCTGTTTTGTCGTCCCGAAGCTCGTCAGTGTACCACGGACAGTCAGTGTACCACGGACAGTCAGGTCGCAATGTAATGGTAGTCTTACGCAGTGCGGCTTATTTGTCAACAATCCGACGTAATCCAGTGTTGTATGTCGCAACGATGTCACTAACGGGTGCGTCACTGTTCATATCCTCTAGCAAAGAGGTAATATCACGCTTGAAATCGGGAAGGCGTATATGACGCAGTCGTCGAAAAACTATTTCTTTACGCACTCGGGCGGGCGTTCTGGCATTTACACAGAATTCGATGGCCATATGATCACCGGATGGATTACCATGTGAGTCACATAAGCACAACTCGTCATACACACTCGATCGTGTTATTACTATTGCACTGTGGTTTCGAACGATAACTACATCCAGGAGGTGACCTTTATTGTGTGTGGCATCTGTAACTAGTTGAGTCATGCCGTGGTCAGCGACCGTTTCAGTAAAATGCTGCTTGTAAATGACAGCCACTCCACCACCGTGCTTCTGAGCAGGTCGTGACACGGTGTGAAACTTGTAGCCGTCTGGAACTAGCTGCGCTATCGCATGGTTGTCCACGACACTGCCGAGCCATATTTCCGTCAACGATATCGTGCGAACTAACGAGGTCAGCAACAGATGTTGCCTTATTATTCATGGAGCGCACATTAATACATTGTATGTCCACATTTACACTCCGTGCAGGGGTTCACCGATACGACTGGGAAAACATATCAGATTGCTCTTATTGACAATCTGTGCACTGGGTCGGATAATGTAATTTCTGGCTGTGGTCACCCTCACTGGAATTGCATTGCTGAAACGTCTGCAACCACCAGCGGTCCCTCTGTGGGTCGGCGTTGCTAGATAAATATCCAGTTCCTTTAGAATGTCGTAGACCGTCTTCCTTACACGCATAAGTGGTTTCGCTGCTGGCACAGTTGACGCAATTGAACACTTGTGTATGTTACTGCCATGACAACGGTCGTGGCTCACTGAATACAGCACAATACTACCGATGGCAATATTTCATAAAATCACTAATATCCATAAAATCGTAAACATCCAGGTTGTAGCTGTGGCGTTTTGACAGGTCTACATACTTTCACAAAACTGATAGATATAAACGTAGAATATAATATAACTAATCTGAAAATAATGTCAATAGTCGAGGGACATCGTTACCTTGTGGCCGCATAAGCGCACACATCACGTGACACTTTGCCTATTGTATAAAACATGACATTTAAAAAAATTGTAACTGGGAATGTAGTAGGGTAGCCGTCATCTGCATATGTTGTGGTTTTTGAAAGAAGCAACTCTACATTGTAGAAAAAACACAACGGATTGTTTTAGACCATCGACACATTTACCAGAAAAAATATCATAAAAAGCACAAAACATCTTGTTGAGAAAGAACACAACAGTGACCAAACTTTCAACGTGAAACACAATAATGTAGCCGTCATTTGCACTCAGTGAAACAATTATTTATGCAATTACATTCCAACGTAGAACTACAACTAAAACATACCTGTTCCATATACGGACACCTCACAAAGTGAAAGAACTTTATTTTTGCCGTGATTTGTGATCTTCAGTGTTGATCCCTTGGCGTTATCAGCACATTTGAATGATTTTCTCTTTTCACTTATCATGCTATTCTTGGACGATCCACACTTTTGATATTTTCCACGATATGGACCAACCATGATGCTGAAATTGTTCAGGCGTTTACCTGATGGAAAGGAATATATTCGTAAGAAGTGTATGATTTCTGTAAACATATCAATGACTGCATGTATAAATTGGTTTGTTTGTTTTATTACTAACTCATATAGTATAAATGTAGTTGTTGTGATGGTGTTCATAAGTTGAAAGTGAAAAACTGGTCACAAAAGTAGTTAAGTACTTACCACAACATTCATCACGATTTACTATAAGCACATCATGCGCCAAAATCATGTACTTGAAAGTAACCATCCACCAAGGATCGTCGGTCTGTTTTGTATGGGTACAGCTCTGTTTAAACATATCACCATTTGTATTTCCATCTATGGCCCTCGCAGCTGCGTAATGTCCGTGCGTTGATGACTGTGATGCAATCCCTCCAAGTGCCATGTTTGTCAAGGCTGCTAAAAAAAAGATAAAAACGTGAATGATTCCACAAGATTACGGTGCAGTTAGCTCGCACACAAATTCGCACTCACGCACACAATATAAAAATAAAATTTTATTTTGCAACTACAACAACATTGATAACAAACTGACATATGTTTACAAAAAAACATGTAAACAATAACGTTGTGTTGCATGGTGGTCCCATGGAGTGTTGTTGTCTTCCTGGGACACCATTTATGTCGCATACAGTAATATAATAGTTTATTGTATGGCATTGAGGTGATAGATAAAGAACATATATAAAAAAGTTTATTTGAAAATGTCCGGAAAAATTATCCGGAAAATGGTCCGGATCCGAACATTGATATACTTAATTCGAATTGCATTCTATACATATGGGATTCAGGCAATGCACTTCATTTTTATATTTGGCTCTGTGTTGCTTGCATAGCAACAATTTGGCGGGCGGGCGGGCGGGCGGGCGGGCGGGCGGGCGGGCGGGCGGGCGGGCGGGCGGGCGGGCGGGCGGGCGGGCGGGCGGGCGGGCGGGCGGGCGGGCGGGCGGGCGGGCGGGCGGGCGGGCGGGCGGGCGGGCGGGCGGGCGGGCGGGCGGGCGGGCGGGCGGGCGGGCGGGCGGGCGGGCGGGCGGGCGGGCGGGCGGGCGGGCGGGCGGGCGGGCGGGCGGGCGGGCGGGCGGGCGGGCGGGCGGGCGGGCGGGCGGGCGGGCGGGCGGGCGGGCGGGCGGGCGGGCGGGCGGGCGGGCGGGCGGGCGGGCGGGCGGGCGGGCGGGCGGGCGGGCGGGCGGGCGGGCGGGCGGGCGGGCGGGCGGGCGGGCGGGCGGGCGGGCGGGCGGGCATGTATTTGTAAGCCCTGTACAATGATCGCTCAAGAAGTTCAAACGTTAAGCTAAGGCTAGGGTTAGAATTTTCGTGTTATTTTCGAAAGAATACGAACGTTTCTTCAAATGAAATTACCATGTCATGTCATATTCCCAGAAACAATATGAAGCGATGGAACTTCAGCAAAGCAAACTGGGAAACGGACGACTACAACCACCCGACACTGCGGACGTAAAGGTGCCTACAAGGCATTCTGCAAAAAGCGAATCAACCATGGAAAACACGGTAGACCACGAGGATATAAAAAACCTATATCCCATGCTGGGACGATGAATGCGAGTAGTTGTACAGAGAGCGTGTCCAATCACATGATTCAGAGTCTACGAACACGACTACAACACTATTAAATATAATTAATTGAGCTAAGGAATGCTCACAACGTCGAAACCGACCTGTTGAGGCCATTCTCTCGTGAGGACTTAATATCGTCCTGAAGACAATAAAACATGGTAAACCCAAGGCCCGGACAACGTACGCCCTAAGTTCCTGATACATATTAGTAATCTTACCAAAGAACGACTAGTCAAACGTATCAACGCATACGTATTAGAATGCCGCCTCCCAAATAGCTGACGAAGAGCAAATGCTATTACCATCCTCAAAACCTGATACATACTAGTAATCTTACAAAAGAATGGCTACTCAAACGTACAAGAATGCCGCCTCCCAAATAGCTGACGAAGAACAAAATATTAATGTTATTACCATCCTCAAACGCAACATCCAAACGATGACCCCAAGAGTTACAGGCCTATTTCACTTCTGTGCATTCCGTATAAGGTAGTGGAGCGCCTTGTCTACAGTCGCTGTGATCGATCCATGGCTATTACAGAAGAGTTCGACGCAAACCTCAAGAGTGCTGCCGTATTTGTCGATCTCACCACTGCTTAGGACATTGCATGGTGCCGATGCCTCATGTTGAAGTTACTCCGGATGCTTCCCAATCAGCAGATGTTGCGATTTATTGTAGAGCTTAATTCAAACCGCAGTGTTGCCGTGAAAACAAACGATGGCCAACAAACAGACAAATGCATATTAACCAGGCATTGGTTAATTTCAACTGTTAATTTGTTAATTGAAGTAATTTAACTGTGAATCGGAGGGAAGACATAGAAAATACAATGTCCTCTGGTAGGGGGGATAAGTTGATGGTTAATCATGGCTTCTGCAAATCTCTGTGTAAACTTAATATTTGGTGCTGGTAGACCGATGGCTTAGCGACAATTTTCACGATAATCATTACTGGGCGGACCAAAGCACCAATTTTTGTATGAGGCTCCCTTATGGCCTAACAATTAATTTTAGAAGGAGAGCCACCCACTGTGCATCTTGGCACAAATCGTGTCATCTGAAAGTTACCAAATCGAAGCTGGCAAAAGCAAAGAAGATATATATATACACGTTACGATTAGTATTTGTATTATTGTGCTACAGGGAATAACCTATTTAAAACAATTATTATAACTCATGTAATTACAGCGTTGACCCAACACCTTTATGGCTTCAGCGTCTGCGACCCAAGAAATAAAAAGTAACACTACAAGATAGGTTACATAACATGGTCATATCAGTATAAATTGTTACAAATTAATTCACATAAATAAAGACTGTATATATTTAATTGTCATATGAAGCCATGACAGGGGTCTACCTATGTGTGATACCAGTGCAAAATTACAAATTTGTAGCAGAAGTTGGCATGAAGATGAATAGGCACATATAGCTATCGAAGCCATTAGATAATAGTAATAAATTACACACACCATGTAAAACAAACCTACACAACGCTGATTGTAATAATGTAATAATAGTATTGTAATGATAATAATGATATCTCAGCAATGTATTATGTACACACAATAGTTTCCATAATATCGCATTATATGGAATAACATTATGCCAACTATGGTGACAATTATGCACACACCTAACACGATCCATCTACTTACCATCCCCAAAGACTGAAAACCAGGGGGAATATTAAATATAAAGAAAGGTATGGCTATGTTACAAGGAAGTGTGCACCGTATGATGCATCAATGGTGCTGTTTGTAACCAGGGAGGGTCTACTCTAGTACACGTAAGCACGAACAACGCAGATAAGGAGGGTACAACTGCAACAGTTAACAAATACAGGCAATTAGTCAGAATCATAAAGCAGGCACGGCTTGAGCAGATAATTCCATCAGGGATTACCAGTAATGGGAATCTGGGGTCAGGTTTATCGAAATTGCAAGAGGATGGCAAATAACACGCTAATTCAGCAGGGAAGAGTTTGATTTGTGGGGTTGTTTTGTTAGGAGGACGGACATAGTCATGAGGGATGGCCTTCATCTAGGTGGAAGGGGTGCAGCTGTTTTTTTTTCCGGTTGAACTCTTAGGAGCAGTTGACAGTGGCATGGGCAACATCAACAATAGTTTTGGCAGCAAACATTGTTTAAAATAGAAGCGCATGGGGGTTACATAGAGGTGTCTCAAACAGGACAAGAGGCCAGTAGTACACACAAATCAGTAACAAAAACATTTATGTAACTGGCTTTAAATGCGCGTGCTTAAATGTAAGGAGCATAGTAAATACGAAAAACGAATTAAAAATTATGGTAGATATATTGATATTCACATAATTGGTATAACCGAATCATGTGCCAATAAAGACATAGCAGATGCTGAGTTAGGACTGAGAGGATACATAATATTAGGAGAGATCGAATAGAAATGGGGGGAGTTATTTTATATATTAAAGGATCTATTCGGGGTTACGAAATAAAATTAAAAGGGAAAGCAGATTGCGATGAAGCTGTTTGGTGCAAAATTCCAAGAAACTATTACTATTGGATTCGTTTACTGAAGTCCAAACATAAACGATTAGCATAACACAAAAGTAAATACAAATCGCTATAAAGGAAGTGAGTAAAGGAAATGTATCATAATGGGACATTTTAACTACGGACATACAATGGAAATCTCTAGAGAGAACATGGGTAAGGACAAACAGTTTCTATTTTAATACAGGATAGCTTCCTTACGCAACATTGTGATAGAACCAACCACGGGAAAGAATGTATTATATTATTATATTATATATTTTTGGCTTCACAAAATAAATTAGTGGACAATGTCAAAATATATGAAACAGTGAAAAAGTGAAACCAGAAAGTAAAACTAAAAAGAAATACAAGAAAAACTTCCACGAAGGTAAATATAAAAATGAGAAAATACTCAGCAAAGCTAGATTTGAATAACATGCTGAGGAATAAAACAGCAATTGAATGTTGGAACAATCGAAATTGAGAGTATTATTGAAAAATGTGTTCCCTTGAGAAAAAAAACAAGGAAACGGTATAGAAAGAATCACATGTCAAAAGAAGCTATTAGAAAAAAATAGCGTACAAAAAACAATGTTTTGTAGTGCATATATTGGTAGTATTTTGTTCATATTGCCAACATATTTGGTAGTGCATGTATTGGTAGTTTTTTCCATATTACCACATTGTTCCAATTATTTCAACTTTCATGACAACTCAGGCTTGTCATAACTCTTCCACATGCTTTATAAAACACATACACAAAAAAGTGTATAATTATATAGCGTTAGTGCAGTTAATTGTTATCGTATATTTAAAGCATTTTATTTATTCCTACTTTTATGACAAGACTGACTTGCCATGCATCTTTCATAAAAGGGCAATTATTATAATGTGGCCAAGAACGAAACGCACAAGCAGACGCTCAATATTTATATATGGTAAGCATGCAAAGTAATTTTTTATCTGGCCATGAATATCATCAAAGTGTTATATTATATATAACAAAATATTTTGCTCAGACAAAACTATAACGCGAGATCAAACGAAATTTGACGCCGGTGACTATATTCTATTCATGGATACGGTCAATTAATAATCGGTCATGTTTGTTGACATTTATTATATTACATTATTTGTTGCTAAGTTTTGCATTGGTATGGCTTGTCCTTGGCTTGGGTGACGCTTTCAAAGACGGCAGATGCAGTTACAAAAGTTCACTACAAATTGATAAACTGATGTCAGAATTAACAAGAGAAAGATATCTCCATCGTAGTCATTGGCATCGCAAAGAACATATTAGCTAACATTTTACTAAACCGGTTGCACCGATTCAGCGAGAAAATACTTCCTGACAGTCAGTGTGGTTTCACAGCAGTATCAGTGACGTATTCAAGAATCAGGGGGAGGTCACTAAGCCGTGCCCCTTCGCTTAGGCTGAATTTGTTTTATATTTGTTTCGATGCGCCGCAATATGGTTGCATGGCCATGGACCATGGTAAATAACTTGGTGAATAAGTTCGTCCCTTTGCTTTGACGTTGGCCTCCCCTTTGACTTTGCGAGATCCTAGATACGCCATTGTTTCGCAGATACAGCTATAGGTGCCCATGGCCATGTCCATGCTATTCACACTGTCACTGTTACTGTCACTGTATAAAGGCTACTAACAACTAAAGCCTAAGCTTAAGTCTAAGAGAAGGCTGCTGAGCTTTTTACAACCGCTTTTTTAAACATATCAATGATTGTCCGATAAATGGTAACCTTAAGCTTAACTTCCCTTAGCATCGAACGCAACCAGCTACTTTTCTCTAATAAAGTGAATACGTTACATTTTCGCGGTCCGTTGAAGCTTAACCATATAATTTACCTCCTGGTTTCTTTGTGTGACTCTTGATCACCACAGGAAACAACAGTAGACAAATCACCAATCGGCTGGTGAACATTGTCATTGCTTCAGTTGACTTCCATATGCCTTTTAAGATATGCGGGATATAATGCCCGATCGCTTCCGTCACTCCTCCGTGGCGTTATATCTTCGAATTTGAAACGGCCTCTTAACGCAATGTTCTTCTCGCGGGAACGTTCATAAACCCGCGCCGGTGACGTCATTGATCATTCTCGAGATTCGCAAACGTCAGGAGCTGGTATAAGTTTACGACCCACTAAGATTGATATTGGGCGTAATTAAGATATACTCACTAGCGTAGTTTCCGACCGGTTTCATGAGACAAATTACGCCCTGTCGATGTAACTACATCGGCGCAGAATTGACCTAGTTAGGTCATTTGGCTAGGCCACGGATATCCGCCATTGATGGATCAGTGTTTCTGCGATAAACATGCAAGTTCTTCATGCGATGCACAGTTGAAAGAATGGCGGTTAGACACTAATCGTACCGAAGGTTAGTTTAAATTTGAGAAATGCAATCGACATGCAATCGGGCGTCTTGTTCCATCAAAATGAACACTGACAGGGCGCCGCTGACAAACGTGTGGTTTGTAGGCCTAGATGTATAATTATAATAGTATTGACATTGTCATTACCTTGCCTTGGAATTGCGTGGTGTGTCTAGTCTTCACATACATTGAAATATCAAATTCCTATTATCACAAGTTACGTAGAAATTATATTTACATTTAGTGCAACACTAACAACGCTAAAAATCGACATTTTTGCGAGCTATTTTCCTCGTTCGACTATCTAAGACTAAGACTCGGTCTGACACTGACTCTCACCTTTGAGTCTGACAGTCATTACATTTGATGTAAACATCATTATTTTGCAACCGAACGCAGCCATCTCACAACTTTCGTACGACAGTATTGTGTGAATTATAATTATATCCACACAATTTTGTATGCTATTGACAAAATGTGTAAATGCAATGAACATACTTTGTACGTGAATTATCGAATGTGTATGATTTTTATGTTTTCAGAAGAGCTGGTCTTGACGGGTTCGTGTCGCCGAATAAAAAAACAATCTTGCTAGACATATTCACTTATTTTAGCAACACGATAAAGAAGATATACTAACATAGCCACACAATGTAAGAGCAGGATGGTGTTTATATTAACATAGCCACACAATGTAAGAGCAGGATGGTGTTTATATTAACATAGCCACACAATGTAAGTATGCTATTGACAAAATGTGTAAATGCAATGAACATACTTTGTACGTGAATTATCGAATGTGTATGATTTTTATGTTTTCAGAAGAGCTGGTCTTGACGGGTTCGTGTCGCCGAATAAAAAAACAATCTTGCTAGACATATTCACTTATTTTAGCAACACGATAAAGAAGATATACTAACATAGCCACACAATGTAAGAGCAGGATGGTGTTTATATTAACATAGCCACACAATGTAAGAGCAGGATGGTGTTTATATTAACATAGCCACACAATGTAAGAGCAGGATGGTGTTTATATTAACATAGCCTCACAATGTAAGAGCAGGATGGTGTTTATATTAACATAGCCACACAATGTAAGAGCAGGATGGTGTTTATATTAACATAGCCACACAATGTAAGAGCAGGATGGTGTTTATATTAACATAGCCTCACAATGTAAGAGCAGGATGGTGTTTATATTAACATAGCCACACAATGTAAGAGCAGGATGGTGTTTATATTTACATAGCCACACAATGTAAGAGCAGGATGGTGTTTATATTACGCGTTATTAGCTATATATAATGATATGCTTGTATGTGTAGAATTGTGTATTGTCTGGCTCTCTCTGCAATTATTGCATTTTGTGTGTGACCATGATCTGAATTCAATGAAACAATTGAAATATTAAGTTGTGGGTATTGTTATTAGACTGTAATTTGGGCAATTATTCAAATTATGCACAGACAACAAACCAACATCAAATAAGCTATTTTACAAAATCATTTGAATATGACAAAGCTGTAACATTCAGATGACTTTTTTTAGTTAAATTAAAATTATTTTGTAGTTTTGTTTTGGATACCAAAATTTATAAACAATGAAACAATGTTGGTTTGCATACTTCGAATAATTGACTAAATGTCACATTCAAAGGACATTTTCAAATAGACCTATCCGGTATGAATAAAATCAACTGCCTTGTATTAATACAATATAAAAGATTTACCTAAATCGATTTGAATAGAAAATGTTTGAAAGGGTTCTAGGACTTTTCCCCCCGGACATCAGCCACCCGGACATTTTTATCGTGATTACATCTGCCATTTAATTTTGACCAGATATCTACATTTACTAAAATGTCCACTCTTATACCTTGTGCATACATTAGTTAACATATATTTTGAATAATATATTTAGCACAACTAGTGAGCAATCTACTCGCTAGACAAGTCCTGAATTTAAAAAAAAATCCAGTCCCGGGGGCAATTGCCCCCCCCCCCCGGATGCCTATGGTTGGTTGCCAGGTGAAATTCATGGCAAAATCTAGAGTATGCCCTAGCGCAGAGAATATTGTCTAGGGCTTTAGGCCTATGGGCTAATGTCCTGTCACTGTTTGAAGGGGTTCATGGAAGATGACATGTCAAGCAAAGTATTGAAATCCCAGGCTGTGTTTTCACGTGACACTCTATTGACACTTTCACCTCCATCATTTTTGTGTGACATAGCTGATAACTGCGATTCTACATTCTCGCATTGTTGTGCAATTTGCAATGTTCTGGCGAGCGTTAAGCCGTGTCCTTCTTCGAGTAACTTCCGTTTGACATACACCGACGTGCATTTATTTAGTACAACGTTTGACGCGCAAATGCCGAATTAAGATGGGGAACGAAATATGCTGCCGCATAATCGTAGCGCTGACCAATGTTTGCGAGTGTAGCAAAGCTATCTTGAACGTAAGCGCCGGCTTGGTTTCGCAGTAACGCTTTTCTACGCTGCTGCATGTGTCTATCGCGTCGACGTGCATCCTCCTTTGCGTTCTCGATTAGATCATCGCAGATTAAATAGTTCAAAACTATTTAACCAGCGCTGCCATCGTGGACCGATAGTTGCCGGCTCCCGAAATGGGTTAATTACATTTTAATTCCAGGTATTAATTTTTTTTTTCCCTTTCGCCAACAGTTCGTACTCTGTGTACTTTACCTCGTCGCCAATGTTGTGTTCTTTAGTTTGCTCAGATTTACTCAGATGGAAAACGATTAAACTTCCGAATTTAATATTTCAATGTTTAGCATTTTATTTCCATTCTACGAACCCACGGTTCCGTTACCGTACATACCGAAGTTTACGATCTTCCGTACACACGAGTTTCGCTACACGACATAACTGTCTTCATGACACATCAACATAAGTAAAACTAAACCATTTTCATAAAGAAATAATTATCGGGGAAGTGAACAAAGATCGAGTGATTTGGATACTCAAATTAAGTGAACAAGGATCGAGTGATTTGAACAAAGATCGAGTGATTTGAGTACTTAAATGTGTTTTAAAGTCTTGACATAGTTGAGTTTTCTGAAAGTTAGTAATGTTGTGGAGTGGCGTCTTTTCGCGAAATCGTCCAACCAAGCGCAGCAATTTTGTGCCCTGTCGACTTTTCGTGAAGCATGTTTTCGTCATTCGATAATAGTAAATATTTCATTCAAAATCAACTTTTCTAACAGATTGGTTGCACTTAATCGATGAAATAAAATGTTAATGATTTTGAATATCAATATCTTTGGCGAAGGTTTTTAATGGCATAAATAGATAACAAAATTACCCTAACATGGGCAAGAGTAAAAACATGACATCGCGGCTACATTTTTCATTACACTTGGTCTTAGGGCTAGGCTACTGAGTACTGTAGTTGTTTAATTTATTCATGTTAAACAATTGTGTTCGGCAATTGAAGACATGTGGCTATAATTCACAATATTGTCATTGTACTTTGTGAATAATCCGCACAATTAATAACAAGGACTTGTGTGTAAACCGCGGAAGAAAATCTAAACAAACGCGTGAAATTACGAGACCCCGAACTTACGACCTAGTCGAGTAAGTTTACGACAGTTAATATCAAGCGTAAAGTTACGACTAAAAGGCAACGTCTAACTCGTCGTAAGTTGACTCATTAAACGCTCTTAGCGTAACTTTACGACCAATTCGACTTCCGACGCCGTAAATCGGACTTACGCCGTCTCATGAAACCTTCTCCTGGTAGCGTGAAGTATGTAATAGCAATGAATTACGATTTTCTTTAACCACAACTATTTTTATTACTGACGTTTCGACTGTCACCGGCAGCCTTTATCAGGAATTCGGGGACGGCAAGTTCTTCCTCTGCTCGCCAGTTGTCTTGGTAAGCAGGTCGTCCCATAAGTGACTCAATCTATCTCCCCCTCGTCTCGAGAACTGAAGGGGCATGCTTAGTCACCCATTACTGTTAAGCCCAAGGGGCGTGGCCCAATGCCCCCCTTAAAAACGCCACTGGCACTGCACCCTGCGAGAAAGACATACAATTTGCAATGTTCACGCATTGTCATTGTACATTTCCTTTAGCAAGTGATGTGATGTAAATTTTAATCTGACGACTACAGTATTCCTTTTTTGGGGTCGGGGTTTCTGTTTCTTAATCAACAAACCCCAAATGAACATCGCACCAATGGTTGATTCACTCAGAGGCGGATCTAGGTTTGTTGGCAGGGGGTCTTAGTCAGTCGTAGTCATATGTTGTTCTACATACGAACCGGGGGGGGGGGGACGGGACGACACGTGTCGTTCTACTTACAGAAGGGTTAATATATTCCGGCTGCTAATACTTCAGTCTTTGCATTGACACTAGTTTCGATGTAGACCAGACCTGTCTACGTTGTCCTTTACCATAACATTTGCCACGGACAAAGGGGGGTCTAACACCTCCCTCCATTATCTAGGGGGTCTTGAGACCCCCCGGGATCCGCTGCTGGTTAATTATTCTATGAGCATCGGGCCAGACCTTTAGTTCCAGTTCGGCAGCGTCCGTAGCCTCAATCAACTGCGCCTCCAATTTGTTCCACACAGCTGTAGTCTTCTGACACTGTGTTGGTTCTTGTGTGTCTGTGCTCTGAGCGTGTACGTATGTCAGTAGGTACTAAACTGTTTTTGAACGCAACACCAATTTGTTAATGGACGACTTTAGCCTTTATCAATAAGAATTAAACGTACGTTCCTCCTTCGATCCTCAATATCTGACCAGGTATAGTTCTTCAACCACGAGTTTGACGCTACTTTGGTAGTCGTAGTTACTTTAATGAAACGGGCAGCTGTTCGAGTGCTTTAATGCATAATTGCAACCGGGTGATCACTAATAATAATGATAATTAATAATAATTAACTTCTATGACGCCTATATCCTCAGGAATATGAGCTCAGAGGCGTTAAAAAACTTAATCATTAAGCATAACTATTAACAGGGACGCGCAAAACTCATTATCAGAACGAGGGACAACTGAAGATTTATGGTGGAAATGCAATTTGGAATGAATGTGTCTTGAGTTTTTTGAGAAGATAGCTGTCGTTTCAGAAGTTCTCAAAGTGACGGGGAGGTAATTCCAGACCCTAGGCGGAGCGACAGAGAAACCAGTTTTGCCCATGTTAAGTTTAGTTATAAGAACAATACGATGTTGTGAAATGGGTGATCTGAGCTGCCTAGGGATAAATTTGAAAAATGCAGGAGACTAGCCAAGTAGGGTGGATGTTGAATAGTTAGAGTACGATGTGTTAGAGTGGACAGTTTAACTTTTATTCGATAAGAAACAGGAAGCCAGTGTAACTGTTTAATAGCCACTGTCTATTCACATTTGAGTAGTCGCTGGTTACTGGTTGTCACATTGACAGTCACAATAACATAAAGGATAACCACGAAACAGCAAGTTGTTCGAACGTCATATCAATGTGACAATGACAGTAATCTGACATGTCCGACGCGGAATGTTTTTGTTGTTTGACCTATGACATTACCCATGATGCCTTGCAGTGCCGGAAATATGAGGCTTATTCAAAAACCCGTACCGTCGGCAGAATGGAATCTCAGCCTCAGGATTACGCCGGTGAGAAATTAATACTATCAGTTCGTCTTTAGAGTCTGCGAAAAACATCCTGTGCCAGGCGTAGATGGTCGATTCTCAGTTTGTTTTCTCAAAGGTCTAGTTAATTACGTGTGCTGTGTGTAAAATCCACCTGCGATTCTTTGAACGTAGCCGGAGGCGTAGGCGTACCCCACATATTATTTTATCAACACTTATTTAGTAGTTGATTGTTTGTTTATCTTTAATTTGTTATGTTTCTAGATGGACCTTTGAGCTATGTAATGTACATGTATTATATACTTCAAAAATGGAACCCATGATAGTTGGAAGGTTGCATTTAAATTACGGAACGTACGGACACGTAATTAATCTGAAAGTGGAGACTATTTTTATCATTTGAAAATCAAGAAGGTACATTTGCATTTTAATTGTTACGATATCCATCAACTGAAATAACAATACCACCTAGCCAACAACATCGATGTGTAAAGAAAATAGCAATGTCATACCCCCAATTTCCAGACAAAACAGTAGGCTTTGTAAGCAGGCAAAAAAGCAAAGGCAAAGCTAGAGCGAAGACACGAAATCCCGATTGGACAGGCTTCCGTGGTACTAACGCATGATTGATAATTATACTTGGCAGTGGCAAAGCATTTTCGTTTGTTCAGGACATACGAAATATCAGACGTTCATTTATCGACTTATAGCATCGCATTATGATATGACGTATATTGGTTGCAATGAAAACGTGCAATCAGGTTTGTAAAATGCGAACAAATGAGCTTTATAACTATAAATAAACAATAACATGTTTTGACATCGCTGTGCCGTTGCAGTTGGCGTTGAACATTGCTTGGTATTGAACGTTTCGTGTTTCGCTGTATGTAGAACCACAAATTAACTGTTTAACGTGTGCACATGAAGGCTGTCACAAGTGAATACACTATACATTTGTCAGAGATCCAAAATTTAGTAATGGCGTAGTGACTTCGAGCGCATGCAGTTATATTTGTTATATGACTGCTGAATATAAACGGTATGTTATTATTGCAGTCTGAAGGATGAGGAACCATTCACAGGTCAGCGTAATTTAAAATGTCCCGTGGGGGTCTGATGTTACATGACATTGGCTGTGTTACCCGCGCTAGGAGCAAAATACAGAATGATTCCCTTCTAAACCTAATAACATCACACGGACGTAAAAGTGAGTCGCTGGAATCGCGCCGACTCATCAGCGAAATATTTGACATGGATTACACACAGTATCTTAATGTCACTAGTGTTTGTAGTCTGGCGATATTAGCTCACCAAATGCAATTTATTTGTAAACACCTAATCCTATTTTATCAAAAAGGATATGACCATGCTGTTTGTGTCTAAGCTCAACTTATACAAAATGTTTGGTCTTTGTTTACTAAACGTATCCCATTCTGACTTAGCAGCTCGTATGAATGAGACTTTGCGTTCCTTCCGTTGGTACCAGACGGCCCTTCGATTTCAGTCGCAAACAGCTGCTGTCGATTTCCTAGAACTGTCTGGCGTTGTTTGGTTGTCATAGTCAACATGTCAGTCCCTGTGAGAACTGAGATTTGACAAGATTGGCATGATATTCATGATATTCATGATTGTAGTTGCAAATAGTTAGTTTTTATTCACTCTTTCACACGCATACCCCCCAAACCATGCCTTTTGTTTCGCACCCGTTTTTCTTGGTAAACTTCTAGAGCTGCACAGTTTTGAATATTGTCTCATGATTGTAGTTCCACAAATGTCCAGATATCTAGTGATCACCCTTAACATGTTCATTTTCTTTCAGGACGTCGCCAGTCGAATGCGAGAATCATGCAACGGAGATTGCCGTTGCTCATGTTGGGTGTTTTGTTTACATGTACCCAGTTTTCTTCCAGTTCTGCTTCATATGCCCTAGGTAAGGTGTACACAGGAACAACGTTTTAATTGGGGTAACTTTCCAAGCTAGATGACGATAGTAGTGTACCGCAGGAATTTTGAGAAATTGCAAAATTAAATCAGTTCATTCTCGTTTTGACAACCTAAACGAGGCCACTTTTATGTTAACTATATATCCAAGCTGGCTGTTATTAGTATTTTCGTAAGAATCCCCTGTTTAGTAACTTTACATCAACTCTAAATAACTAGCGTATACAACAGTAACATATTGGTTGCTGGTAGCTTCTGCATAGAGTGCTCAGGAACCAGGCACAGTCTAAGATCATGACACCAGGAGCTTCGGATCACGAGGCGAGTTGTCTTCAATCTAGGCAAGGTGTAGCGCTAGGGATGCGAAATGCATGATTCCTCACAAACGTTGTACTTGTGCGGAAAGGGACGCTTTGGAACAGGGACAAAGTCTGTTTGAGTTTCTTTGATGACAAAATTGCTACGGTTTCACACTACTTAACTTACCGCTCATGTTGCTGATTCCAATAATACGCCACGTTTAAGAATTATGTAAGCCATATTGTAACAATACACAGTAGTAGAAATGTTGTTCTTAATGGAAGTGGAAGAACCAACACTTTATGTACACTGTTGTTCAGTGATGTATCTAGGATCTTGCAACTTCGGGGGTGGGGGGGGGGTGGGGGGCAAGCTTAGCAACCCTTTAGTTTACCATGCTACCATGCAGTGGAGCAACAGGGTGCATAAAAAATTAAGCTAAAGTTGGTATGGCCCATTGGTCCCCTCTAAATTCTCCACTGCAATACTTACAAATGCAGTTATGTAATTCATTAGCGTACACATTTATGTTAAACAGCACAATAATCGCTAAATATATTTGTTTTTGTAAAAGCACATTTTCATAACACTGGCAAATCGTTTCCTATAACACGTATGTTCATGTGTATATTACAGACACTCTAGGAACGAGAGAATGTCTGATTGTATCAGACGGCAGATTTTACGTAGGACACACGAGGACTACTGAATCAGGCAGAACATGCCAGAAGTGGACGGAAGAAAAGGTGTATTTTATCAAGCACTTTTAATTATGTTTAGGAAGTTAGCTAAATCACAGTTTATCCTAAGCACACTGTTGTGTGATAGTTTGAGCTATATGAATTTAATATGAAAATGCAGATATATGCTGAATCTTAACACACTGGTCATGTCCTACGTCACATTGGTCAAGAAGCAGTCGCCGCCGCTCTGTTATTATTTTCTTCCACTCTCCGCAACGGTTTTTCAATCGCTTTATATGCAGTCATGCCCCTAATTCCATATACATGACCTTTAAATACTTGCTTCACAGTATGCACGTTACTATGTTTTTGTTTATGGAAAATATGCTATATCGTTGACAATCGGGGCATTTTTTTAATAATTATATGTTTTGTTGAATACAGTGGAATTTGTAAACGCAACGTATTTGCTTCGAGTAAAGCACTTGCGATTGACAAAAGCCGCTGTTATGTTTCCACATCCGAGTCGGTTAAACAAAATATATGGCACGCCGCATCAGGTGCACTCTGTATTTACCAAAATTACCTAAGTTTTTACCATGACATGGTAGTTAATTGCAAGAGGTCTTCATGATAAATACTTATATACACACTAACTAAATAAATATCTAATTGAGGTATAAATAGCATTGTCGCAAAATTATCCAAATGTGTCCAAAAGATGTTGATATCGGATGTGCTCTATCCGGCAATTTACATGTTACCATAACGGCTGATTCTGCGGACATGAGAGTGAAACGAGATTTGTGAAAAATAGTGTGGATTATCGCCAGGTAACAATACATCTACTAAATGTTGCCGCAGATGATCAACAAAGGCAGTTTACAAATGCAAAGACACAATGACATGATATGGATTTGCAATGTTCAGATACACATATTCCTGTTTACAGCCTCATAAAGATATATGTTCGAGCAGTATGCCGGATTCTAAAGAGCAGGCGGAGAACTACTGCAGACAACACAGCCGCCACAGATGTAAAGAACAACGCCCTTATTGCTATACGACCGATAGGCATAAGCGATGGGAATTCTGCCATATTCCAATGTGTCGGCTTCCTGGCCGTAAGTAGATTGGGTTGACGTGATTATAGTTGTAGCTGCTGTTGCGTAAACTTCCACACTCCCGCCGGATGCACAGTATATGATAATTATGACTAGCCGAGTTATCCGTCCTTGCACGGCAGAAAAGGCAGCCACTGCAAGAGCTTATGACTCCTTGTACTACCCAGTCAACTTATGACTCCTTGTACTACCCAGTCAACTTATGACTCCTTGTACTACCCAGTCAACTTATGACTCCTTGTACTACCCAGTCAACTTATGACTCCTTGTACTACCCAGTCAACTTATGACTCCTTGTACTACCCAGTCAACTTATGACTCCTTGTACTGCCCAGTCAACTTATGGCTCCTTGTACTGCCCAGTCAACTTATGACTCCTTGTACTGCCCAGTCAACTTATGACTCGTATTGCCCAGTCAACTTATGACTCCTTGTACTGCCCAGTCAACTTATGACTCCTTGTACTGCCCAGTCAACTTATGACTCTTTGTACTGCCCAGTCAACTTATGACTTCTTGTACTACCCAGTCAACGTATGACTCCTTGTACTACCCAGTCAACTTATGAGTTCTTGTACTACCCAGTCAACTTATGACTCCTTGTACTGCCCAGTCAACTTATGACTCCTTGTACTGCCCAGTCAACTTATGACTCCTTGTACTGCCCAGTCAACTTATGACTCCTTGTACTGCCCAGTCAACTTATGGCTTCTTGTACTGCCCAGTCAACTTATGACTTCTTGTACTGCCCAGTCAACTTATGACTTCTTGTACTACCCAGTCAACTTATGACTCCTTGTACTGCCCAGTCAACTTATGACTTCTTGTACTGCCCAGTCAACTTATGACTTCTTGTACTACCCAGTCAACTTATGACTCCTTGTACTACCCAGTCAACTTATGACTTCTTGTACTACCCAGTAAAAATTGGACAGGGCAATGACAACTTCAAGTCCACAATTTAACAACGCCTACGAACTGTCAGCCCCATGCGAAACTAACGGAGATATGAGGGACAGACATACATACAGGGTCACTAACTACTTTATTATATAAAATGCTGCATATTGTGTTGTTTCAGCGACTAGGTCAAGAGCTTTGTTGATTTATCAGATGCATCAACGAACGACTGCATGTTTTTTTGTAAGATACAGTTTTATAACTAACTTGAAGTGAAAATTAGCAGTAGGTAAACTTTAAATGATCATAGACATATTGCTTATTTAAAATTTGTCTTATTAAGTTTCACGTCTATGAGACAGTTTGTTGGTGTGCCATATGGGTTGGGTGAAATGTACGTTGTCATTATGAATGCAAGGAGTTGTTATTATGTGTTATAGATCCATTAGATTGTTATTTTACGACGAATGGAGTGGATTATATTGGCCATGAAGCGAAGACTCGATCTGGCAAAACGTGTCAAAAGTGGAGCAGTCAAAAGGTGCGTTGTGTAACACTTTATTTATCGTGTAGCTATTAACCTCATAACATAAGTAATCCGCTGACTTTTATTAATTTTATTTTATTTGAATTTTAATTAGATTGAAGCAATACAAAATATTTGATCAGCCCCTCCATGAATATATGTTTCGCAGCGTCTGGCTGAATTAGCTTTACGTTGCAATGTTAATTAACGTTACACCATGTAAATTCCAACTTCATCGCTGATTCGTGGCATTGTCTGGCCATTTGATGATACACATTCAAATGAAAGGGGTCCCCACGTAGAACAATTTTCGTGTCGGTCGCGGTGGTGGTCACCTTGCAAAGTGATTAAGTGTGACGACACAATATCATATTATTGAAACATATCCACACACAAATCCTTTCTGCGGATTGCAATTACATTTTGTCGACATTTCTTAGATGCAGATTATTCTGATGATTGTCGGTACATTCGATTGTGTTTGAGTCAGGAGTTCGCAAACGTTCTCAGCTCGAATGTTTGCCTTCATATCCTATGATGATCAAGTCAATAACTGCCAACACGTTTATCCAACACTACTTAGAAACTGAGTTGCTGTGCAGACAGAGTTGCACAGTGCATTGTGTAGAGTTGTGTTTCACGCCTAACGTGCTATTCCCCAAAAAAATTGTATGTTTGTCAAAGACCCCCCAATAACTACACGGCGGCCCCCAGTTTGGGAACCCCTGGATCTGTTGCAAGTTTTCGAGAACTGGGTCTGGAGAATTACAGGAGTAAAAGAGCGGACACGAGGAGGGTGACGGGAGGACTGCGTAAAGAGGAATGTAGGAAAGGCAGAAGTGGATGACAAATGGAGGGAGACGGCTGTCGAAGTGGAAAGGGCTGTGTCGGTGCAGCAGTACATGAACAATAGCGTCACCGAAACTTCCATGAAAACCGTTCGCGCGATTAACGCTACACTTTTTAGAAAGTTAAAAACGTTCAGTATTATATTACTGGCTAAGGAACTGCATAGACGTGACGTCAATTTACTCTAATGTTGCAAATGCTGCATAAGAATTAATGAAAAATAGCATATTTAATCGGGTGCATGTATTTTTACAGCCTCACAAAAAAATTGTGATCTGCATGAGGGGCTTCGCTGATACCAAATCACAGGCAAATAACTATTGCAGAAACCCAGTGAAGTCGTGCCAAGAAAATCGGCCTTGGTGCTATACAACGGACCCTGGTAAACGTTGGGATTACTGTAATGTTCCCACCTGCAAAACAAAATTTAGTAAGTATCTTTGGACACGAATATTATATGCACTGATGCATACATATGTGCTTAGTTGTATATGTGACGTGTGCTTGCATGCATTCACGCGTATATTCGTGTATGTATCTCATTACAGGTGAGCGTAAGAACTTAGCGTATAGAGGAAAGGCATCACAATCTTCAACGTCTGGAAAAGGTTATGCTAATTTAGCTATAGACGGCAATACAGATGGCATCTACAGCCACCGTAGTTGTACAGAGACAAAGCTAGAACTCAATCCTTGGTGGATGGTTACCTTTGATAAAGAACTAGTAGAGGTGGAAGAGGTGGCTATAACCAATCGCGATCTATGCTGTGGTAAGTTTTTCAAACGGTATTTATCGCAGTATTGTTTTGAAAATAGTGTAACAAACCATGGCAGGGGGCTACAGCAATGCATAGTATTTGTGATGTAGAATAGATGCGTATTATATATGGTGATGCTTTAGAATACCTTTACTTATTCCCTTCCTTTGTTCAGGTCAGCGACTGCATAAGTTTGACATTACGATCGGTCCATATGGAGGACGATATGAAAAGTGTACAACACCAAGTACAAAATCACCGTACTCAATGATAACGAGCGAGACGAGAGCATTCAAGTGTAAACCAAGCATCAAAGGGACCACTGTGAAGATTACAATCAAACGGCGTGAAACTATCACTTTGTGTGAGGTGTTCATATATGGAAAAGGTGATTTTTTTATTTAACTATTCAAATAAACTATGCTAGTTGTACGACATATGTGCCATTCTACAGTGATGTGAAACTTCATGACCCCACCCTTACCTCGTGTCCCATTTTGCTCTTCAACCCATCTATTCCCTCTACAATAGTATATATCACAGGTGCATCCCATGTACAGATGTTTATCAATTATGTATGATGATATACTGTAAGAGGTGATATACTGTGAGAGGTGTCAAGCCATTCCAGACAAACATAACAGATAGTCTACTAAGTAGCGCGAGAAGTGTATTCAGACGCCATATATGATTGGAACAAATTATTTTCTGATGTGTATAGGCTAGCAGCAGGAAATTATATTTAACATATCATTTATGAATATCTGGACGGGGGAGGCTCGCACAAAGTGCATACTCTTCATAAAGAAATTACTTCCTTGTCCACACACTATCTGGATATTGTTACATTGAAAGGGAATCTTACTGAGCCGTCTTTAGTATATTATGAAGCCACCAGTGTTGGTGAATATTGATAAATGTACATGAAAGGTAACGCATGCATAGCACCTGCACAAAGTTTGTTTGCTTTTTATAGTAATTAAACCGTGTGAGTCGACGCCTTGTAAGAACGGTGGCGCTTGCTCAAATGATGGAGCAAAATACAAGTGTTCATGTACCAGTGACTATTTTGGAATAGCCTGTGAAAGTGAGTGTTACACTATTCTGACCTTTTTCCTTGCCCCAACAACTTTGACACTGACGAACCAAAACCGGAAATATGTTGACATGCATACGTTATGTTCTCTGGCTACTTAAACAAAGAGGGGAGGTATTTCCTAAAGTTCTCTGTTTAGCACATCCCCAATTTAAACCATAACGCCTCTTCAACATATATGTGAAAGGCTGCGGTGTGGTTGCCACGCCAGGGATTAACACGACTCAAATAGATTCACACTCCGCAAACAGTTCACAGGTCAGACACATATGTCGGTGATAGCATGCTGAAAGTTGTCATCGTTACTGAGGTTGGCTTTATTCCTGCTGCAGAACCGGTCCACATTTGTAATACAAGAATACATTGGTTCTTGCCAATGTGCCGAGGTTGCGTCAGGTGTTGAGAACACTTTCTTGACGGCTTGGCCATTTGAATCCGACCACACGATTGGTTCGCACGCACGTACGCACGTACGCGTGCGGACACCCAAAACATATGGTTGTGTCGCCCTCAGTTGCTTCATCGCCTGCATTAGTGATTTCAATTACAAATAGTGTCCGTGTTATCAACCAAAGGTTTATGACATGTATTAATGTAGCATTGATCATACGAGGATGGTTCAATTTAAATAACCGTGTTGCTGCGTATATATGGGCAAGATTAATTTGAAAATGATTCAACATAATTGTTATTTATGTACATATAATAATAGATATACCTATGAGTACATCTATCCAGATAGGGGTACCACAGGGATCAGTATTAGGCCCTATACTGTTTTTAATATATATAAATGATTTGGAGGATGACATATCTAGCAAAGTACTCAAATTTGCAGATGACACAAAAGTATTCAGAAAGGTTACTAATGATACAGATAAACACAAAGTTTACAGGATGATCTAGAAAAATTAGTTAAATGGTCAGAAAAATGGCAAATGTTATTCATTTTTGGGAAGTGTAAATGTATACACATAGGACATGGAAATATGGACGAGGAATATAAAATGGGGGATGCTGTACTAGGTAAAACCACACAAGAAAAGGATTTGGGAGTAACATTTAGTGCTGACATGAAACCTTCAGAGCAATGTGGGATTGCTGCTTCGAAAGGAAATCAAATTCTAGGGCTAATTAGGAGAACTATCACATATAAGGAGAAACATCTAATTGTACCCCTGTACAAAGCAATAGTTAGACCACATTTGGAATATTGTATTCAAGCATGGAGGCCATATCGTAAAAAAGACATAGACAAGCTAGAAAGAATACAACGAAGAGCAACTAAAATGATTCCAGAATTAAGAGACCTTAGTTACGAAAGTCGCTTATTACAGTGTGGTTTGACAACACTAGAGACCAGGAGACTAAGAGGAGACCAAATAGAAGTGTTTAAAATAGTGAACGGTTATGAGGATGTTAATAGGAATATGTTCTTCAAACTTAAAGAAGGCAGTAGAACCAGAGGTCACAAAGCAGCATTAGTTAAGGAGCAGTGTAGGTTGGACATGAGAAAGTACTCTTTCTCACAGAGGGTGATAAATGAATGGAACAAACTGCCAAATGATTGTGTTAATGCTAGTAGTGTGCATATGTTTAAAAATAGAATTGACAGATATCTGATAAGGGCGGGCTACACATAGATGAGAAAATTGTTGGACTCTCGATAAGCCATTGGCTTCCTTGTCCACTTGCCATCTGGAACTTGTTGTTCGAGATGGCAATCTTGTTAAATCTTGTTAAAGATACCCACAGAAAAGTCTGCCCAGCCAAGCAAACAGATCCAGATAAATATGACCACAAACGAAATGGAGGCGAACACAGAGGTATGTAATCACAATTGAGGCAATGCGTAACACTACTTGTCATATGGTTCACTGCGAGTTTGCATGTTGTAGTTATTAACCCTTGTCATCGGAATCCGTGCCAGAATAAGGCTACATGCACTAAGTCTGGAATAACTGGGTATAAGTGCACATGTCGCCATAATTACTACGGAAGAAGGTGTCAATGTACGTATAACGTGTTATGATGCCTACATATTACACACACAACAAAGTAAATGAAACATAATATACAGAAACATAACGAGAGTGTTATGTTACTTGATGAATATGCATGAATTGTCGGATTAATAAACTATTGTTTAAAAATATCACTAACTCGGCGAACGAAAATGTTTTCGCCAAAAAACGCTAGCAATAATTAAACGTTTCAAATTCAACTACCATAATGGAACGCTTAATGAATGCTCACAGGTCAAATCAACGTTAAGGCTGGGGTATGCATCTTCTATACAAAAAGGTCCCCCTTTCCTAAATAAGGACCCACTACCAGTCCTGACGGGCCTAATTTATGTATATGTGTGTGTGTGTGTGTGTGTGTGTGTGTGTGTGTGTGTGTGTGTGTGTGTGTGTGTGTGTGTGTGTGTGTGTGTGTGTGTGTGTATATATATATATATATATATATATATATAGCATTAGTTATGCTGGAACGAGCGCGCGTACGCACGAAGCACGTTCACACGCACGCACCCACGCACGCACGCACACGCACACACAATTACACACATGGTGAGAAGTGCAGCGTATGAGTATGTGTTACAGCCTATAATGCGTGCAATTCGAGTCCATGCAAGAATGGGGCTACTTGCACTAAGAATGAACAAGGATTTCGTTGCAAATGCAGTTTTAATTACAGCGGAACGACGTGCGAATGTAGGTATAGTCAAAACTTTATTGCTAACTAGAAGTGATGAATAGTCTATCAATACATTCGAAACGTAGTAAAGACAAACATTGGGCATAGAATGCGGGTGACCCACGTTATGTTATGACAAGACGGTCACGTTTGAGTGACCAGATAGAAAAATACATTTGATAATTGCAGATGACATGTCAAACAAAGCACTCGCTCCAGTATTATTGCATAATATCTGTAATGCCATGTAATAAATAGATTACTAGAACACTATGATCCGTAACAAAATGTGAGTGTGTGTGCGTGTGCGTGCGTGCGTGCGTGTGTGTCACATCTGCATACACGTGTTTGTATAAACACACACACACACACACACACACACACACACACACACACACACACACACACACACACACACACACACACACACACACACACACACACACACACACACACACACACACACACACACACACGTAATGGTGTGAAACAGTTATTAATGTATATGCCCATGTGTCCTCAATCATGCAAAGGTATCTTATATGAGCAGGAATTTAACCTCTGCGTAAATATTTCTTTTCAGATCGGGGGAAAAATCTCGCACATGAAGGGAAAGCGTATATGTCCAAAGCATTTTGGAAAGAAAATGCAAATAAAGCTATAGATGGCAATACCGCACGTGTATTTTCCGATAGATCCTGTGTAGCTACGTACAAGGAAACGAACCCATGGTGGAGGGTTGATTTTACCAAGCTTATTGAGGTATATGCAATAGTGATTACACCAGGTAAGTTCTTAATATTAGAATGATATCAATATTCCAACTGCGTGATTTAAATAAAACGTATTTGCCGATTGTGAGTGTTTTCTGAACTGTCCCGTTCGTGGTGTTTGTTTCCTTAATTCCAGGTCGGTTGTTATTGCCCAAGTTCATTGTTGAAGTCGGTCCTTATTACACGAGGTACCAAACATGCAGAACCATGGCGAAACGTCGACTCGTCCAGAATATTAAAATCACTTGTCCACACAGTTTAAAAGGTCGCAGCGTCAAGATCACAAATTTAGCACGCTATTCTCTCACTTTGTGTGAAGTGGCTGTCTATGCTACACACGGTTAGTCTGCATTGCATTTAACTCAATAATCTATCTATTACATGTTATTAAAGATATTATGCAGTAATACTGGAGCGAGTGCTATGTTTACGCACATAATAGTAATACGTAATATTGCTATTGCTAAACTAACCGTTTTTGCCAATATAAACTGTCGACATTTTAATAAGACATATTTAATAAGACATTTGGTCCGACATACGGGGAAGGAAACGAGAACATTTTCTGATCCCACGACAAAACGGACCGTTCATATTCGTATGCTTAGAAACAGCACATTACTGCAACATGCAGAACATCACGGACAAATACCGCTGACAGTTGTGGTTGTGTAACGTAACGTAATATACTGCAGAATAAATATCGTCAGTCCCGTGGACACTGTGCAGTATATTTAAAACCAATTTGCTTAATGTAGTTAACGAAGCGTGTGATTCGTGGCCCTGTCGGAACGGCGGCGAATGCGAGAACACCGGGAAAGGTTACACATGCACGTGTAAACTTCACACGAGTGGAACTGTCTGTGAAAGTAAGCATTGAATTGTTATTGTGACACATTTATATATCTACAGGGAGATCAAGATCACCCCAATTGTATAAGAGCTATTACTCTTAGTTACATTGTTGCCAAATTGTTAGATGTTATTATGTTTGATGTTATTATGCTATCTAATGAACAATATGCGCTTGCAACATCGCATTTGCAATTTGGATTTAAACAAAATATGTTCACTACTCATTGCACATATGTAATGATGGAAACAATCAGTAATTTCAACGCTAATGGTAGTAATGTGTATGCAATCATGTTAGATACCAGCAAAGCTTTCGACAGAGTCAACTATTGTAAGCTTTTTAGAGTACTACTAAAGCGTCAGGTGTCACCTCTGGTGTTAAGATTGCTGCTGTATATGTATAATAAAAAAAATTCAAGTGAGATGGGGCTGTAGTATCTCGTCCCAGTTTACCGCCTGTAATGGAGTCAAGTAGGGAGCAATCCTCTCTCCTAGTCTTGTCTCTGTATATGTGGATGGATTATTTGAAAACTTAGAAAAGAGTGGTGTGGGATGCCACATGGGCAACCACTATACGGGTGGCATAGGATATGCAGATGACCTGAGCCTACTAACAACTACAAGGTCTGGACTCAAGTTATTAATCGAAATATGTGAACAATATGCAGACGATTACTGTGTTAAGTTTAATAGTGCGAAGAGTATGTATCTTGTGTTTAGAGGTCGGAGTTGTAAACCCGACAACAGAACAGTTGTTTTTAATGGCACGAGTTGCAGATTGTTCAGGATGCTGTACATCTTGGCTACCAAGTATCCACTATTAATAGGTATAGCCTAGTCGTCGATGGCATTACACAATTCTGGAGAAGGTATAACATGTACATGGGTGATTGTGGTCATGTAAAGACTGCTGTAAAGTGCAAGTTATTGAAACAAAACTGCTGCTCTTACTACGGATCTCCAATATGGGATCTCCAGAGTAAAAGTGTTGGCAATATATGTATGGCGTGGCGCAAGCCGCGCAAGGCACTCAGACAGTTGTGGGGACTGGCACATCTTACACACGGCACTGTTGTCTCGTTGTTGTCTGATAGTTTGTCACTGTTGGTCAACCTAAAGCAAAGGTTCATGAAGTTTATTCAAAAGGCTCTAAACCACAAGTCGCCAGTGATAAGCAGTGTTGCAAAATTATCAGTTCAAAATCCATGGTCAAATTGTAGTGGTAACTACTGTCATATCCGTTGTGAATACAACACGCACGAGGACGTGTCTGCTAGTGTTATTGGCCACGTGTGGCAGGCGGGCGTGTCCAACGAAAGTATATCTGACGTGAGTGTTCCATCTGACATGATAGAAATTAGAAATGGTCTTTAAACATGCGATATTTTAGCTGTGATGATGTTAACGATGTCATTACTGAAATAACTGTATTTTACAAAATTGTCATTTTTAATGTGCGAAATAAAGATTTTATTATAAGTGATCAAGATTTATAAATTGGTCATATTATGAGAAAAGAAGATTATTCTATCATTAAAGTTTGAAGATGACAGAAAAGAGACCGAGAAGAAGGCCCATGTTACGGTGGATCAACAACATCAGCAGCCTCCTGGAGGAAAAGAACACCAACCCCAAGGATGTATTATTAAAAATGGAACGGTACAAGAACCACACAGATGGTGGAGGTTCATTTCTTACACCACTGAAAGGAGGTCTAGTGTCATTTGAAATCGTAACTAGAGTATGGTGAGCATGTTAACAGAGCAGTATTTAGACGGTTAACGCTTCGGCTTATGTCCCGAAGCTCGTGTTCTTGTTGCACTGCTTTATGGACGGCGTGAAGGCAATGCAGGTCAGAATAACGTGCGAAAATACGTGATGTGGATTCCAAATGACCGAAAATAGGTACGATTATATTCAGATACGCTAATATCCTCAACACATTAGCCGCTTGTGGAAAAAATAGGAAAGCATTGCCAGCCAGTGTTAAAACAGTTACTGCAGTTGAGTACTTAAGTAAAATAATAAAGTACTTACGTGAAAGTAAGAGCATCCTTACAAAAAAGGCACAACAGTACAAAAAGTACAAAAGTATCGGGATACCGATGACCGCCAGGAATACAACACAAGTTTATCAATGAGATCACAAATCACATAATTTCATAAAAGTTCAAAGTAAGTCGAAATGTTATTGCCATCAGACATGCCTTGGGTCAGTTATATTGCAATGCAATATAGTAGTATATTATAATTACTTAATTTCCTTTCTAACAATATGACATGCTGAAAGCAAAGTAATGTATTCCTATTACATTTTAGGTTAATACTATTACGATTACTATTACATTTGTTCACCATCAATTTCTTCTTTCATTAAATGTATGTGCGCTTATATTATGTTCATTCAGTAGTTGAGGGTAGTTCACAACAGTTACTCTTTATTCAAACCAGTATATTTATAGTTTTTTGCATGTTTCTTGCAAAATCCAATCCCAAATGTGCTCAAAAGTAAAGCTGCACTCACAATGTCTTGCACACAGTTGGCCAAAAAGTTGGTAAAAGCTTTTGGGTTTGTTCAAACTTTACTCAGCATGGCATGGCAGGGAGCTGCAGTGATTCAATTACTAATATAGATGCTAAAGACAATCGGCTTTGTGCTGGAACCCATATCCGTAAAGTGATTATTAGTGAATGACTGGCCACCATGTAGGGCCTGATCAGGTAGGCTTGTGTAAGCAAGTCAGTTGGCTGGGAGAACTGACTTCAAATGATGATGATTTAATGCTATGTAAACTATAATTGGCATCCCAGTCTTAATTTTCTTTATGTCCGATTGGAGCTAGCACAGAAGACACCACCATTACTCCAAACTGTAGACTCCTTTGATGTATAGTAAGTGAAGGGTTAAGGTGAAAGTGGCTCACCTGGACATGACAATCAGTCCACCTGCACTAAAGTGTAAAAAAAAAATATTGAAGTCAAAAAGTACTTATACATGTACTTTATTACAAGTAAAAGTAATATAAGAAAAATGTACTTCGTTACAAAGTCGTATTATGTACTGTAACGAAGTAACTGTACATCGTTACATACCACCAATGTTGTTACCCAGAAAATACTTATATATCAGTGGTTAATATTATTAGTTGCACGGGTACTGGAATCTTAACGTATGAATATTTGTTTCAGATGCAGGGAAGAATTGGGCGCTCGGAGCAAAAAAAACACAGCAGTCTAATACTAAATACGAAAAGTCCGCGCCAGCATCAAAGGCTGTTGATGGCAATACTGATGGAATATTTGACCATCACAGCTGCTCAAAAACAATAAATGATAGGCATGTAGGTATCACTTGGTGGAGGGTGATAACCAAAGAAATGCTCGAAGTTGATGGAGTCGTTATAACAAATCGAGCTGATTGTTGTGGTGAGTTTTAAGAGAAGAATTATTGCAGTATGTTCAGTGCATTCAGCGGAAGTGGTATGAATATCAGCAATGTTAACTATAACGGCGATAATCGTATTTGAGAGGCAAGACGAAATTCCTTGAATAATTGTACTCACATTCTGCAGGTTGGGAGACGAGCCATTTGACTGTTCGAGTTGGCCCATATAAAGGACACTACAGGACGTGCAACACTCTCTCTAGAGAAGTTGTAACAGGCGAAACCGTATACATTGGATGTAAGCATCTCATGAAAGGGCGGGGAGTGATGATCAAATCCAACATGAAAACGCTCACCCTGTGTGAAGTAGCCGTTTACGGGAAACAAGGTTGGTGTGACTTGTTTCGCTATTTGTAAACATATTATACAACTCGGTTTGAGAACCCTGCAAACCCGTACCGCAAAACCTGTTTGAGATAATGACCGAGATAGTTTCCTGTAATATGGCCGTCTTTGCAATCGCGCTATACGATTAGCTTGTTTCTATAGTTACGCCGTTAGTGTGAGCGTACAATCAGTAAAATAAAGATTATGCGTAAATGGAACGACTGCGATATTAAATTGTGTCGTATTTTAGTTGCGTTCGTCTAGAAAACGCGGCAATAGCTGCAGTTTTGATTTTTCGTTTGGCGACATTGGTCAGAAACACCCCGATTCATAAAACGACTAGTATTATATGATGATTACTCATTTTGGATCAGTTCAATGTTTCTTACCATGCAGCAAGTCTTCCCAAAGGGATGAACTGCCTTATTAAGCACATAAGCTATAGAATGGTTAGTTAAACACACGTATGATTGTAGACGTTTTCAGCATCTTATTAAAAATGTCATGCTACTATTGTCGTGAAATAGTAGTAGTTATTATATAAGTTTCACGTTAGTTATAGAACGTTAGAAATTGTCCTCAACATACTGATATATTATAATTAGTTTATACGCATGCTCACACACGCGCATGCGCACGCACACACACGCACACATAAACGTGGTCCGGTTCTGGTCATGCCTTTTTGGTGTTTCTCGTGTTTTGGTTCTATGCGAGTAGTATACATGTTTCTTACCCATCAGTGCAATTGTTTGGCTTGTAAAGATGTTACATTTTGTCATCAGTAACGCGCAACTCCATGCGCCGTTGAAACATTCCTATGGCATTCATTTAGGAAAAAACGCATTTAAACCCACTATAATGTTTAGTCCCAATTATTCAACAGGAACAACACGTAGCAGAAAAAGATCGGACGTTTAGAAGTAAATGAAAATGTAAGCCTTGGTGTTACGCGTTACTACGACAACAAAATAAAAATGTCCGGCTGGTAATTTGATAACAATTTGATAACACTGCTAATAAAGCTCCATTCGTTCGAGAAAGACGCAAAGTGGCACAACACGCTTTTCTACGTCATATCTATACGTAAACGGATTCAAACTCAGATAATCAGAACCTAGCATTGAACATACGTTGTATTATTGGTATCTCCCTCGTATTATTTGTCAAGTTTCCGCGTGATTATTTCGGAATAATGCTTGACGGAATTCCTCAAGTGGGTTACTATACGAGTTCAGACGAATGGGATGACTTTGCATGTTTTTTGAGGTCGATATTCGGCAAACTGCCGGCCCAAGTTACACTGCTACGTCACGGCGGGCGGGCGGGCGGGCGGGCGGGCGGGCGGGCGGGCGGGCGGGCGGGCGGGCGGGCGGGCGGGCGGGCGGGCGGGCGGGCGGGCGGGCGGGCGGGCGGGCGGGCGGGCGGGGAAGATGTCCATGTGTAAAATACACCCAAAGTGTTAACCTTCACAAAATGATAGGAACAATTGCCATTCCCTTTACGTGTTACAATCGAAGAAACAGTTTGCTAGAATATTTACTGGACAATAAAACTGTTCATGACGTTAATTCCCTTGGCTTTAATATTGTGAAACACAAATGTCGGCAATGACAAAAAGAATTACGTGTAACACCGAATTTTGAAAAACAAATAAAACTAACATATTAAAATATCAAGAGAAAGACACACGGTAGCCAAGAAACGTTACCATTCTAAACATTTGCTTTACAGTCTACGGACGCTGTTCATCGCAACCTTGTAAGAATGGCGGAACTTGCGACAAACGGTCGACGTACTACATTTGCTGGTGTAAAGATGATTTCAAGGGCACCCACTGCGAAAGTAGGCACATACGCGCACACACGCATACACACACGCACACGTGCAATGAACGCACACGCACACACACACACACACACACACACACACACACACACACACACACGCACGCACGCACGCACACACACACACACGTGCGCGCGCACAGGTTTGGAGTCATCTTTTCGAGACATAATAATTATACCGTGTCCATCTGATATTTACTTGCATCGGAAACTTCCATGCTCGGGATGTGTGCTCTTTTAAGTGTTCATAATACAAGATAATAGCAAGAGCACACTATTTACAATACAATACATATAATAGCATTTGGTTAACTGGTGCTTTGTTAACTTTGAAGTTGTTGTTGGGTCGGATTAAAGCAAATCTGATATATAAATATAGCTACAGTACGTCTATGAACCCCAGTGTTTTTCCTGGATAAAATGGTGTGTGGGGCGGGGTGCCGGCCAGGGGTGGACAATGCCAGCGCCCTTATTTTGTCAACACTAGCTTCAAAATGGTGCATTCTGGTGCATTTTGATAGGTATTTCAACTTTTCATTTGGAAAGTTGAAGGGGACAGAAATACATTTATTTTATATTGGGCGAACCATTTCAAACATGTTCTGTTCAAACCAATTTCTAATTTCACATGATCATTATTGATGTTTGGTGACTGAAAGTTACAACCAATGACACACATTAGTTCATGTTGGTTTGTTATTTATGCATTTGGATCGTTGACTAAGATTCAGACTATTCAGAAAGCAGCATAATATTTCAAATGCTTTATTGGAATCATAATGTGTATACAAAACTACATTTACACTCACAAGTTTTGCAATTACAAAGGCCATGCCTTCAAATAACTAAGTTTAAGTCAACATATTAAAATTGTGACCACAGAAGCAACAAGGCAGACATTATATACATGGGTGTTTTTTAAGTAATCAGGAATGAATGTCTTAATTTGTTATCCCGTTCCATTATAGAATACTATATCCAAGGTTAAAACACCATTAACATTTTGGCAGTGTGATTGGTGTAATATTTAAATATTACATATTCATACAGGGAAGGTCTGCAAAAACAAAATCCACAACTTTGGTGAAACTACATCTAGTTTAACATATAATCTTATCAAAATGTGTTTCAAATGAGCAACACATCTAAACAAGCCACCACTTTCTAACATTAATTGTAATCTTATCTGTGAAATCACGTGTTACCAACAATCTTAATACAATAATAATAAAATACAATACAATACTCTTTCATTTGGGCCCATCTAGACAAGCACGTTATACAATGTGGCACATATAATATATATATGTAATAAAGAGTATGTATCGCTTTTGAAAAATATTGTATTCATGGGTAGCTAATTTTAATTTGTAATCCCGGGGTCGTAAATTGCGTTATCATTAAGTGAGACTCATATTAAGGTCAACATTTACCGCTATCATAGGAGCCACCTCCTTATTTATTAATTAAAACCATTACATTATTTGAAGATCAATATTATATATACTTGTGTTATTCATTCAGCGCTCCAGTTTAACAGCAACGCGTCAGACACAGCAGGGTGGATTATTTTTCAGGTAGAAATATGACAAGCAAGAAACGAAGCGTACAATTATTCAGTGTTTTGACAAATACAGCAGTTTGAAAACCTACATTGCTCTTGGTAATGCAATAGATAATAATAATTTACGTAATATGTGAACCTTGTAGACTGTGAGCTAAAACCTTGGTTTTGATTGAATTCGGAACACTATTTACTTGGATTGGGGTGTTATTTCGTATACAGTTTTTTGTTTAGCAAATTCGTGTGTTGTTCTGTTGAGATGAATGTCATTTTTACCACGATGGTGGTGTTTTATTTCGGAGTGGGCACCTTTTATTGTGCGTCGTGCAGGTACCCCATGTGATTCATTTTCACTGTGTTCATACATTGGTAAGCTACTGCCATTTAATGAGTTAATATTAGCCAATACAAAGCATTAACTTACACAATGTGCTTACACATTTGTACGCATGGTCTACCGTCTAATGAACCAATTTGCTTTTGTAGCCTACAAACTTTGTTTGTCAAATCCATGCCAGAATGCCGGCTTTTGTAAGAAGCTTAACAATGGTTACAAGTGTTCATGTAGCTGGCCTTACAAAGGAATCCACTGCCAAAGTAGGTATTGTTCTTTTCGCAGATTGTTGGCAACACGCACGTGCATCCGTGTACATACACGTATTTAATAAAAAAACATTTGCTCAAATGTTAAGAGTTTGCTATGCTATCACATCTTCCTTGTGGACTGTTACCTAGACGTGGTAAGGAGGCTTGTGTACCCCTATGACACCCTGAGCTATGCTGGTGGGAGGCAACTCCTGGCAGGTCCAACCATACCGGGCAGGATTGGGCGAGTGGTGAGACGAAGCAAAGTCAGTCCAGCCACATCTCTTCGTCATGGAGCCCGGGTGGAAAATGGTATACGACCACTGCAGAAAACTTGTTGGCACAGCGGCTTCGGCTAATCACCCACTCAGCTGTTATTGAAATCGATTACAGAACTAAAAAAAATGAACACTCAACCACACCTCGATCTGAACAAAGCAGGCTGTCCTGGAGGAGTGTGTATGAATCCCTTGGGTGAAAGGCCAAGGGAGGAAGGGTCTGCTACAGCTTAAGTCAAAAGTTAGAATTGGATGTTGGAATGTCAGGACACTGTACCAAGCAGGAAAACTGGCACAGCTCGCACAAGAAATGAGAAGATACAAGCTGAGCATCATTGGAGTCTGTGAAAGCAGATGGAACACCTACGCACGCACGCACGCACGCACGCACGCACGCACGCACGCACGCACGCTCCCTCGCACGCACGCGCGCGCGCGCGCACACACACACACACACACACACACACACACACACGGATTAGGGCTGCTCCTCTCAAACGATGCAGCAAAAAGTCTCACATAATGGGAACCAGTCTCAGAGAGAATCATCACAGCCAGGTTTACATCATAAGGTCGGAACATCACCATTATACATTGTTATGCACCAACTCTGCTGAATTTGAAGAGAAAGAGACCTTCTACCAACATCTAAAAACAGTCATCCAAAAACTACCGAAGAGGGATATCCAAGTTGTTATGGGGGATATGAATGCCAAGATTGGAAAGTTTAATAACAATTGGAAAGGCGCAACGGGGAAAGAAGGTCTGGGACAGATGAATGAGAACGGTCTCCTGTTTGCAGATTTCTGTACTCTATAATAATCGGAGGAACCCTTTTCCAACACAAGCCCACACACAAAGCCACATGGATATCCTTGAATTTACAGACGATAAACCAAATTGACCACATAGCAATCACCAAGAAATGTAGGAGAGTGCTTCTAGATGTCAGAGTGAAAAGAGGGGCTGTCATTAACTACGACCAGCATCTCCTTGTGGATAAATTTAGGATGAAGATAGCAGCAGAGAAGAAGACGGATAACAAGGTACAAAGAAGGTTTGAGATAAGAAAACTTCGAAATACTAAAATACGACAGGACCTGGGAATCTCACTCTCAACAGGTTCCAAGCATTGGAAGAGGGAAAAACCATTGATGAAAAGTGGACAAGATGCAAGAAAGCAATTATAGACACCCGTGAACAAGTACTAGGCTGCCGGGAAGCTAGGAGGAAGGACTGAATTACAGACGAAACATGGGAAGCTATTGAGGCAAGGAGGGATACTAAAATGAAACTCAACAAGGAAGCACATGACACAAGGAAAGAAAAACTGGGGGAGGGATACTAGGAAAGAAACAAAACAGTTGAAAAGAAGACAAAGAGGGACAATGAAACATATGTCAAAAAACTAGCAAATGCGGCTGATATCGCAGCTAGGCAAAACAACTCCAGAGAGTTATTCAAAATCACCAGAGAGCTAGCAGGGAAGAACAAGATCACCAGACAGCTAGCAGGGAAGAACAAGATCACCAGACAGCTAGAAGGGAAGAACAAGATCACCAGACAGCTAGCAGGGAACAATAAGATCACCAGACAGCTAGCAGGGAAGAACAAGATTACCAGACAGCTAGCAGGGGAGAACAAGATCACCAGAGAGCTAGCAGGGAAGAACAAGTTCACCAGACAGCTAGCAGGGAAGAACAAGATTACCAGACAGCTAGCAGGGAAGAACAAAATCACCAGACAGCTAGCAGGGAAGAACAAGATCACCAGACAGCTAGCAGGGAAGAACAAGATCACCAGACAGCTAGCAGGGAAGAACAAGATCATCAGACAGCTAGCAGGGAAGAACAAGATCACCAGACAGCTAGCAGGGAAGAACAAGATCACCAGACAGCTAGCAGGGAAGAACAAGATCACCAGACAGCTAGCAGGGAAGAACAAGATCACCAGACAGCTAGCTTGACAAGAGGATTAAGTAAGTAAGTAAGTAAGTAAGTAAGTAAGTAAGTAAGTAAGTAAGTAAGTAAGTAAGTAAGTAAGTGAGTATGCTATCACACATTTGGCCCGTGCGCGCACACTCATCCCATTGTTTCACCAGTTTCATTTTCAAACACCTTTACACTTACACATGACATTCACAATCATGATACAAGGCAACTTAGATATATTCGTCCGAAAAGTAGTTCTACTATTAGATCTTCAAACAGTATATTATGTAAAGGTCCACTGATCTGGAATAAAGTTTCATATGATATTAAAAGAAAACCTAATATAAAAAGTTTTGCATCTGCATTAAAGGCATGTGTTTTAAGTGGTTATGACAGTTCAAATTAATATTATCTCTTCTACCTTTTTTCTATTATTTTATATTGATATGATTCATTGGTATTACTTTTTATCTTAGACTTGGTAACTTCACCTATATGCTTAATTTTATTTGTAATTTAGCCTGATTGCTGCTTGTTGTGCAAATTATTATTTATCATTATAATGATATAATTATCATTGGTTGACAGCGACCAGTTATATATATATATATATATATATATATATATATATATATATATATATATATATATATATATATATATATATATATAAATATATATATATATATATATATATATATATATATATATATATATATATATATATATTCAACTGTAATTGTTTGTGTTTGCCTAATTGGTTACAGCCATAAAGCTCCGCTGTTTAACCTCTTTAAACTCTATTACAAAATACCTGTTTGTACTTGTTTCATTTATTTATTTTGTATGTTTGTATACAGTTTCGAAAAATAAACTCACTCACTCACATTCACTGTGCACACCATCGTTCACACGCACATACACACGATTAGAAAATAGACATGTTCGATATTATACTGTCTCCTGAAGTGCAAACGCAGGTCCTGTAAAATGAAATAATGTACTTTCATACATAATATTTTTAATAATTTTAAACAGCACTCTGTTTCGTTGTTACCATCTAACAATATTTAACAATATTGCTCTCCAACGCAAAGTACCCAGATGGCAAGTGGACAACTAAGACATTGGCTTATCGACAGTCCAGCTATTTTTCATCTATGTGTAACCTGCCCTTCTGTGATATTGGTCAATTTTGTTTTTAAGCATACTCACCCCATGCTAGCATTTACACAATCTGTTTCAATCATTTATTGTCCTCTGTGAGAATGAGTACTTTCTGATATCCAATCTACGCTGATCCTTCACTAGTGTTACTTCGTGTCCTGTTGTTCTACTCTCTTTGATAAGTGATAAAAATATTTCTATCAATATTTTCGTAACCTTTCAATATCTTAAAAAACGTCAAGTTGAAATCTTAACCTCCTTGTCTCTATAGTTGCTAAGCCACGCTGCACATGCATGCAACCTCGTGTTCCATTGTCAAATACACTTAGGACGAGTCAGAATGAGTCAGGATGTCGTAAACAAGCAAAACGAGATGACGTGTGTTGTATACGCCAGTTCTTGTTCTCCTGAATGGCTCTTATCTGCTCAACTATATTATTTTGCAGCACGCGATGTATGTTTGTCGAGACCGTGCCAGAACAATGGACAGTGCAGAAAAAGTGGACGAGGGTATAAGTGCAGATGTAATGGTTTATATGGTGGACTGAGTTGCGAGTGTGGGTATTATTTCTTACGATTTATTGCTGTTGAATTACTAATAAAGATGTAGAAAGTGACTAATAAAAATAAATTATATACCTTACAGACGGTGGACTAAATATAGTTCACAGTTTATATCCAAACCTGAAAAATTATCACTTGAAGTACGAGTGATAATACTACCGTGGCAGCACAACGCGCTTGTGTGACATACAATATAGGGCTATGTTATCATCAATGTGTCTTAAAGAATAATGCTTTTGCCAGTTCCACTCTATTGATACTATATTGATTTTAACAAGATTGCCATCCAAGGCAAACGCCCAGATGGCAAGTGGACAAGGAAGTTATTGGCTTATTGAGAGTCCAACATTTTTCATTTATGTGTGACCCGCCCTCCTGAGATATGTGTCAACCTTGTTTTTAAACATTATATTTACGTTGCTAGCAGTTACACTATATGTAGATAATTTGTTCGATTCATGTATTGTCCTCTGGGAGAACGAGTACTTCCTGATATCCAATATACCCTGATCCTTTACTAATGTTACTTCATGTCCTCTAGTTCTACTATCTTTCTTGAATGAGGAAAACTATTTCTATCAATATTTTCATACTCACTTAATATCTTAAAACATTAAATTTGATCTCCTCTTAACCTCCTTGTCTCTAGTGTTGTTAAACGACATTCTTTTAGGCGTTCTTCATAACTAAGGTATCTCATTGGTTAGGAGAAATATAACATACAAGGAGAAAACGTTAAGCAATAGCTAGGCCTCATTTAGAA
>OY759263.1:15356693-15369193 GCA_963662155.1 Lamellibrachia columna | reverse complement strand
ATTAAAGACCATATGGTGGACTTCCTCGTTAAGCATAAATTATTAAATTCATCTCAACATGGATTCCTTAAAGCGAGGTCATGCTTAACAAATATGTTATGTTTTTTGGAAGAAATCACTAAGTGGATAGACGTGGGATCGCCAGTAGATATTATCTACTTAGATTTTCAGAAAGCTTTTGACAAAGTGCCACATCAAAGATTACTACTTAAATTAAAAGCCCATGGTATCGGGGATAGCATAACTGACTGGATAGAACAATGGCTGACTGACAGAAGACAACGAGTTGTAGTAGATGGAGAAGTTTCAAATTGGAAATCGGTTTTGAGTGGGGTACCTCAAGGATCAGTATTAGGACCAATATTATTCTTAATTTATATCAATGACTTGGACGACAGTATAACAAGTAACGTACTAAAATTTGCGGATGACACAAAACTGTTTAGAAAGGTTAATACTGATGGAGATAAACAACATTTACAAAACGATCTAGACAGATTAGTGAAATGGTCTGAGAAATGGCAGATGCTGTTCAATTTTGGGAAATGTAAATGCCTACATACAGGACATGGGAACTTGAATGTAAACTATAAAATGGGAGATACTGTTCTGGGTACTACTGTAAAAGAAAAGGACTTAGGAGTTACAATAAGCGCTGATATGAAAGTTCCAGAGCAGTGTTGTATTGCAGCTTCAAAGGGTAATCAAATTCTTGGATTGATTAGAAGAAACATAACATACAAGGGAAAAAAGTTAATTATACCTCTTTATAAAGCAATAGCTAGACCTCATTTAGAATACTGTATACAAGCATGGAGACCATATCGTAAGAAGGATATAGATACGCTTGAACGCATACAAAGGAGAACAACTAAAATTATTCCAGAACTTAGAGACCTTAGTTATGAAGAACGCCTGAAAGAATGTGGTTTAGCAACTCTAGAGACAAGGAGGTTAATAGGAGATCAGATTGAAGTTTTTAAGATATTGAATGGGTATGAAAATATTGATAGAAATATGTTTTTCTCACTCAAGAAGGATAGCAGAACTAGAGGACATGAGGTAAAATTAGTAAAGGATCAATGTAGATTGGACATCAGGAAGCACTCGTTCTCACAGAGGACAATAAATGAATGGAACAAATTGTCTACAGATTGTGTAACTGCTAGCAGCGTGAATATGTTTAAAAACAAGGTTGACACATATCTCAGGAGGGCGGGCTATAAGTAGATGAACATTGTTGGACTCTCGATAAGCCAATGGCTTCCTTGTCCACTTGCCATCTGGGCTTTTGGCTTGGATGGCAAATCTTGTTAAATCTTGTTAAATTGTCTAGACCTCCCTTTCAGTTCACAGGTACCTCAATAACCAGCCCACCCCAGTTGGTACGGTGTATATGTGCTCTGTGATGTTCTCCCTCCCATTTACACATGCCTGAACCTTATATATCTCTGGCTAATGACCGCAATAAAGATTACAAGCCTTCTGAAAATGTCTGGGTAACATTGGTGTGAACTATCCAGTAATACCAACTTTTAGACCAAATGATGTTTGAACAATGTAGGTATAATTGTTGCTTTAGTGATACAAATGTGAAATTTGGCAGGTTTGTAGAACATGCCAAAGGAATAATGGTCAGCTGTGCGTCGACCGCTGAATTATCATGTCGGGAGTCGCAGCCATTTTACAAGATGGCCGCTGCGAATTAAGCTCATGGCGGAATTCAGTCCTACCGTGAATGCAATGCGTGCTACATCTCAATGTGTGTGTGTGTGTGTGTGTGTGTGTGTGTGTGTGTGTGTGTGTGTGTGTGTGTGTGTGTGTGTGTGTGTGTGCTTGCGTGCGTGCGTGCGTGCGTGCGTGCGAGCGTGAGTGAGTGAGTGAGTGAGTGAGTGAGTGAGTGAGTGAGTGAGTGAGTGAGTGAGAGAGTGAGCATAGCTCATAGCCCTGAAATGACAATGACATTCATTCAAATTAAATTATGCATTCTGCCATCAATGCTTCTTTCCACGCTTCCACTGTGTTGATACTATATATATTAATAATAATAATAGGCAGACCGTAGTCTCGAAGAGACGATGCTGATGCGGCCCGTTGTCAATTAGTCACATTTTCAAATGTTGGCAGCGTCCACTTTGGCTGCGAAGGCCGATTCTCAAGTGTCAGTCCTTGCCGCAGCCAAATCAGACGAAACAGGATGACATTGGTGGTAGTGCTGCGTTTTGTTTTCGCCGCATCCTCTTCTCCGCCGCATGCTGGTGTCTCTTTTCATCTGCCCTTTCAATGCGTCTGTGTGTTGCCTGACGCCAAGCAGTGCGGTCTTCGGCCACTGCTTCCCAGCCTTTGGGGCTGATGTCACAGGCCTTCATGTCACGATTGCAGGCATCTTTGAATCTGAGGGCTGGCCGCCACACTGGCCTCGCGCTACTGGTGAGTTGTCCATAGAGGATGTCTTTCGGCAAGCGGCCGTCCTCCATGCGACGTACATGGCCCAACCCGCGCAGGCGTCTCTGGCTCAGCAGTGAATGCATGCTGCGGATCCTGGCTCGGTCCAATATGTCGCTGTAGGGGACACGATCCTGCCATGTGATGCCGAGTATATGCTTGAGGCACCGCATGTGGAAGGTGTTGAGGCGGCGCTCCTGGCACATGTATGTTGTCCACGATTTGCTGCCATAGAGGAGGGTGCTCAACACACAGGCCTGGTAGATTCTCATCTTGGTGTTCTCAGTGAGCATCTTATTTTCCCATATTCTTTTGGTCAGCTTGGCCATAGTGCATGCGGCTTTTCCGATGCGCCAGTTTATCTCCGTGTCCAGCGAAAGGTTGTTGAAGATGTTTGACCCGAGGTAGGTGAAGTCTTCTACTACCTCCAGGGTGTAGTCATTGATCTTGACGGAGGTGACTTGGCTGGCATCCCGCGCAATGACGTTCGTCTTCTACAGGCTGATTGTGAGTCTAAACTCTCTGCAGGCGTGTGCAAAGCGATCGGCCAGCCTCTGGAGGGCCTCTCATGAGTGGGCAGTGAGTGCTGCATCATCTGCAAACAGCATCCCCCTGACGTATACATCTGTCACCTTTGTTTTGGCACGCAGACGTGTCAGGTTGAACAGCTTCCCATCAGATCTGATGTGCAGGTAGATACCGTCTGAGGAAGAGTCGAAGGCATATGACAGAAGGAGGGAGAAGAAGATCCCAAACAATGTTGAAGCAAGGACACAGCCTTGCTTGCCACCGCTGCAGACAGGGAAGGGCTCCGATGTCGAACCATCGTACACAACTGTACCCTTCATGTTCTCATGGAAGAAGACCACCATGCTGCGTAGCTTGGGAGGGCAGCCGATCTTCTCAAGTAGGCGGAAGAGTCCCTTCCTTCTGACAAGATCGAAGGCCTTGGTTGAGTCAATGAATGCCACGTAGAGGAGCATTCCCTGTTCTCTGCACTTTTCCTGGGGCTGGCGTACAGAGAAGATCATATCTATGGTGGATCTTCCTGCTCTGAAACCGCACTGGGATTCTGGGTAGACAAGTGAGGCAAGTTTCCGAAGTCTGATTAGTAGGACCCGAGCGAAGGCCTTCCCCACAATGCTCAATAATGATATGCCCCTATAATTGTTGCAGTCACTGCGATCGCCTTTGTTTTTGTACAAGGTGACTATTGTAGCATCCCGCATATCTTGAGGGACTGTTCCTTCATTCCAGCAGAGACAGAGCAGTTGATGTAGGTGCTGTAGTAAGGCGGGCTTCGCACACTTGATCACTTCTGGCGGTATGCTGTCACATCCTGGTGCCTTGCCGCAAGAGAGGGAGTCAATAGCGTTGCTCAGGTCCTCGATTGTGGGCTCGTTGTCCAGCTCCTCCATCATAGGCAAGTCCCTGATGGCGTTAAGAGTAGCATTAGTAACGACTGTTTCTCGGGAGTACAGTTCTGAATAATGTTCAACCCATCGCTCCATCTGTTTATCCCGGTCTGTGAGCATCTCTCCTGATGTGGATTTCAGTGGAGCCATCTTCCTTACAGTGAGGCCAACAGCTTTCTTGATGCCATCGTACATGCCGCGCTGAGTTTTGGATACTCTCGCACAGTTTCAGCCAGTAGTCATTTGCACAGCGTCTTGCTGTGCGTTGTGCGATGCTCCGTGCAGATCTGAGAGTCGACAGTGTCTTCTCGCATGGATTGTGTTTGTATGCAAGCAGGGCTTCTCGTTTGGTTTCAATAACGGGTACCATAACATGTAGGTTAGCATTGTACCAGTCTTGGTTTGGTCTTTCTCTCTTGCCAAATGCAGTTATCGATGCATTGTAGATGGTATTACTGAGGGTGTTCCACCTTGCTGTGGCGTCTTGATCCGGAAGGTCCTGAAGGGACTGCTCAAGGGAGGCACAAACTGCTCTCTTCGTTGGGGGTCTGAAGTTCTAGCAACATTGATGCGAGTGCGACCTGTGGGCTTGGAGCGGTGCAGCTTACGCGGAGGGAGTCTTACTTTATTGCACACCATGGTATGGTCTGTATCACAATCTGCACTGTGGTAGCTACGTGTTGCTAGGACATTGTTCAGAGCAGAGCGTCTGGCGATGACGAGGTCTAGTTGATGCCATTTATGAGACCTTGGATGCTTCCACGACACTTTTTGCTGATGCTTTGACTGGAAAAGGTGTTGGTGATGCAAAGACCATGAAATGAGCATAGCTCCAATAATCTTTGTCCGTTGTCGTTCATCCTCTCAGTGGCGTGGTGTCCAATGCAGAACGGCCATGATTGATGGTCTGAGCTTACTCTGGCATTAAAGTCGCCAAAAAGGATGAGCGGCTCAACTTTGGGAATCTTGCCAATCAGGCTGTCAAGCTCATCATAGAAATGGTCCTTGATATCTTAAGAGGCCCCCAATGTAGGGGCGTAGATGCTGAAGATGAGGACAAACCCTGCAGCAATGGCGAGACGGATAGATAGAATGCGCTCAGTGCCACCAGTGGGAGGCTCCACAGTATCAAGGAGAGAGTTCTTGACAGCAAAACCAACCACGTACAAGCGGGGTTCCTCGGGGTCCTTCCCTTCCCAGAAGAAGGTGAAGTTCTCTTCCTTGGGGCATCCGCTGGAGGCAAGTCTGGTTTCCTGGAGAGCTGCGATGCTGACATCGAGTCAAGTTAGCTCCCTATCGATAATAGCTGTTTTCCTGCTGTCATTGACCTATTGCAGGTCATCTAAGATACCGAGACACATGGTCCGTACATTCCAGCTTGCGAGGCGAAGTGCTGGGTACTTCTTAGTTTTTCGTTGTTTGCCTGGTGCAGTGTTACCATCTGCTTGTTTTGCCTAAACACTAAGCTCCAAGCATCCATTGAAGCAGGCAGATGTTGGCGAGTCAGCACCTTATTGGCTGGGGGCTGCCCAGCTTAGGCGGGCGGTAGCTGACCAGTTAGACACGATGATCTCTCCCACCGTCAGAGACAACCCGTAGCGCCCGTACACTACGCCAATCGAGTTGGGTTTATTACTCGTAACTGCTGTCTCCCGTGTTAGTTCCACACTGTGAAGTGAGGCTGGAGTAGCCTCTCCAGGACGCAGGCCTGGGCAAGAGTTACGAGATCCTGGGTTGCCCAGTCATCAGGATCCCGCTGTCGGCCTTACCGGTGGGATCCAAAGGAATGCGAAACATGATGTTTGGCACCAGCTTGGCTGCAGGAGCTGCCGGAAAAGTGACAACGTGATCACCAGACCGTCTTCGGGGCTCCACTCCGGATTTGTGTAGGGTTTACTCCACTAGCCTTCCCCATGAGAGGGTATAGCCGCAAGGCAGCGGAGGTTTGAAATAAGAGTTTACCTTCTCCTAGACGGGCGACCAGTAAAAGTTAACGAGCCCCATCTGCCCGAAGCTTCTGGTTTTAAGGCGCCAGATATCCGCCTTTGCCCCTTCTCCTGTCAGTAAAAACAGATCTGCCGCAAGAAGGCCAGGAGCTGGACTGTCAGGGGCTTTACGAGGCACACGCCGTTGGGGCATTTTATAAGTAGTGAGAGCTTATCCTCACACACCCACCCCGGCTTAACACTCTTGGAATCATATATTAATAACAGTAATCTAACCTCATAAATGTGTAGTGTTTTCGGTTAAATATATATTGATTAATTTCGTTGTTGCAAGACAGCCTACGCAGCTTCGATCATATAATTCTAATCTACTTTTCGTTCCCAGTGTTAAGACAAAACGGAACTTGAGCTTTTTCGTTTACCGCACCGATTCTGTGGAACTCATTACCTGTTAGTGTCTGTAGTTTGTAGGAAATGCAACTATATATTTCACCATTAAATAAAAAGGATTTCAGCACAATATAAGTGTTTTATTGTATACAATAATCAACTGTTCATTTATTATACAATAATAATACAGCTGGAATCATACATACGTAAAGATGCTACGCAGCCCTAATCACGAGTGTATGTGTGTGTATGTTACAGCCTATGATGCTTGCAAGTCGAATCCATGCAAGAATGGAGCTACTTGCACTAAAAATAATCTAGGGTTTCGGTGCATGTGCAGTGCTAATTACGATGGAACGACGTGCGCATGTGAGTGTTATTTGGTTTCATTAAACCTGTACAATGTATATACAATGTGGTTTGACAACACTGGTATGTATATACAATGTGGTTTGATAACACTTAGAGACCAGGAGACTAAGAGGAGACCAAATATAAATGTTTGAAATAGTGAACGGTTATGAGGATGTTGATAGGAATATGTTCTTCAAAATTAAAGAAGGCAGTAGAACCAGAAGGCACAAAGCAGCAATAGTTAAGGAGCAGTGAAGGTTGGACATGAGAAAGTACTTTTTCTCACAGAGGGTGATAAATGAATGGAACAGACTGCCAAATGATTGTGTTAATAATAGTAGTGTTAATATGTTTAAAAATAGAATTGACAGATATCTGATAAGGGCGGGCTATACATATATAAGAAAATTGTTGGACTCTCGATAAGCCAATGGCGTCCTTGCCATCTGGAACTTGTTGTTTGGGATGGCAATCTTGTTAAATCTGTTTGTCGTACACACAACCCGGTGAAACATGCCATCCCCCACATACACCAGACACTATGTTTGTTTGTGTGTGGGGTATATATATATATATATATATATATATATATATATATATATATATATATATATATATATATATATATATATATATATATATATGTGTGTGTGTGTGTGTGTGTGCGTGTGTGTAAGCGTTCTTTCGTGCGTGCGTATTTGTGTGTGTGTGGGATATATATATATATATATATATATATATATATATATATATATATATATATATATATATATATATATATATATATATTTATATATATGTATATGTACCCAACACACACAAATACACACGCACGAACGCACGCACACAACCACACATCAAAAGCATATACACTTACATACCAGTAGTTACGTATTTAGTATAGTGCTTGGTGCCTAAATGTGTCATTAATCGTGGTCGTTACACAACAACGGGTTCCCATGGACATGTAATTTACCAAACGTCCAATCATTGAATTCAGTGAACAATACTATGTACACCCACAACATTTGGCTAAAGGTGTAACAAATAATGGTGAGCAGTCATGTGGCAATTAATTTGACATTTAATTAATTATGTAACAATTGACTCAATTGAATTAACAATTAAATCTTATGTTTGTAGAAATGCAAATTATATTCGCATGTCATTGCTTTTCGTAAGTTGAAGCACTTAATGCAAGTCATCATTGAAATAACATATGCTAATTGTTATTTTTTACACTTTTAATAACATTTATAAAATAACATGTAGGTTCGTACCTATAACTGTCACAAAGCTCCCAAACAAGCTAATTAATATGCATATTACATGTACACTTGCAAAGCACATAAAAATATTATTGATGTGAATATCTAAAAGTGTAGACCTCCCTTTCAATTTACAGGTGCCTCAATAACCAGCCCACCCCAGTTGGTACGGTGTATATGTGCTCTGTGATGTTCTTCCTCCCATTTACACATGCCTGAACCTTATATATATCTGGCTAATGACTGCAATAAAGATTACAGGCCTTCTGAAAATGTCTGGGTAACATGGGTGTGACCTATCTAGTAATACCAACTTTTAGGCCAACCGATGTTTGAACAATGAAGGTATAATTGTGGCTTTAGTGATACAAATGTGAAATTTGGCAGGTTTGTAGAACATGCCAAAGGAATTATGGTCAGCTGTGCGACGACCGCTGAATTCCCATGTCGGGAGTCGCAGCCATTTTCCAAGATGGCCGCTGCGAATTAAGCGCATTCCAACGTGAATGCAATGCTTGCTACATCTCAAAGTGTGTGTGGGTTGAATGAGTGTGTGTGTGTGTGTGTGTGTGTGTGTGTGTGTGTGTGTGTGTGTGTGTGTGTGTGTGTGTGTGTGTGTGTGTGTGTGTGTGTGTGTGTGTGTGTGTGTGTGTGTGTGTGTGTGTGTGTGTGTGTGTGTGTGTGTGTGTGTGTGTGTGTGTGTGTTTTTTTCTTCTTCTATAACACTACTCCCTGTTTAAGAGCATAGCCCTTAGCCCTGAAACGACACTGACATTCATTGATGTTAAATTATGTATTCTACCATCAATGCTTCTTTCCAGGTGATACGCTTCCACTGTTGGGATACTAAATATATATTAATAACAGTAAATTAACCTTATAAATGTATAGTGTTTGCGGTTAAATATGTATATATTGATTAATTTCATTTTTCAAGACAGCCTACGCAGCTTCGATCATCTAATTCTAATCTACTTTTCGTTCCCAGTGTTAAGACAAAACGGAAATTGAGCTTTTTCGCTTACCGCACCGATTCTGTGGAACTCATTCCCTGTTAGTGTCTCTAGTTTGTAGGAAATACAATAATTAACTGTACATTTGTTATACAATAATAACACAGCTGCAATCATACATACATATAGATGCTACGCAGTCCTAATCACAAGTGTATATGTGTATGTTACAGCGTATGATGCTTGCAAGTCGAATCCATGCAAAAATGGAGCTACTTGCAATAAAAATAATCAAGGGTTTTGGTGCATTTGCAGTGCTAATTACGATGGAACGACGTGCGCATGTGAGTGTTATTTGTATTCGTTATACCTGTTCAATGTATATACAATGTGGTTTGACAACACTTAGAGACCAGGAGACTAAGAGGAGACCAAATAGAAGTGTTTAAACTAGTGAACGGTTATGAGGATATTGATAGGAATATGTTCTTCAAAATTAAAGAAGGCAGTAGAACCAGAGAACACAAAGCCGCAATAGTTAAGGAGCAGTGTAGGTTGGACATGAGAAACTTGGTACCTGTTACTGTCACAAAGCTCCCAAACAAGCTATTTTATATGTATATAACATGTACACTTGCAAACGCACATAAAACTATTATTTATGTATATATCTAATAGTCTAGACCTCCCTTTAAGTTCACAAGTGCCTCAATAACCAGCCACCCCAGTTGGCACGGTGTATATGTGCTCTGTGATGTTCTCCCTCCCATTTACACATGCCTGAACCTTATATATCTCTGGCTAATGACCGCAATAAAGATTACAAGCCTTCTGAAAATGTCTGGGTAACATGGGTTTGAACTATCCAGTAATACAAATTTTAGGCCAACTGATGTTTGAACAATGTAGGTATAATTGTGGCTTTAGTGATACAAATGTGAAATTTGGCAGGTTTGTAGAACATGCCAAAGGAATAATGGTCAGCTGTGCGACGACCGCTGAATTCCCATGTCGGGAGTCGCAGCCATTTTCCAAGATTGCCGCTGCGAATTAAGCTTATGGCTAAATTCAATGCAGTGAGAATGCAATACGTGCTACATCTCAATATGTGTGTGTGTGTGTGTGTGTGTGTGTGTGTGTGTGTGTGTGTGTGTGTGTGCGTGCGTGCGTGCGTGCGTGCGTGCGTGAGTGCGTGCGTGCGTGCGTGCGTGCGTGCGTGCGTGCGTGCGTGGGTGTGGGTTTGTGTGTGTGGGTGTGAGTGTGTTTGAAGGGGGGGTGAGGATGCCCGCTGCGAATTAAGCTGATGGCGGAGTTTAGTCCTACTGTGATTGCAATGCATGCTACATCTCAATGTGTGTGTGTGTGTGTGTGTGTGTGTGTGTGTGTGTGTGTGTGTGTGTGTGTGTGTGTGTGTGTGTGTGTGTGTGTGTGTGTGTGTGTGTGAGTGAGTGGGGGGGGGTGGGGGGTGGGGGTGGGGGTGCGTGTCTGTGGGGGGAGGGGGTGAGTGTGTGTGTGGAGGGGACGGTGAATGTGTGTGCGTGTGTTTCATCAATAACAATACTCCATCTTTATGAGCATAGCTCTTAGCCCTGAAACGACAATGACATTAATTGACATTAAATTATGCATTCTACCATCAATGCTTCTCTCCTGGTGATACGCTTCCACTGTTGGGATACTAAATATATATTAATAACAGGAAACTAGCCTTATAAATGTATAGTTTTTGCGGTTAAATATATATTGATTAATTTCATTGTTGCAAGACAGCCTACGCAGCTTTGATCATATAATTCTAATATATTTTCGTTCCCACTGTTAAGACAAAACGGAACTTGAGATTTTTCGCTTGCCGCACCGACTCTTTGGTACTCATTCCCTGTTAGTATATGTAATTTGTAGGAACAACAAAAATATTTCGCTATTAATAAAACAGGATTTCAGCGCAATATAAGTGTTTTCTATTGTATTGTATACCATAATTATCTGTTCATTTGTTATACAATAATAATACAGCTGAAATCATACATACGTAAAGATGCTACGCAGCCCTAATCACAAGTGCATATGTGTATGTTACAGCGTATGATGCTTGCAAGTCGAATCCATGCAAGAATGGAGCTACTTGCACTAAAAATGATCAAGCGTTTCGGTGCATTTGCAGTGCTAATTACGATGGAACGACGTGCGCATGTGAGTGTTATTTGGTTTCATTATACCTGTACAATGTATATACAATGTGGTTTGACAACACTAGTATGTATATACAATGTGGTTTGACAACACTTAGAGACCAGGAGACTAAGAGGAGACCAACTATAAATGTTTAAACTAGTTAACGGTTATGAGGATGTTGATAGGAATATGTTCTTCAAAATTAAAGAAGGCAGTAGAACCAGAGGACACAAAGCAGCAATAGTTAAGGAGCAGTGTAGGTTGGACATGAGAAAGTACTCTTTCTCACAAAGGGTGATAAATGAATGGAACAAACTGCCAAATGATTGTGTTAATGCTAGTAGTGTTAATATGTTTAAAAATAGAATTGACAGATATCTGATAAGGGCGGGCTACATATAGATGAGAAAATTATTGGACTCTCGATAAGCAAATGGCTTCCTTGCCATCTGGAACTTGTTGTTTGGGATGGCAATTTGTGAAATTTGTTTGTCGTACACACACCTCGGTGAAACATGCCATCCCCCACACACACCAGACGCTGTGTTTGTATGTGTGGGGTATATGTATATATATATATATATATATATATATATATATATATTTATATATATATATGTGCGTGCGTGCGTATTTGTGTGTGTGTGGTGTGTATATATATATATATATATATATATATATATATATACATATATACATATATATATATATATATATATATATATATATATATATATATATTTATATATATATATATATATATATATATATATATATATATATATATAAATATATATATATTATATATATATATATATATATATATATATATATATATATATATATATATATATATATATGTATAAATATATATAAATATATATATATATATATATATTTATATTTATATTTATTTATATATATATATATATATATATATACCCCACACACACACACACACAAATACGCACGCACGAACGAACGCACGCACACACACACACACACACACACACACACACACACACACACACACACATCAAAAACATATACACATACATACCGGTAGGTACGTGTTTGGTATAGTGCTGCGTGTCTAAATGTGCCACTAATCGTGGTCGTTACACAACAACGGCTTCCCTTGGACATGTAATTTACGAAACGTCCAATCATTGAATTCATTGAACAATACTATGTACACCCACAACATTTGGCTAAAGGTGTAACAAATAGTGGTTAGCAGTCATGTGGAAATTAATTTGAAAAGTTCATTAATTACATAACAATTAACTCAATTGAATTAACAATTAAATTATGTATTGGTAGAAATGCAGATTATTTTCACATGTGATTGCTTTTTGTAAGTTGAAGCATTTAATGCAAGTTATCATTGAAATAACATATGCTAATTGTTATTTTTTACACTTTTAATAACATTTCTAAAATAATATGTAGGTTCGTACCTGCTACTGTCACAAAGCCCCTAATCAAGTTTTTTTATATGCATATTACATGTGCACTTGCAAACGCACATAAAAATATTATTGATGTATATAT
>OY759263.1:15341693-15351693 GCA_963662155.1 Lamellibrachia columna | reverse complement strand
CACAAAGCCCCTAATCAAGTTTTTTTATATGCATATTACATGTGCACTTGCAAACGCACATCAAAATATTATTGATGTATATATCTAATAGTGTAGACCTCCCTTTCAATTCACAAGTGCTTCAATAACCAACCAACCCCAGATGGTACAATGTATATGTGCTGTGTGATTTTCTTCCTCCCATTTACACATGCCTGAAACTTATATATCTCTGGTTAGTGACTGCAATAAAGATTACAGGCCTTCTGGAAATGCCTGTGTAACATGGATGTGAACTATCCAGTAATATCAACTTTTAGGCCAACCGATGTTTGAACAATGTAGGTATAATTGTGGTTTAGTGATACAAATGTGAAATCTGGCAGGTTTGTTGAACACGCCAAAGGAAAAATGGTCAGCTATGCATCGACCGCTGAATTCCCTTGTCGGGAGTCGCAGCCATTTTCCAAGATGGCCGCTGCGAATTAAGCTCATGGCGGAGTTCAGTCCTACCGTGAATGTAGTGCTTGCTACATTTCAATGTGTGTGTGGGTGTGTGTGTGTGTGTGTGTGTGTGTGTGTGTGTGTGTGTGTGTGTGTGTGTGTGTGTGTGTGTGTTTGTGTGTGTGTGTGTGTGTGTGTGTGTGTGTGTGTGTGTGTGTGTGTGTGTGTGTCTGTGTGTGTGTGTGGGGGGGGTGAGTGTATGTGTTTCATCAATAACAATACTCCCTGTTTATGAGCATAGCTCTTAGCCCTGAAACGACAATGACATTCATTGACATTAAATTATGCATTCTACCATCAATGCTTCTCTCCTGGTGATACGCTTCCACTGTTGGGATACTAAATATATATTAATAACAGGAACATAGCCTTATAAATGTATAGTTTTTGCGGTTAAATATATATTGATTAATTTCATTGTTGCAAGACAGTCTACGCAGCTTTGATCATATAATTCTAATCTACTTTTCGTTCCCACTGTTAAGACAAAATGGAACTTGAGATTTTTCGCTTGCCGCACCGACTCTATGGTACTCATTCCCTGTTAGTGTATGTAATTTGTAGGAACAACAACAATATTTCGCTATTAATAAAACAGGATTTCAGCGCAATATAAGTGTTTTCTATTGTATTGTATACAATAATTATCTGTTCATTTTTTTTATATAATAATAATACAGCTCGAATCATACATACGTAAAGATGCTACGCAGCCCTAATCACAAGTGCATATGTGTATGTTACAGCGTATGATGCTTGCAAGTCGAATCCATGCAAGAATGGAGCTACTTGCACTAAAAATGATCAAGCGTTTCGGTGCATTTGCAGTGCTAATTACGATGGAACGACATGCGCATGTGAGGTTTATTTGGTTTCATTATACCTGTACAATGTATATACAATGTGGTTTGACAACACTAGTATGTATATACAATGTGGTTTGACAACCCTTAGAGACCAGGAGACTAAGAGGAGACCAACTATAAATGTTTAAACTAGTTAACGGTTATGAGGATGTTGATAGGAATATGTTCTTCAAAATTAAAGAAGGCAGTAGAACCAGAGGATACAAAGCAGCAATAGTTAAGGAGTAGTGAAGGTTGGACATGAGAAAGTACTCTTTCTCACAGAGGGTGATAAATGAATGGAACAAACTGCCAAATGATTGTGTTAATGCTAGTAGTGTTAATATGTTTAAAAATAGAATTGACAGATATCTGATAAGGGCGGGCTACATATAGATAAGAAAATTATTGGACTCTCGATAAGCAAATGGCTTCCTTGCCATCTGGAACTTGTTGTTTGGGATGGCAATTTGTGAAATTTGTTTGTCGTACACACACCTCGGTGAAACATGCCATCCCCCACACACACACCAGACGCTGTGTTTGTGTGTGTGGGATATATGTATATATATATATATATATATATATATATATATATATATATATATATATATATATATATATATAAATATATATATGTATTTATTGATATATATATATATATATATATATATATATATATATATATATATATATATATATATATATATATATATATATATATATATATACCCCACACACACACACACACACACACACACACAAATACGCACGCACGAACGAACGCACACACACACATCAAAAACATATACACATATATACCGGTAGGTACGTGTTTGGTATAGTGCTGCGCGTCTAAATGTGCCACTAATCGTGGTCGTTACACAATAACGGCTTCCCTTGGACATGTAATTTACGAAACGTCCAATCATTGAATTCATTGAACAATACTATGTACACCCACAACATTTGGCTAAAGGTGTAACAAATAGTGGTTAGCAGTCATGTGGCAATTAATTTGACAAGTTCATTAATTGCATAACAATTAACTCAATTGAATTAACAATTAAATTATGTGTTGGTAGAAATGCAGATCATTGAAATAACATATGCTAATTGTTATTTTTTACACTTTTAATAACATTTCTAAAATAACATGTAGGTTCGTACCTGCTACTGTCACAAAGCCCCTAATCAAGTTTTTTTATATGCATATTACATGGGCACTTGCAAACGCACATCAAAATATTATTGATGTATATATCTAATAGTGTAGACCTCCCTTTCAATTCACAAGTGACTCAATAACCAACCCACCCCAGATGGTACAATGTATATGTGCTCTGTGATTTTCTTCCTCCCATTTACACATGCCTGAAACTTATATATCTCTGGTTAGTGACTGCAATAAAGATTACAGGCCTTCTGGAAATGCCTGGGTAACATGGATGTGAACTATCCAGTAATACCAACTTTTAGGCCAACCGATGTTTGAACAATGTAGGTATAATTGTGGTTTAGTGATACAAATGTGAAATCTGGCAGGTTTGTTGAACACCCCAAAGGAATAATGGTCAGCTATGCGTCGACCGCTGAATTCCCTTGTCGGGAGTCGCAGCCATTTTCCAAGATGGCCGCTGCGAATTAAGCTCATGGCGGAGTTCAGTCCTACCGTGAATGCAGTGCTTGCTACATGTCAATGTGTGTGTGCGTGTGCGTGTGCGTGTGCGTGTGCGTGTGCGTGTGTGTGTGTGTTTGTCTGTGTGTGTGTGGGGGGGGTGAGTGTATGTGTTTTATCAATAACACTAGTCCCTGTTTATGAGCATAGCTCTTAGCCCTGAAACGACAATGACATTCATTGACATTAAATTATGCATTCTACCATCAATGCTTCTTTCCAGGTGATACGCTTCCACGGTTGGAATATTAAATATATATTGATAACAGTAAACTAACCTTATAAATGTATAGTGCTTGCTGTTAAATATATATTGATTAATTTCATTGTTGCAAGAGAGTCTCGGCAGCTTCGATCATCTAATTCTAATCTACTTTTCGTTCGCAGTGTTAAGACAAAACTGAACTTGAGCTTTTTCGCTTACCGCACCGACCCTGTGGAACTAATTCCCTGTTAGTGTCTGTAGTTTGTAGGAAATACAACAATATTTCGCTATTAATAAAACAGGATTTCAGCATAATATAAGTGTTTTGTATTGTATTGTATACAATAATTAACTGTTCATTTGTTACACAATAATAATACAGCTGGAATCATACATACGTAAAGATGCTACGCAGCCCTAATCACAAGTGTATATGTGTATGTTACAGCGTATGATGCTTGCAAGTCGAATCCATGCAAGAATGGAGCTACTTGCACTAAAAATGATCAAGGGTTTCGGTGCATTTGCAGTGTTAATTACGATGGAACGACATGCGCATGTGAGGGTTATTTGGTTTCATTTTACCTGTACAATGTATATACAATGTGGTTTGACAACACTAGTTTGTATATACAATGTGGTTTGACAACACTTAGAGACCAGGAGACTAAGAATAGAACAAATATAAATGTTTAAACTAGTGAACGGTTAGGAGGATGTTAATAGGATTATGTTCTTCAAAATTAAAGAAGGCAGTAGAACCAGAGGACACAAAGCAGCAATAGTTGAAGAGTAGTGTAGGTTTGACATGAGAAAGTACCCTTTCTCACAGAGGGTTATAATTGAATGGAACAAACTGCCAAATGATTGTGTTAATGCTAGTAGCGTTAATATGTTTAAAAATAGAATTGACAGATATCTGATAAGGGCGGGCTACACATAAATGAGAAATTTGTTGGACTCTCGATAAGCCAATGGTTTCCTTGATATATGGAACTTGTTGTTTGGGAAGGCAATTTGTTAAATATGTTTGTCGTACACACACCTCGGTGAAACATGCCATCCCCCACACACACCAGACGCTGTGTTTGTATGTGTGGGGTATATATATATATATATATATATATATATATATATATATATATATATATATATATATATATATATATATATATGCGTGCGTTCGTGCGTGCACCAGACGCTGTGTTTGTGTGTGTGGTGTATATATATATATATATATATATATATATATATATATATATATATATATATGCGTGCGTTCGTGCGTGCGTATTTGAGTGTGTATGTGTGTGTGTGTGGTGTATATATATATATATATATATATATATATATATATATATATATATATATATATATATATATATATATATATATACATATACCCCCCACACACAAACACACAAATACGCACGCACGAATGCAGGCACACACCCACACATAAAAAACATATACACATACATACCGGTAGGTACGTGTTTGGTATAGTGCTGCGTGTCTAAATGTGTCACTAATCGTGGTCGTTACACTACAACGGCTTCCCTTGGACATTTAATTTACGAAACGTCCAATCATTGGATTCATTGAACAATACTATGTACACCCACAACATTTGGCTAAAGGTGTAACAAATAGTGGTGAGCAGTCATGTGGCAATTAATTTGACAATACATTAATTACATAACAATTAACTCCATTGAATTAACAATTAAATTATGTGCTGGTAGAAATGCAGATTATATTCACATGTGATTGTTTTTCGTAAGTTGAAGCACTTAATGCAAGTCATCATTAAAATAACATATGCTAATTGTTATTTTTTACACTTTTAATAACATTTCTAAAATAACATGTAGGTTCGTACCTGCTACTGTCACAAAGCCCCTAATCAAGTTTTTTTATATGCATATTACATGGGCACTTGCAAACGCACATCAAAATATTATTGATGTATATATCTAATAGTGTAGACCTCCCTTTCAATTCACAAGTGACTCAATAACCAACCCACCCCAGATGGTACAATGTATATGTGCTCTGTGATTTTCTTCCTCCCATTTACACATGCCTGAAACTTATATATCTCTGGTAGTGACTGCAATAAAGATTACAGGCCTTCTGGAAATGCCTGGGTAACATGGATGTGAACTATCCAGTAATACCAACTTTTAGGCCAACCGATGTTTGAACAATGTAGGTATAATTGTGGTTTAGTGATACAAATGTGAAATCTGGCAGGTTTGTTGAACACCCCAAAGGAATAATGGTCAGCTATGCGTCGACCGCTGAATTCCCTTGTCGGGAGTCGCAGCCATTTTCCAAGATGGCCGCTGCGAATTAAGCTCATGGCGGAGTTCAGTCCTACCGTGAATGCAGTGCTTGCTACATGTCAATGTGTGTGTGCGTGTGCGTGTGCGTGTGCGTGTGCGTGTGTGTGTGTGTTTGTCTGTGTGTGTGGGGGGGGGGGTGAGTGTATGTGTTTTATCAATAACACTAGTCCCTGTTTATGAGCATAGCTCTTAGCCCTGAAACGACAATGACATTCATTGACATTAAATTATGCATTCTACCATCAATGCTTCTTTCCAGGTGATACGCTTCCACTGTTGGAATATTAAATATATATTGATAACAGTAAACTAACCTTATAAATGTATAGTGCTTGCTGTTAAATATATATTGATTAATTTCATTGTTGCAAGAGAGTCTCGGCAGCTTCGATCATCTAATTCTAATCTACTTTTCGTTCGCAGTGTTAAGACAAAACTGAACTTGAGCTTTTTCGCTTACCGCACCGACCCTGTGGAACTAATTCCCTGTTAGTGTCTGTAGTTTGTAGGAAATACAACAATATTTCGCTATTAATAAAACAGGATTTCAGCATAATATAAGTGTTTTGTATTGTATTGTATACAATAATTAACTGTTCATTTGTTACACAATAATAATACAGCTGGAATCATACATACGTAAAGATGCTACGCAGCCCTAATCACAAGTGTATATGTGTATGTTACAGCGTATGATGCTTGCAAGTCGAATCCATGCAAGAATGGAGCTACTTGCACTAAAAATGATCAAGGGTTTCGGTGCATTTGCAGTGTTAATTACGATGGAACGACATGCGCATGTGAGGGTTATTTGGTTTCATTTTACCTGTACAATGTATATACAATGTGGTTTGACAACACTAGTTTGTATATACAATGTGGTTTGACAACACTTAGAGACCAGGAGACTAAGAATAGAACAAATATAAATGTTTAAACTAGTGAACGGTTAGGAGGATGTTAATAGGAATATGTTCTTCAAAATTAAAGAAGGCAGTAGAACCAGAGGACACAAAGCAGCAATAGTTAAAGAGTAGTGTAGGTTTGACATGAGAAAGTACCCTTTCTCACAGAGGGTTATAATTGAATGGAACAAACTGCCAAATGATTGTGTTAATGCTAGTAGCGTTAATATGTTTAAAAATAGAATTGACAGATATCTGATAAGGGCGGGCTACACATAAATGAGAAATTTGTTGGACTCTCGATAAGCCAATGGTTTCCTTGATATATGGAACTTGTTGTTTGGGAAGGCAATTTGTTAAATATGTTTGTCGTACACACACCTCGGTGAAACATGCCATCCCCCACACACACCAGACGCTGTGTTTGTATGTGTGGGGTATATATATATATATATATATATATATATATATATATATATATGCGTGCGTTCGTGCGTGCACCAGACGCTGTGTTTGTGTGTGTGGTGTATATATATATATATATATATATATATATATATATATATATATATATATATATATATGCGTGCGTTCGTGCGTGCGTATTTGAGTGTGTATGTGTGTGTGTGTGGTGTATATATATATATATATATATATATATATATATATATATATATATATATATATATATATATATATATATATATATATATACACCCCACACACAAACACACAAATACGCACGCACGAATGCAGGCACACACCCACACATAAAAAACATATACACATACATACCGGTAGGTACGTGTTTGGTATAGTGCTGCGTGTCTAAATGTGTCACTAATCGTGGTCGTTACACTACAACGGCTTCCCTTGGACATTTAATTTACGAAACGTCCAATCATTGGATTCATTGAACAATACTATGTACACCCACAACATTTGGCTAAAGGTGTAACAAATAGTGGTGAGCAGTCATGTGGCAATTAATTTGACAATACATTAATTACATAACAATTAACTCCATTGAATTAACAATTAAATTATGTGCTGGTAGAAATGCAGATTATATTCACATGTGATTGTTTTTCGTAAGTTGAAGCACTTAATGCAAGTCATCATTAAAATAACATATGCTAATTGTTATTTTTTACACTTTTAATAACATTTCTAAAATAACATGTAGGTTCGTACCTGCTACTGTCACAAAGCTCCCAATCCCAATCAAGTTTTTTAATATGCATATTACATGTACACTTGCAAACGCACATAAAATATTATTGATGTATATATCTAATAGTGTAGACCTCCCTTTCAATTCACAGGTGACTCAATAACCAGCCCACTCCAGTTGGTACGGTGTATATGTGCTCTGTAATGTTCTCCCTCCCATTTACACATGCCTGAACCTTTTATATATCTGGCTAATGACTGCAATAAAGATTACAGGCCTTCTGGAAATGCCTAGGTAACATGGGTGTGAACTATCAAGTAATACCAACTTTTAGGCCAATCGATGTTGGAACAATGTAGGTATAATTGTGGCTTTTGTGATACAAAAGTATGGGGAGAATGTTTCTGTGTGTGTGTGTGTGTGTGTGTGTGTGTGTGTGCGTGCGTGCGTGCGTGCGTGCGTGCGTGCGTGCGTGTATGTTTCATCAATAACACTATTCCCTGTTTATGAGCATAGCTCTTAGCTCTGAAACGACAATGACATTCATTGATATTAAATTATGCATTCTACCATCAATGCTTCTTTCCAGGTGATACGCTTCCACTGTTGGGATACTAAACATATATTAATAACAGTAAACTAGCCTTATAAATGTATAGTGTTTGCGGTTAAATATATATATTGATTCATTTCTTTGTTTCAAGACAGCCTACGCAGCTTCGACCATCTAATTCTGATCTAATTTTCGTTCCCAGGGTTAAGACAAAACGGAACTTGAGCTTTTTTGCTTTCCGCACTGATTTTGTGGAACTCATTCCCTGTTAGTGTCTGTAGTTTGTAGGAAATACAACAATATTTCGCTATTAATAAAACAGTATTTCAGCGCAATGTAAGTGTTTTGTATTGTATTATACAATAATTAACTGTTCATTTGTTATACAATAATAACACAGCTGGAATCATACATACATATAGATGCTACGCAGCCCTAATCACAAGTGTATATGTGTATGTTACAGCCTATGATGCTTGCAAGTCGAATCCATGCAAGAATGGAGCTACTTGCAATAAAAATGATCTAGGGTTTTGGTGCATTTGCAGTGCTAATTACGATGGAACGACGTGCGCATGTGAGTGTTATTTTTTTATTAATTATACCTGTTCAATGTATATACAATGTGGTTTGACAAAAATTAGAGACTAGGGGACTAAGCAGAGACCAAATAGAAGTGTTTAAACGAGTGAACGGTTATAAGGGTGTTAATAGGAATATGTTCTTCAAAATTAAAGAAGGCAGTAGAACCAGAGAACACAAAGCAGCAATAGTTAAGGAGCAGTGTAGGTTCGATATGAGAAAGTACTCTTTCTCACAGAGGGTGATAAATGAATAGAACAAACTGCCAAATGATTGTTTTAATGATAGTAGTGTTAATATATTTAAAAAAATAGAATTTACAGATATCTGATCAGGGCGGGCTACACATAGAGGAGAAAATTGTTGGACTCTCGATAAGCCAATGGCTTACTTGCTATCTGGAACTTGTTGTTTGGGATAGCAATCTTGTTAGATCAGTTTGTCACCTCGGTGAAACATGCCATCCCCCACACATACCAGACACTGTGTTTGTGTGTGTGTGAGGTATATATATATATGTATATATATATATATATATATATATATATATATATATTTATTTATTTATATATAAATATATATGTGTTTGTGTATATATATATATATATATATATATATATATATATTTATTTATTTATATATAAATATATATGTGTGTATATATATATATATATATATATATATATATATATATATATATATATTTATTTATTTATATATAAATATATATGTGTGTGTATATATATATATATATATATATATATATATATATATATATATATATATATATATATCCCACACACACACAAATACGCACGCACGAACGCACGCACACACCCACACATCAAAAGCATATACACATACATACCGGTAGGTACGTGTTTGGTATATTACTTGGTGTCTAAATGTGTCACTACTCGTAGTCATTACACAACAACGGCTTCCCTTGGACATGTAATTTGCTAAACGTCCAATCATTGAATTCATTGAACAATACTATGTACACCCACAACATTTGGCTAAAGGTGTAACAAATAGTGGTAAGCAGTCATGTGGCAATTAATTTGACATTTCATTAATTATGTAACAATTGACTAAATTGAATTAACAATTCAATTATTTGTTGGTAGAAATGCAGATTATATTCACATGTCATTGCTTTTCTTAAGTGGAAGCATCATTGAAATAACATATGCTAATTGTTAAAATAACATGTAGGTTGGTACC
>OY759263.1:15316693-15336693 GCA_963662155.1 Lamellibrachia columna | reverse complement strand
CCACACATCAAAAGCATATACACATACATACCGGTAGGTACGTGTTTGGTATAGTGCTTTGTGTCTAAATGTGTCACTACTCGTGGTCTTTACACAACAAAGGCTTCCCTTGGACATGTAATTTACGAAACGTCCAATCATTCAATTCATTGAACAATACTATGTTCACCCACAACATTTGGCTAAAGGTGTAACAAATAGTGGTGATCAGTCATGTGGCAATTAATTTGACAAGTTTATTAAATTATATGTTGGTTGAAATGCAGATTATATTCACATGCTTTTCGTAAGTTGAAGCCCTTAATGTAAGTCTTCATTGAAATAACAGATGCTAATTGCTATTGTTTACACATGTAATAACATTTCTAATTTCACATGTAGGTTCGTACTGTCAGAAGGCTCCCAAACAAGCTATTTTATATGCATATTATATGTACACTTTCAAACGCACATTAAAATATTATTGATGTATCTAATAGTGTAGACCTCCCTTTCAATTCACAGGTGCCTCAATAACCAGCCCACCCCAGTTGGCACGGTGTATATATGCTCTGTGATGTTCTCCCTCCCATTTTCACATGCCTGAACCTTATATATATCTGGCTAATAACTGCAATAAAGATTACAGGCCTTCTGGAAATGCCTGGGTAACATTGGTGTGAACTATCCAGTAATACCAACTTTTAGGTCAACCGATGTTTGAACAATGTGGGTGTCATTGTGGCTTTAGTTACACAAATATGAAATTTGGCAGGTTTGTAGAACATGCCAAAGGAATAATGGTCAGCTGTGCGTCGGCCGCTGAATTATCATGTCGGGAATCGCAGCCATTTTACAAGATGGCCGCTGCGAATTAAGCTCATGGCGGAATTCAGTCCTACCGTGAATGCAATGCGTGCTACATCTCAATGTGTGTGTGTGTGTGTGTGTGTGTGTGTGTGTGTGTGTGTGTGTGCGTGTGCGTGTGCGTGTGCGTGTGCGTGTGCGTGTGCGTGTGCGTGTGCGTGTGCGTGCGCGTGCGCGTGCGCGTGCGAGTGCGTGTGCGTGCGTGCGTGCGTGCGTGCGTGCGTGTGTTTCATCAATAACACTACTCCCTGTTTATGAGCATAACTCTTAGCCCTGAAACGACAATGACATTCATTGACATTAAATTATGCATTCTACCATCAATGCTTCTTTCCAGGTGATACGCTTCCACTGTTGGAATATTAAATATATATTAATAACAGTAAACTAACCTTATAAATGTATAGTGTTTGCTGTTAAATATATATTGATTAATTTCATTGTTGCAAGAGAGTCTCGGCAGCTTCGATCATCTAATTCTAATCTACTTTTCGTTCGCAGTGTTATGACAAAACGGAACTTGAGCTTTTTCGCTTACCGCACCGACTCTGTGGAAGGAATTCCCTGTTAGTGTCTGTAGTTTGTAGGAAATACAACAATATTTCGTTATTAATAAAACAGGATTTCAGCGCAATATAAGTGTTTTGTATTGTATTGTATACAATAATTAACTGTTGATTTGTTATACAATAATTTTTTATACAATAATAATAAAGGTGGAATCATGCATACATAAAGATGCTACGCAGCCCTAATCACAAGTGGATATGTGTATGTTACAGGCTATAATGCTTGCAAGTCGAATCCATGCAAGAATGGGGCTACTTGTACTAAAAATTATCAAGGGTTTCGTTGCATTTGCAGTGCTAATTACGATGGAACGACGTGCGCATGTGAGTGTTATTTGTTTTCATTATACCTGTACAATGTATATACAATGTGCTTGGACAACATTTAGAGACCGTGAGACTAAGAGGAGACCAAACAGAAGTGTCTAAACTAGTGTATGGTTATGAGGTATGTTGATATGAATAAATTCTTCAAACTTAAACAGGGCAGTAGAACCAGAGGACACAAAGCAGCATTAGTTAAGGAGCAGTGTAGGTTGTACATGAGAAAGTACTCTTTCTCATAGAGGATGATAAATGAATGGAACAAACTGCCAAATGATTGTGTTAATGCTAGTAGTGTTAATATGTTTAAAAATAGAATTGACATATATCTGATAAGGGCGGGCTACACATAGATGAGAAAATTGTTGGACTATCGATAAGCCTATGGCTTCCTTGCCATCTGGAACTTGTTGTTTGGGATGGCAATCTTGTTAGATCTGTTTGTCGTACACACACCTCGGTGAAACATGCCGTCCCCCACACATACCAGACACTGTTTGTGAGTGTGTGGGATATATATATATATATATATATATATATATATATATATATATATATATATATATATATATATATATATATATATATATTATACCCCTTACACGAACGCACGCACACACCCACACATCAAAAGCATATACACATACATTCCGGTAGGTACGTGTTTGGTATAGTGCTTGGTGTCTAAATGTGTCACAATTCCTGGTCTTTACACAACAACGGCTTCCCCTGGACATGTAATTTACGAAACGTCCAATCATTGAATTCATTGAACAATTCTATGTACACCCACAACATTTGGCTAAAGGTGTAGCAAATAGTGGTAAGCAGTCATGTGACAATTAATTTGACAATTTCATTAATTACATAAAAATTAACTCAGTTGGATTAACAATTAAACTATGTGTTCACGCCCCAATGTTGCAGCAATAATTTGATTAAAATCATCCCGGCGCCAGATTTTGTCCCACGCACTGCTTACACGGCAACGGCTCAAGAGAGTGACATAGCACAGAATGCATATTGTTTTTCGCAATAAGTATCATGGTGCCGAATAACATCCTTTCAGCCTCTTTAGGTGTATTTGTTTGTGTCCATCACTCACGTTCCTTATTGGTTTCACCAAACCTTCTCAAGTTGATGGGGTCGTTTAAGCATTTTCCTTATTGAAGGCGCTGCTCCTGGAGCTTGCTGGTAGGCATGCTCCCGTTTCTACAGTGCTTGTAGTGGGTAACCGGAAACGTCACACATGGTAGTAATCGAGATACTGACGAGATCGAGAAGGTCTTGGTAAAACGGATATGTCCAACCGGCGCAGTGGAAGCCACAACCATAACATGACTCGATTTTGTTTTCACACTGTCCACCTAAATCGTTTTTCACAGCATATACTTTCATCTCGCCATGTGTGGACATTCATTCTTGCCAAGTGATCACTGCTTTGGAGGGATTGAGAAGATGAAACATGCATAAGACACTGTGAAAAAAAATTTAAAGTCAGTCACTAGAAATAAAGAAATGTTCAAAGTGACTGAAAACAAGCGAGTTTTCTTCGATTGTGCTTAAAGCAGTCCATCGTCGAATGCATCAACAACATCTACGAAGAACTTAGAGGAGCCGGTAATAATGAGGAGGAAGACGATAATTAGTCATCTTTTTCATCCTCCTAATCAGATCTGTTAACTGATTCGCTGATCTCGCATGTAGATAGTGTGACCGTTTAGTTTGTTTTCGCACTTTTCCCGCCATTGCTCATGTATGTTGGGACACATGATTCATTTTCTGAGCCATACGAATCCAGTCGTTCCTAATATGCCCACTGACCACATGTTGGGGTTTGGGATGGGGGAAAGTTATACATCCATTTTAAACAGGTGACGTTATATTATAACATGTCATTTCAAGGGAAATGCGTATTTTAACTTTATGATGCATTCATTAAGAAGTCCACGAGTATAGCTTTTCAACTGGGTATATTCTTATACAAGATATCTACCTATTCGTTCGTAGATAGTTTAGAAATGCAGATGTACGGCTTCGCATAATGCAATTTCCAGTAGAATAATATATAATAATATAATATAGCAATATAATAATTAACTTCTATAATAGCGTATAATTTGATTGCTATGAATGTTCCATGTGTGATTATGTCCTATAAAATAATAATAATTATTATTAGTATGCCTATCTATAGAATGTAAATGAATTGAAGTCGAAATGTATTAATTTGTCAACAATCATTATGTAATAGTTAAGCTTGATTTAATATATTTATGATCAAATGTTTTATCACTAAACAGTGTCATATGAAACAAATGCACATCAGAACTGATCGTTTGATTACCTAGTTTTGTGCAGTGTGGTACACATGACTTTATGTTACAGCCGTTATTGCGTGCAAGTCAAATCCATGCAAGAATGGGGCTACTTGCACTAAGAATGGAGAAGGGTTTCGGTGCACATGCCATTCTAACTACGAAGGAACGACATGCGAATGTGGGTATTACTTGTATTAAAAACTTATATGTCGCACACATAGCAGTCAAAGTGAAACATAGCAATCCCTAAACATTCCAATTTCCAGACAGTGCCTTACGCACGCACGCACGCACGCACGCACGCACGCACGCACGCACGCACGCACGCACACACACACGCGCACATGTTATGTATGATTCGCTTATTGTTTAGACGTGGTCCTCGGCTGTTATGTTAGTAGTACATGGTTAATGTATCAATCGTGAATATACAGCGATGATCACTCTAAACCAGATTTTTGTGCGGAAGTGATATTTTGTGAGTGTATGTGCATCTATGTTGCAGCCTTTAACGCGTGCAAGTCAAATCCTTGCAAGAATGGAGCTACTTGCACTAAGAATGGTCGATGTTTTCGGTGCACTTGTTCCTTTAATTACGAAGGATCGACGTGCGATTGTGGGTATTGCACGACTCGTATTCAGTATTGGGTTAAAATGCGAGTCAGCGCATTTACATGCAAACGCTTAAAATAATTCAAATGCAAATGCACCCGTATATGATTGCATTAAAATGCAAATGTTTTAAATAATTCAAACGCAAATGCAAGTGTGTGAAATGATTCAAATGCAAGTGCAAGTGTTTGAAATGATTCAAATGCAAATGTTTCAGATGATCCAAATGCAAGTGTTTTTTATAACTGAAAAATGCAACAAAGAAAATACCAGTTACATCAACTTTATTAAGTGTGGTTACATACAACATATGCTTTATTACTAAATCATGTTTCAGTAATCAATCAAAAGAACATGTAAGAGCACTAGAGGTGACATATTTAATTAAGGAAACCTTTGGGTTGAACACTAGCCTTGGATAAATAATGGATTTATTCAAGTGGGGGGGCTTCTTTCCCCCATAAAGAGAATGAGCAGACAGCTGCCCTTAATTGCCCAACATCTGTAAATAAACCGTGTCCATTCAGAAAGACAATGAGATAAGACCTGAATGTTCTGGCATATTTGCTTAGTAAGAAATAATTGGGCTTTACTGTCTCCAGCAGAAACGTTACTGTCTCCAGCAGAAACTCAGCGATTGGTGGTAAGAAAGAGAATAACGACAGAATTACTCAAATGAAATACAAACAATGGTTAACCTATAATGTCATTCATTGACAAAACTGTGTTAAGTGTATGGTGTCATATGGTGATTATGGTCACTACGGTGAATTTTGGCAGGCCTAGTCTTAGTGTTACTGTCTGCTTGAGAATGATCAGTTTCTGAGTGAGAATAATCCAAGCAAAGCAATCCAAATTTTTAAATGTAATGCATCATTGCTAATATGATTACATGATAAATACTGTTTTAAATTGAGATCGATTGTGAATACCAAAAATAGTTGTGATAATTGTGGCCAAAAGGCTTCCTGAACCTCACTGATTGCATTTCACAGATAAGCTTAGCATAGGTGAGCATACAAACACTACCAACTGGGGTGGGCTGGTCATTCATGCAGGCACAATTTAAGGGCCTTCTACAATAAAATGTCCGTTTATAGGGACATAAGTTGACTGCTTCTGCAAATCTGTCTAAGGTTTTGGGGATGGCAACTTTCATCCAAGTGAGAAATTTGCATTAAAGGCATCAAATGTTTTGATTCAAATGCAAATGCTTTTAATCAAGTGGAAATGCAAATGTTTTTAATGAAATACAAACGTTTTTGATTCAAATGCAAATGTTTTGATGCAAGTGCAAATGCGGGGCAGGGAACAACACTGCATTTAAATGCAAATACAAATGCGACATTTTCAAATGCATTTGAACCAAAATCTGCTCATGTCATACTTTTACCACGCTAGACAAAAATACTTTTGTTTGCATATTTAATGCCCCTCTGTTTGAAATTCCAAGTGGCTGAACACGTGTCGTAGTGTGGAACAAACATAAAATATTGTTTTGTGGAGTGTGACGCTTTCTCAATAGAAATCAATTGAGATAATGTTTATTGTCACACCAGATCAGCAATCATGTTTACAGCTTTCATATATATTCCAATAGAAAGAAAATATCGTAATGATTTAAACTATATACTTTATGTATGTGCTACACGGCAAAGTTTTGAGAAATGTACGATTTTATGTGTTCAATCTACATTATTCAATATTAGTTCACAGGTTGGCGCTAGGCGTTTGTGTAGTGTTCAATTTGCCACCAGAATAGACTGGCCTCTATAGTTACAGGTGCTTGTCCGCTATGTATTTACTCAAATAAAAAAATGCGCAAGGGTGCCGGGGTGGCACCCAGCGGATTCTGTTTCAGGACACGTTTGGTGTCAGTAATCCATCAAACAACGTAATTTATACTCCATTTCTAGGTTCATTCTAAACAGTTTTGTTGGCTGTCCGACTATTAAGCAGTAGAAGATATTTGATATTCACTGGCGTCGTGGAAGGCTCCATGTAAACTGAAATGGATGACGCAGACCGGCATTTCTCAAAAGTAGATCATGGTCAGCTCCCGCAGCTCAAAGTATGTTTTGTTCTAAGTTTGGTGGTCCTCAAAGTATTCTGTATCGTCAGTCTGGTGGTCCTCAAAGTATTCTGTGTGATCAGTCTGGTGGTCCTCAAAGTATTCTGTGTCGTCAGTCTGGTGGTCCTCAAAGTACTCTGTCCTCAGTCTGGTGGTCCTCAAAGTACTGTGTCCTCAGTCTGGTGATCCTCAAAGTACTATGTCCGCAGTCTGGTGGTCCTCAAACTACTCTGTGTCCTCAGTATGGTGGTCCTCAAAGTATTTTGTGTGATCAGTCTGGTGGTCCTAAAAGTAATCTGTGTCCTCAGTCTGGTGGTCCTCAAAGTACTGTGTCCTCAGTCTGGTGGTCCTCAAAGTACTATGTCCACAGTCTGGTAGTCCTCAGAGTACTCTGTGTCCTCAGTCTGGTGGTCCTCAAAGTACTCTGTGTCCTCAGTCTGGTGGTCCTCAAAGTACCCTGCGTCCTCAGTCTGGTGGTCCTCATACGTAATATTTGCCCACCTATTTTGAAAACCCTTGAAAAGTGCTACAGTCGGCCCAGAAACACTCTTTCAAAACATTGCCGAAAACTTTTATATATGGCGGCGAGAGCCACTGGATACAGTCACTGGGTGAGTTTGTCACATCGCGTTCACCCTGCCTATTTAACCGCCTTAACAGGCGATCAGAGCTTCTTGGCGGATAAATCCCTTTATGTGGCCATATTCTGCAGAGGTCATGATTGGGGGCTGCAAGAAGAGAAGTGCTGACAGTCTTCAAAACACTAGGTAAACGTTGACCTCGATGCGCAACCTCTAAAACTTATTATATTACTATTAGCTATGTTTTTCGATTTTCCATGTGTATAACTTCTACGTGTATGATTAAAATGGATAGCACAACACATAAGTTGAGCCATACTGCATATGTAATGTGCTATATCGTATATTTCGGGTTTATGTATAATAACTAAAAATTCCCCACCGCCAAAACTAGCTCATTTTACAAAATAAATTCGTCTTTTGTCCCCGTTACATACTGTTGGTGCTGCTGAGTGTGAAAATATCATTATGTTCTTTGCTTATTGTTTTTCTTTTATATGTACGATTGGGTATATATAATTTAGAGAAACCAAAACTAAGTTATTAAATTTATTTCCACCCATAGAAATACCATTGAATAATTTGAAAAAGGTAAACTGTTGGTCTGTTCCCGTCTGACATGGAACACGTGTATTTAATGCTTGTTGAAGCTCTCTCACATTCCGTTATCATTTTATCGACCTCCCCCCCCCCCACACACACACACACTCCTGGAGGGGGATTTTTCGTGTCGACGGGAACATAAATTAAATCCTGCTGTACCCGCCACCATCTGTTGTATGTATCCACACACCCCAACTAATGGTTATCACTAGACACATCGACAAACGATAAACCGTGATTTCACTTTTACGTGTACATTCAGAGGTTTTTGATATAGCGGCCGTGTTGCGTCCTGTGTTGTTATGCGTCAGTTATAAAATGTGCAATTGTCAATTTAGTTTTATATATGATTAAAGATGAATTTTTAAACAGTAATATTTTGAAAAAGCACAGTTGTGTCTTCATCGGAAACAAGCATATATGCTGTCTATGCACATCAACTATTGGAAGGTGTACATTTTACTTCACAGGACCGGAGAGAACACAATTTCTTTGAAGACATGCATATCTGTCCACGTCACACATTTTACAAAAAAAGTTATTAAAATGATCCCTTGCCAAATTAAAATAAATACTCTACGTGTTGAGTGACTGCACCTCCCTCCCCAAAATCTAAAAAGCTACAACAAACTTCAATGAAGGTATATGTGTGGGAGATGTGTGCGACGTGGTGAAATGTGGTAAGCGACGGGACTTAAAAAACAACACGAGTCTTTGTCACTCTACGGTATGTGTGGGTGTGCGTGCGTGCATGCGTGTTACATTTGTATTGATAAAATTGTGTTTTTTGCCCGATGTTTCGTTTTTATCACAAGAAGCGGTTCAAAATACTGCAGATTGGCATTACTATATATAGAACGTGCAATACATACGTGTTATACAGACATGTATGACTGTGTGGTGAGATGTGCAGAAGTGTACACATGGGCGTATACGTATCTGTGTTGCAGCTATTGACGCGTGCAAGTCGAATCCATGCAAGCATGGAGGTGTTTGCTCTAAGAATGGGCGAGGGTTTCGGTGCGCTTGTCGCAATAATTACGCAGGAACGACGTGTCAATGTGGGTACTACTTGTTTTAATACAATCTGAGTCATGTGTGCCACACACGAGCCACACGCACGCACGCACACACGCACGCCCACAGTGACGGTGCAACATAAATGATAACAAACCACACAAACGAAAATATGTACTGTATCTCTCAATGGCATTGCGCATATTATTTAGTGAAGATAAGTACTAACACGTTTTATTTTATCCCACTCTTCATATTTTCTTAGACATGCAGTAAAATAAATTATGTCATCATTATTCTGTTACAGCTCTTGACCCATGCGGTAGCCACCCATGTGCAAATGGCGGGACGTGTACAAAGAAAGGAAGACGTGTTACGTGCAAATGTCAGTCTGGTTTTCATGGTGCAAAATGCGAAGGTACATAAGTACAGTTTAAAACATGGCGACAGAGCATTCCTCTCTTGCCTCCATTATCGTATCAACTGAAGCAAGCACATGTTGGCTGAATTCTTGTCTCATTTCCCCAGTTGCTAATTGATATAGCCCTAAAGGCGATGGGTGAATGTTTCGCAACCGTAAAAAGTAAAAGTGCAAAATATGATAGTTATTGTTGTAAAATCATGTTATACAAACTTCATCTATTCAAATTACGTTTGCCAAATGTGCTTTAATCATCCAAAACATTGTTTAAAAATACATACAATCGGCAGTGATCTGTTTTTAATATAAAACTTCCCGTTCAGTACATTGGCGAACATATGTCGATAGTTTCCAGTACCTGGGAACAAAGTTGACCTGGGTCGAATATTCATGAGACCATTAACACCCACAACGGAAGCGTGATACACGACCGCGAAACATTCAAATAAAATATGAGTCAAAGTCAGACAATCAGGCTATGCATCTTTCTTCTTGCGGGGTTAATGATTGGTTAAATAATTATAATAATCGCTTCGAAACATGGCTGAGGTGTTTTGAACGCACTGTCGAATTTCGTGTTAACGTTAACATTTATCGATGTCTGAACATCACAGTGACTTCCAGCTGAAGCTTGGAGGTGTGTACCAGTGTTATATGCAACTTCCGGTGCGCGCTTTAGTTGAAGAAATAATTACATCGATCGCACTCATCGTCGGCCGTCAGCCACCGTGCCGCAGAGAAACGGCGCAGATTTGAAAACTGGCATCGCTGATATCAAGTCACCTCTGTAGTTTCTTTGTAAATCGGTGGATGACCTCAAACAGAGCAACACAATAAACAAAAATAAAATAAACGACCTCCTAAAATCCATCCATGCAAAAGACGAACGAATGGAGCAAATGGAACACCATGTGAACGAGCAGGAGCAGCATTCTCTGAAAAGAAACGTGGTTGTGACTTGGACAAATTCTAAGATGGCTACACTAACACCGTCTGTTCACTCACTGTCCATGAAGATCACGTGTGTGGGTAGGACAGTCGTATGGACTCCTTTTTGTATTTTGTTTTATTATCTTGTTACTTATATTGCAATGGTGGTTTTGCTCCTGCGAAGTACTATCATTAGAATGGCTAATATTTTTTTTATTATACTCATATCTTATGTGTGATCAAATGTTAAGTAACTGTGCCGTAAAATGTGAGCTTTCTGAGGCAGTTTTTTTATCAACGGTGTGCAAAAAACACAACAATTCAGGTTAATCTACTGCAAAAATAAAATTATCGTTGTAGGTCATGTTGCGAAGTGTTTCCATTTGAAAATATAGTTGCGATGATGTGTGTGTATATATATATATATATATATATATATATATATATATTCATCATCGTGTTTCCATTTGAAAATATGGTTGCAATGATGAATATATATATATATATATATATATATATTCATCATCACAACCATATTTTCAAATGGAAACACTATTATATATATATATATATATATATATATATATATATATATATATATATATATATACATATATATATATATATATATATACATATATATATATATATATATATATATATATATATATATATATATATATATATATATATATATATATATATATATATATATATATATATATACTAAAATCTTGTGTTGAAAAAAATTATGACATTTCTAAATTAATGGGAAATTGCTAACAATTTAATTTCAATTCTTCTATGTATTCCCTGTGATGATTTTGAAAATGATATTGACCCAAACAAGTTTCTATCAAAGCCTAGAGATTTGCTAACACATTAGAGTCATGCTTGTTCTAAACATTTCCTAGACATCATGTGCAGTTTGGATATTTACCCATTATCTAATAAACCTACTAGAATCCCAGATAGCTAAGCTACATCAAATAAAAAAATATATTCACCAATGAAATTCGCCACCACCTTACTTGTGTAATCACATTCATTGATATTAGTGATAACTTTTTGCAATTTGCACTTAAATATATCATAAAGATAACTGTGGATACGTTAGTTTCACTTTGGAGCCCTGAGTCAACAATCTTGGGATTATGTTTCAAGTAAAAATTATGTTAGTCGAGCTTATGGTGATTTTCTACACGTATGTTTAAATACATTTTAAAAACAGTGTCCAGTAAAAGTGTTTACAGGAAAACTCAAATCAACAACACATTTTAAAATGTGCTTGTGTCAAGAAATCTAAGTTATATAAAACTTTTATTATATCGAAATCTACTTAAGCATAACGGAAATACAAAACTTATGAAAACAAACTAACATCTATATTAGATTTACTGAAAAACTATTATAGCACATTGTTAAAAAAAACAGTGAACAGTTGTTAAAGAAACTTAGAAAATACTGAATAATGTAACTGACAAACAGTACAATAATCCAACATACCCAGAATACGTTAGAAAAAATAGCAAGCGAATCTCAACAAAAAGGAGGATATTGACATTGTAAATGGTTTTAATAATTTTTTACAAATATTGGTCTTTACATAGGAAAAAAAATTTTCAATACCTAGAAAAGATGCATCAATTACTTGGAAGGTGAAGTTGATGACCAAGACATTATTAGAACTAACACTTTTTTTAAATTAAGATATAAATTGATTACAACGATATTAATTGATATAGAATTACAAGAAAGAATTACAAGAAATTACAAGTTCATTATATAACAACAAGTGTGTGATTGGAGTATTTGTTTATCTTAAGAAAGCTTTTTGACACTGTGATCATGATATATTGGCTAAAAAATTACATTTCTACGATGTGCATGGTGATGCACACAAATTGATACAGGAGTTATTAATTTTGGAATATAGAGAACAATTTTTTAGTTTTAATTATTGTGACTCAGAAATTATAAATGTTATGGTTTATGACAAACTAACCTGGAAAAATCATATTGGTTTAGTAAAACTGAAACTTTCAAAGAGCTGTGCTGCTACATACAGAGCCAACTTCTCGATTGACAGAAGTGGTATGCACATATTGTTGTACTCTCTTTTCTCACCTTATATTATGTATTGTGCTGAAGTTTGGGGTAACACATATGCAACAAATGTTTAATGTTTAGTTATATTACATAAAGGAGTTATGAGGCTACTTTGTGGTGAAAAGAGACTGGTCAATGCAACTTTGTTATTTCTAATGTGCACATTCTTAAAATGCCGGACATAGTGGACTTAAAGCCTGCTAGTATTATTTAAGGCATTTCACAATTTATTACCTCAGAATGTACAGCAGTTTTTCAGCATATGTGAATTTGTTTATTTAACCCGACAGGCATTTAATTTTTAGATAAAATTGTGTACGTACCAGTTTGAAAAAAATTTGCATATCAGTTAAAGGTGTAAACCTTTGGAAAGCCCTCGATAGTTGACTGATTAGTTGTAGAAATGTTCATCAGTTCAAGAAGTGTTATACAAATAAAGCATTGAATAATAATGTGCTAAATTCTTAACTTTCTTGTGGTAAGATAGATATATATTTTAGATTGTTATAAAGTTTCCATACATCTTGCAATATTTTCTTTTGATCTGCTATGAATACGCATGTAAACTGTGGTATTGCACTTTAAATTTTAACAATAATCACACTCTAACATATCCAGTAGCTATACGTTCAATGTAGTATTTTATTCTAGATATATTACTACTTTAAATTACTAAACGGGTAAGCATTAAAAGTATCACACTTCTTTCCATCCACCCTTTTTCGATAAATTGCAATTAATGTTGTGTACTGTATGAAAAATGTAAATGTGTTTTGTTGAATAAATTTAATTCATTCATTTAAATATATCATATGCATAAGTTATACACTGACAATGTATGTGTTAGTGGTTGCAGAATGATTTATTTCACGGATCAATAGTCTAACGGGTTGTGTCCGTGAATGTTGTTTCATAGCGTGCAGCGTTTTAGTACGTGTGTCTCAAACGACAGCATTCACCACTAGCCCCTATGTCTGTAGGCCCCCATTGCCAAATAAAATGAAACAGTCACAGTTCACTGATGATTCTGATTTTGTCTAATTTATATAGCCACATCCCAAAAAACATAGTTCGTATAATATGTTAGTAATACAACAAAAAACGTACATTTCGTATATTTTATAAAATAATAACAAGCTAAACTAACCTATTAATTATGCTAGCCTCTAATTGACATATTTCATATTCGTTGAAATAGTCAGTATGTAGTGTGAAGTTTCTAATATTGATAGACTAAAATTGCCTTATCGTTGTTCTCAACGCGCATATGCAGTTGCAACTGCTGCACATGTGAAGGGACATCCCTATTTCTAATGTTTCCTGTTGCAGTCTATGATGACCCGTGTTCATCCAAGCCATGTGCGAATGGAGGTAGTTGCTACGCTGAAGGAGACAACATTCATTGCTTCTGCGAGCAGAACTACCGGGGTGGCCGGTGTGAAGGTATGTATGTACATTACTCAGTGCATATGTAACAGTCGTATTATGCAATTAGCTTATTTATTAATGCAATGTGTGGTGTTGCGAAAATGTACAATCACTAACACATATTCTAGTATAGTTTAATTTGATTATGTATTTTCATATTTGCAATTGCTGACATGTTATATAACTAGTACATTAACGTTCTTGCTTTGTGCAAATGATGATGGTACATATTATGTTTTTTTGTCTCCAGAATTTAAGCCATGTCACACTAATCCATGCCTGAACAGTGGCACCTGCGTTGGAACAGGGACCAGTTCCACTTGCTTGTGCCCTAAGAATTACCGAGGACAGATATGTGAAAGTAAGTAGTGGATGTTGGTGGATTAACGGAAGTATGTTGAATGCGTTAACTTATCTATGTATATTTTCCGCTGGAAATGACACCCATTAGTACCCATGTGTTCCCGCTGTGTGTGGTGCTTACGTGCATACACGTGTGATCCTTTGGTGATGAACAATAATGTGCATGCTTCTGGTTTCAGCATTCGATCCTTGCTTTTTCATTCCATGTCATAAACCAAGCAAGTGCGTGTCGACGGGACACCCGAACAAAGGCAACGGTTCTTGGAGCGCACATTGCGAATGCGATGGGTACCACAAAGGAGACTTGTGCGAAAGTAAGTTCCAACATGCATCAAATTGTCGTCATGTGAACGTTTAAATGCGTAAGGGTCACATTCCGTTATTTTGACCGTTAATTGTGAATTGCTTGTGTGGGTTTGAAGACAGACGAATATGGATGCGTAATTTTCACTGGAAGAATGTTACACTACATTGCATTTTTCACTGAACATATGTGGCGGTCGGTCGGTTCTATATCAAATGGTGCATTTGCTAAAATAAAATAATTGCGGCCTGCTTGAAACGTCAGTAGCACAAATAACCGGACACGACCTGCAGCCTTGTCCGAATATGTGCCCTACTTTGCCAGACGTTAAGGAGAATTACAATATATGATGCTGCAGTTTGGGAGATCATTTTGGCGTGTGGTTGAATTTGACCCAATTGAGAGTAAATATATTTGTTTACCATAGCCGTGGATACGTTCTTGTGGAGTTATTGAAGAGTTGAACAGTGTTTCACAGCAGTAATACTTCAATCGTGATTGCAGAACATGATAAGTTTGATCAAACATGCAGTAGTAAACGTTATTGCAATTTGATTTCACATGCTTATACTTTAGTCTGATTGCTTTTGAGTGTGGTCTCCTGTCACACACATCAACACAAATTTACGCTGCACAAAAGCATTATAAACAGTTCGTTGCATTGACTGTGTTAGTTATTAAAATTACTTATCACTGCATTATGTTATTGTTGTGATGTATGTGGACAAATACGCAATTTTTTACTTTTGAATAGAGCTACGGAAATTTAATTAGTGAATGGTTGTCTAATTTTGAAAGCAAACTGTGAAAAAATATATGCGCAAGACATCAATATTCTAAAGAACTAACAGAAAATTTAGCTTTTTTGGAGTTAAGTACTCACCATTATCGAACGACAAAATTACATTTTGTAAAAAGACGCACGAAATTGCTATGCACGTTTGCAAGCCTCACAGTATAACAAGACGCAACGCATTAAATGTGTGAATATCATTGACATTTCATGTCACGGGGCCTTTGTTATATAGTGATAACTTTCCTGCCTGGAGTAATTTATGATCTTTGCATACATTTTCGTCCAATAAAGTTAAATATGTTGTGTGTAATGCAATGTTTCACTTGGTGTGTTAATTTTAATATAATTCACAGCATTTTTAATTGATTTTCCAACAGGATGCAAAGTTTCAAAAGGGCACCTCATGGGAAGTGGTAAAAATGGCACAACTATAGAACAATGGCAATTGATTTACTGCTCAAATTCCGCTAGATGTGTAAAGGTTCCATTCATTGGTCCTTGTTATAGAAATACAATAATTTAGCACAAACACACACAGTTGCACACATTTGCGTAATAAATTTTAATATGTTTGGTTGGACATATACAAAAGGATCATGGATTGAACAAGACCCGAACATTTTAGTGATTTCTTCAAAGAAAGAACATTCTTTATAGTTAGTGCCACTGGTGACCAGAGCCTGAAGTCATCCAGGGATATCTGGTCTGGTGACCAGAGCCTGAAGTTATCCAGGGATATCTGGTCTGGTGGCCAGTGCCTGAAGTCATCCAGGGATATCTGTTTACAACTTCTTCAGAACTTCGATGGTCGTTCCAGATTCTGGAGTAGGCTGGGCCAGCAGGAGCATTACCCTCCAATCGTCCCCATATTTGGTCTTCTTGCATGACTTGAATCGATGTTCTACACAGGGATTGAAAACGATTCTACATCATATACAAGCATTACATTGTTATACATAGTGTGACCCTTCATTTGCCTAAGTCTAGGCTAGTTTATTGGTTGGAAAAGTGGGTACGACCCAGAAAACAACGAATAAAACCCTATTCCTTGGGGACATGGGCGAAGCCACTTAGTACACGAAATATGGACCTTCCGAAGATGAGAGCTTCTATATTTAAACACATACAATATGGGCAACTATGCTCCATCCTACAAACACAATGATCTCGGTTAATCACACCTTATTAAATTAACATTCATATGATATTTACATTAAATTCATTAATATAATTGTCATCCATGACAATAGTCGATGCCCAAGCCAAGACATTAAGCCATGATATGTTTTTTAAATGACGTCTTAAAAAAATCATATCTCGAAAAATACTTTATCAATTGTTAAACTGTTTTCATATTGTAGTTCTTCGTGTCTGCTACCATATCATAAAAAAACAAAAAACAAATATGCAATCCGAATTGTTTTATTGACCTATATAGTCAATATCAAATGTAACACGGACTCGACTGTTATTCTTAATCTTCTAATATATAAATCAAAGTGGCTGTCTGTCTGTCTGTCTGTCTGTCTGTCTGTCTGTCTGTCTATTTGACTGCTGCGTCATATGCACGGCCGCATTTGTGGGCCGATCTGGACGAAACTTTGCCAGGTGACACATGGGGCCCTTCTGACGGACATGGGGGGTTCGGATGTGGAATCATCCCCACGGGGCCCCTGGAGGGTGGGATCACAATTTCAAAAAGACTCTAGCGGAAATTGCAAACGTGTGTTCTATGTCATCTTGTTTTAATTTTTTTTCCTATGTCATCGTAAATATAACAATTATGCTTACACATTTGCCACTGGATGTATGCAGAAAGTGCACATGTTGACGGTGACTATGACCTCAAAGCACTGCAGCGCGCCACAGTGTACACGCGATAATCGGGACAAAACGCGACCAAATGTTGTCATTCCACACGATTCTATCCGACGCCGTGTTACAGAAACAATGGATCGTTAGGATATGTCGGTAGTAAGGCCAACAATTCAAGGCATGATGCGTTATTGTGACTAAAAAGAATGATGTGTCAGACTCAGTCCAGCTAAGTAGCTGCCTTGACAAACTATTGTTTTCTTGAACACGACTATCCGAACTTATTAAACATATCAGTGTTTTCAGTGCTTTCCTTAGGCTTAGACTTAGTAGAATTATGCATTGTTTTTTAAACCTGAAGAAACTTTTTCGAAAAGATCGATATTCTAAATCACTAGGAACTACTTCTTCGATTGAGTGGAAACAAGTTGTTAGACAAGTTGTTTTAAGTGAAATAGTTACGTTTATTTAGCGATGAAATAACTTTTGCGGAACAAATGCCAATGCAGAAAACTGTTGGCCTAAATTATTATCTATTTTCTTCACTGCAAGGTGATTTTATTTGATATCTTCTTTAACATGGATTCAGTATTATGTTACCATGAAAATGAAATTCCAGAAAGCTTAATGAATGAGCTATCTAACTAAGCACAATTTATTGATGAAACACAGACAAGTGCGTGACAGTTGCCATAGTCATATAAGTCAGCAATAATATGTATGGGATTGAAAAACAATAATGTTCAAAATAAAACAGGATTACTGAAACAAAGATGTCAATTGTCATGAAAATCAACGAAAAGGCTTTCTGACCTCACCATGAAAACGACCACCTAGAGCACCCAAACTTCTCCTCGTATATCTACTGTACATATATATGTCACGTGGTCAAAAAGTACACTTACTTTCTCAAAACGATCCAAATTTACAAAAGAATTAAACCAAAACATCAACATCTCCTACGGCGCCTACGAGTAGTGCCAAGGCTGCCGTAAAATCGATGCATATGACGAGGCGTCGTTCAGTTTCACAGAAACTCAGTGCGGCGGCGTTGCTATTACAATTATGTATTTCTGTGTTTTATTTGTGCATGCGTGCGTGCGGGCGGGCGTGTTTCATTGCATGTAATTGTGTATATGTTTCAGTATTACTTGTATTACTTTTTGTGTGCTATATATAAGGTCATTTTCTTAGATAATTAGTTTTATTAAGAATTATTATCATCATAATTTATTATTATTGCGTTATATATATATATATATATATATATATATATATATATATATATATATATATATATATATATATACATATACATATACATATATATATATATATATATATACATATACAGGGGAGGATCCAGGGTTTAGAAAAAGGGGGTCCAAGGTAACGTATAAAGCGCCGAAGGCGCGAAACGAGGTGTGAACTGCCTCGGGGGGAGGGGGCTGCGACGTTTGACGTTTTTTTTAGACAAATCACTTGAAATGGTGCAATTTGGGACACCCATAATCTGGTCTTAAGCGAGATAGGGCCTAATGAAATCAACCCAAAAGTCAGATATGCGACATTGTACGAATTTCCCGTACACAATACGGATTTTTTTTTAGGAATACGGCCTTCTTCGGCAGTGTCCCGTTTTAATACGGATTTGCTGAAAATATAAAAATCGTGATAAAGTAGTCCTATGTATTTTCTTGTTTTCGTCACATATATAAGTATAACTTCGAATGCCAAATTTACCGTAGACGAGGTGCAACTGCTTTTGAGTCTAGAGTTTCTGCAAAACGCAGCGGATGTTGTTTTACCTGTATTTAGGCCTATTCCAACGAAGAAAATGCGGTGTGTCTGAAAATTTCCAAACGAAAAGAAAATATTAAACATGTGTCATGTGCCATTTATTGGCATATTGACTAAAACAATTGTAGTAATGCAAATGTTTAATAAAAAATCGAGTATGCTACAATTGATTAAAACAGCACATAATCGTCTTAACTCTGTATCGGCATTATTGCAAACTGGGGGGGGGGGTAGTGTAGTAATACTAAAAAATATATATTTATTCGTACGACAATATGTATAATTCAATTACAATTGAAATATTTTGCACACAAAGAGACTAACACGTCTTTGACTAAAAAAATGTGTTTAATAGTTTCTCATCCAGCCCCTTCTGACAGTGGTTCAGAAAGATATAATAAAAACAGCTAGGTTTCATATTACAGAAAGTCGTGGCATCAAGTTTGAACTGAGACAAGGTGTAATTGAAACTTATATGAACCAATACCCCGAAGGGCTAGGTTGCCCTCTCAAGAGCCTATCCAAACTGTTGTTGCGTTTTAAAGCTACTCTGCATAAAGCGTACCATTCGATTCATGGTCTGAATTTGAATCGGGAGACATTCTGCTAAAAGTAGTTGAATGAAATCTCATAAGACCATAACATTGTAACCACAATATGATTATAAAGACTTTAGTCAGTTAATAGGACGTTGCCGGGTGCTGGAACTAACTAGATACTAGAAACTGTTTATATCAGCTGTATATTAATAACGGTTGTTCATCAGCAGATCTGTTAATCATTTAACAACAAACTCCACTACACGTTGCATTTTCCATTGTGATTATATTCGCATACCCGATTTGAGGTGTTTCCAGATCAATCTCCATGTTGTGGTTCATGTTCTTCATTGTGAGCCCAGAAAGCCAATCTTCCCCATCCTGTTGTGTAGGTAGGCTTTGGCTCGTCCCAGGCAGGAGAATGAACACTCTGCCTCACAACAAGAGTGCAACCGATCCTCAACAAGGTCCGGAAGTTCGGAAAGATGTCTTCATTTGCGTGCTAGAGACATTCAGCATTGTGGGTCTCCAATAGCGCTGCCATTCCTTCA
>OY759263.1:15184193-15311693 GCA_963662155.1 Lamellibrachia columna | reverse complement strand
AGTTTGCCAAGGAAACGTACTTTAGTTTTGTGACATCGTAAACGAATGTGTATAAGTTGTACTAACCGCCGTCACGAATGCCCAATGCAGTCATTGAAAAGTTTCACCTGGAATTCTACAGCATTACAGGTAATACAGGTTAATTAGTCTACTCCTACATTTATGACACAGAGCGCACTAGGCATACCACCATTAGGCTACTGATCCAACGCAAGTTAACACGTTAAGTTAGCACTAGGAAAAAACAAAGTTAGCGATACTAATGTACACGCCATTAGTCAACCTAATGTTTCTAATGTTTCGTACTTTACTAATGTTATCAATACCACTTGTCGTAAAAACATTCATCATAATGAATATATTCAAACAAGATTATCAAATGTATTTCACAGTAACACCTGTTTTGCCTTTATAATATCACAGGTGTGGTACGAATAGGCGACGAACAGTCAGACTAATTTCCCTTTGAGAACGGTATTAGGCAAGAGTGTCTACTGTTAGTATCTTTTCCACATGGTCGGGGAGAAAATCATGCGCCTGGTAGAAAAACAGATGCTTTAGAGATGTGGGTGTGTCGTGTGAGAAATACGTGTATGGAACCTTTGGTATGCAGATGATTTCACTTTGACAACAGCATCAAAGGACTAATTAAGCAAACTAGCAAGTGCAGTGAACAGACAGTGAGTGTTTCGGTGTAAAAATCAATGAAGCGAAGACGCCTATGAAGGGTCTGAATGGAATAGGCCTAGTACGGATCGACGAGACTTAGATTGAACCGGCGCTAGAATATTGAAATGCCTAGGCTCAAATGATTGATAACAAAGACACAGCATATGGAAAGATGATGACATAAGCTTGATGAAGAAATGTATGTACTCCCTTGTTTCGGTTGTTGTTCGGTATGTCAATGAGTCCTGGACATTGAGATGAGATACGCATTCATGCACTCGAGATGTGGGTATAACGGAGAATGGTCAGTATAAGGTTACCGTAAGTTGTTTGCTTCGTAACTCTGTTGCGGATCAATCAAAAATAGCAAAATTAATACATTCTTAAGGTAGAGATTTATTTAAATATCAAATAAATACTTTGCCTACTAGTGTGCCTTCATATCACTTATGACTAGTTCGGGTACAAACACTGTAACAGTCACAGCTGACGCGCCACGAGCCGTTGGCGTTGCTTGTATGCTAATAGAAACACGAGCGCACATACATACACATATATTCCACATAGGTGAATTAACTTAGCTTTGCACAACATGTGTTCGTCTTCTTATTGCAACAGTTGACAAGTCACAGTGCACACCCAATCCATGCCAGAATGGAGGAGAGTGCGTTGTGGATGGTTCATACAATGCAACGCTGCATTATGTCGTCTACTGGGAGTGTTTCTGCCAGATGGGCTACAGCGGTGATACCTGTGAACGTAAGTAGAGAACATATCCGGCGGTGAAGCCTATGAGATAAACAAATACAGTGACTCGTTGAATGGGGTGCACTAAGGTTCTATCCGTTACATTCAAGCAGTCACGTCCTGTTCCCTGGAGGCAAGTATTGGCGACAAAACAGGAAAGCAGTTTCGAGATTTTGAAAAGGAAGACAAAAACGCAACTCTCAAAGATATGCCATGCTGAACGATGTTGCATTGACAAGCTGAAATAGAAGCTGAATCACGAGCAACACGATATTTGTTTTCACCGACTTACGCAATATGAATAGCGATTAAAATATGCTTCACCGGTGCAAGTAGCACCTCTGAATGTGTATGACTATTCTCTAAAGTAGTCCTATATATGTGTTACGCTCTCACGTTTGATCTTCTGAAATGCCAGCTGTCTTTAGCGTATTGCCTGATATGATCGCTTTAGTTGCAGCTAACTAGATGGCAGGATGGATGCGCCATTGTCTGAATACATTGTACAGCTAGTCATTATTATTTATTTTTTCTTTGTAGAGTGCCTTGGAATGTTCACGGAAATTGGAAACAGACGTCATCCCGATGGGGACCCACAAAATTACATTTTGAACTTAGCAGAGTGCAAGCAAACGTGCATGGACATGCCTCACTTCTGCTCCGGTTTAGATTACATCAATGATGTTTGCTATTTGCATTACAATGATGTATACAACCGTAATAATTTGGTTGACAAACAAGGACATACTCACTATTCAGTCACGCCGTGCTAAGCGAGTCGTGTGTCACACAAAGAAGGCGAAGAGCAAATGGAGTAGCAACTATATCTTAAAGTTTCTGAAAGATTTATTCAGCAATTTCACATTGCACAAATTTGTTAAGCATTACGCAGTGTACATTTCAGTTATGATGGTTGTACAACCTTCTCAACGTACGTCATTCTTTTAAAGTTCTTCAGTTTCTAGAAGGTTTTTAATGTGTTGACATTTCAGTTTCTCAATTGTTTTACATTTGTACATTTCAGTTATGATGATTGTACAACCTTCTCAACGTACGTCATTCTTTTAAAGTTCTTCAGTTTCTAGAAGGTTTTTAATGTGTTGACATTTCAGTTTCTCAATTGTTTTAATAAAACGTACCTTCATAAATACAGGGTTGTGTTGTAAATACAAAACACATGAGTACTTACATAACAGATAGGCATGTTCATTCCAAAACCAATTTAACTACTCTGGAATGCAAAGCTATGTTCGACACCCACTCGTTGGCATAACTCGACACCTGCCATTTACTCACACAGTTGTGTGAACTTCCCGTGGAGTCGGCCAGCATGTCGAGAGGTTGGGACTCGTCATCGGTGCCAAGGGACGAAACATATGTTAACAGCGGAGCATTAACAACCAACATATGTTTTCTTTATCAACTAAGACAAAATTTAAACAGTAGAACACTTCACGAGCAGTTACTATGAAAAGGTATGTTATGTTTGTGTGTGTGTGTGTGTGTGTGTGTGTGTGTGTGTGTGTGTGTGTGTGTGTGTGTATATATATATATGTATATATATATATATATATATATATATATATATATATATATATATATATATAGAAAAGCAGGGTGTTCTATTGCGGATGCGTATACATTCAACCGGTGTACAACAATTGTCTAATCACGCTTACACCAAAACACACATCAGTGTTCTGCTGCTATTGTGTTGCTTCAAAATGTGCAGACAGTCATATATGCCTGATACACACTCGCACTCACACACGCCGCGCACGCACATAAATTGATATATACATGCACACATAGACACAGAGAAACGTGTTCATTGGGACACCGAGGCGCTCAAGCACAAACGCACACACACACAGTTATGAATAAATTATGATAATTATTGACATACCAATTTAATGTTAATTATACATCGTATTTTTTACTTGATAACTCAACGTATTAACATTCACTGCAACACAGTGTAGTGTCACAAGGGAATGCGAGGAAAGCCCGGATGTTCATGGGGATTCTATCATTAAGAAAGTAGATACAATTGTAGACAGAGGAGAGGACATCACGGTATGCATGCCAGGTGCAAAATATAGGATGTAGCAGAGAAGGTAGGAGAGGTCATGGATGGTGACATGGGAGGTTCGAAGGTGCTGCAGTTCTTGGGGGTGAGTTTGTCAGGGTTGTCGATGAGGGCACAGGTACCATAAATTATTTAAACTAGATGCGCAACGGGAACTGACAGAGAAAACTCAAAGGAGTGCAAATACACATCAAAAGTAATGTTCACCAATAATTTCGGGAAATGAACTTAAATGTGTATGCTTAATTAAATGTGTATGCTTAACTGCCAGCGGCATAGTAAATAAAAAAGCAAGTTAGACATTATGGTAGCAGATATTGACCCTCACGTAATAGGTATCACGGAATCATGGGTAAATAAAGATGCTGAGTTAGCACTGACAGGATATGTAATGTTTAGGAAGGATAGACAAAAAGAAGGGGAGGTGGAGTATTTTATATATTAAAGAATCTATCCAAGCAGAAGAAATAACATTGAAAAATGAAGCAGATTGTGAGGAAGCACTTTCGTGTAACATAGTTACCAATAACTCAACATTAAAAATAGGAGTAGATTGTCGTAGTCCAAATGTAGGGCCAAAGAAAGATGTAAAACTACAAAAGCCTATAAGGCATAAATGATGTGAGCAAGGGAGAATGTGTTATGATGGGTGGTTTTAACCATGGCCATATACAATGGAAGTCATTAGAGAGTGATGGGGGTGACGACCATCAGTTTTTACTTCTAACACAGGATTGTTTCCTTACTCAACATGTCTTGGAACCAACCAGAGGTTGCAATATGTTAAATTAAATGTTATCTTCTCAAAAGTAATTAGTTGACAAAGTACACGAACCTTTGTACTGTCTATAAAGAAAACAAGGGAAAAGATACAGGAAGAAACACCTGTCAAAAGAGGCTATTACAAAAATTGCTCACAAACATATGCTATGGGGGAGGGGTATACTAACACACTGGAAATGTAGAAGACAACACAAACTACAAAGAGGCACTTAGCCTAGCTACAACTGAAATTAGAAACATAATTTCAGACGGGTTTTAAATGGCAGAGGTTCTAAATTAGTATTTCAGCTCAGTTTTTACCACAGAAGATATCAGTTCACTTCCAGTTCCAGTTGCTAAATTTGAGAGCGGTAAATCAGATCATTTAGGGCAGTTATTTGTAACTCCTGAAAAGATAGCAAAGAAAATTAAGAAGACGAAAGATAATAAATCACCTGGAGTTGATTGGATACTACCAAAAATTTTAGAGAAAATTAAAGCAAAGGTGCTTAATTTGTCACTAGAAGAAGGAATAGTTCCTTCAGAATGGAAAGATGCAAACATTTCACCGCTACTTAAGAAGGGATCGAGCAACAAGTCAGAAAATTACAGACCAGTGATTTTAAAATCAACTGTATGCAAATTACTCGAAACATTAATTAGAGACCACATGATGGAATTCTTTGTAAAGCATTAATTAATAAATATTCCTAAAAGCAAGGTTATGGCTAACCAATCTCTTGTGTTTTTTTTTAAGAAATTACAAAGTGGGTAGATGATGGGTCACCAGTAGATGTTGTCTACTAAGATTTTCAGAAAGCTTTCGATAAAGTGCCACATCCAAGACTGTTACTTAGATTAAAAGCCCATTGTATAGGTAATGGTGCAATTAAATGGATAACAAATTGGTATACACACAGAAGACAGAGAGTAACAGTAGATGGTGAGATTTCAAACCGGAAATCTGTTTTGAGTGGGGTACCACAGGGATCAGTATTAGGCCATATACTGTTTATATATATATATATATATATATATATATATATATATATATATATATATATATATATATATATATATATATATATATATATATATATATATGTATGTATATATATATATATATATATATATATATATATATATATATATATATATATATATATATGTATATGTATATGTATATATATATATATATATATATATATATATAGTATTTGTAAGATGACATATCAAGCAAAGTACTGAAATGTGTAGATGAAAAGTATTTAGAAAGGTTACACATGATACAGATAAACAAAGTTTACAGGATGATCTAGATAAATTAGTTAAATGGTCAGAAAAATGGCAAATGTTATTCAATTTTGGGAAGTATAAATGCATGCACACAGGACATGGAAACATGGACGAAGAATATAAAATGGGGGATGCTGTATTAGGTAGAACCACACAATAAATGGACTTAGGAGTAACATTTAGTACTGATATGAAAGTTTAAGAGCAATGTGGGATTGCTGCTAAAGGAAATCGAACTATATGGCTAATTAGGAGAACTATCACATATAAGGCGAAACAGCTAATTGTACCCCTGTACAAAGCAATTTGGAATATTGTATACAAGCATGGAGGCCACATCGTAAGGACATAGACAAGCTAGAAAGAATGAAAAGAAGAGCAACTAAAATGATGACATAATTGACAGATCTTAGTTATTTATGTGGTTTGACAACACTAGAAACAAGGAGACTAAGAGGAGACCAAATAGAAGTGTTTAAAATAGTGAACGGTTATGAGGATATTGATAGGAATATGTTCTTCAAATTTAAAGAAGGCAGTAGTTAAGGAACAGTGTAGGTTGGACATGAGAAAGTACTCATTCTCACAGAGGGTGATAAATGAATGACACAAACTGTCAAATGCTAGGGTTAATGCTAGTAGTGTGAATATGTTTAAACATAGAATTGACAAATATCTAATAAGGGCGGGCTGTACATAGCTGATGAAATTATTGGACTCTCGATAAGCCAATGGCTTCCTTGTCCACTTGCCATCTGGAACTTGTTGTTTGGGATGACGATCTTGTTAAATCTTGTTAAACATTGTAGTTCCTTGTATACGACTCCACCTTGGCCATGGAAAACCACGTGAACGCGGTGTGTCGCGGTACGTACCTGCAGCTTCACAACATCAGCCGGATTAGAAGATGCCTTACACAAGACGTCACTAAGACTGGTGCACGCATTTGTTATTTCTAAATTAGACTACGGAAATGCGCTGCTCTCCGGCCTTCCACAGAACTTAGTTCATAAATTACAATATGTGCAAAATATGGCAGCAAGGATTATCATGTAAGCACCCCGTTTACCGCAGGACAGAGTATAAGATTCTCCTGCTCGTATATCGTTGTTTTCATGACATGGCCCCACGGTATTTAGCTGGCTTGTTGAATAGCCGCTCCGCCACGCGTTCACCTCGACCAGCCAAACAACAATTACTTGTGGTACCCATGAGTAAACTCAAGCGTAATGGAAATCGCTCCTGTAATGTTGTTTCGCCCGCGCTCTGGAATGCGCTTGTCGTTTCGAATATCTAGTCCAGCAGCGTCTTTCAGGAAAGCCATAAAACATTCCTGTACCTTTAAATTAACTGTATTAGTTTTTTAGTACAGTTATATATGTATTTGTTTTATGTATTATTTATGTATATATTCATTTAATGCTTTTTATGTAATGCACTTTGAGCTTTTTAAGGAAACTGAGCAATGTAAAGAATTATTATTATTATTATTGTTGTTTGAAAATCAAATAATTCTACCACAGCTATTTGAACCGTCTATTTCATTCTCAAATTAAACAGTTGTCGGTATATCCTCATTTTGCTGCAAACACCGCACAATTGGTGACCATCCAAAAGGTAAATCAGTTGTCCAAAAAATTCACGCACTGCCCCTGTGAGCTTAACCTTAAAATATATACATACATACATACATGCATGCATGCGTGAGTGCATGCATGTATACATACATACATACATACATACATACAAACAAACATACATACATACATACAAACATACATACATACATACATACATACATACATACATACATACATACATACATACATACATACATACATACATACATACAAACATACATACATACATACATTCGTAACTCATAGCGATCAGATTCACGTTGGATGTCATACGCGGTGGACGTGGTTTGAACGCGCTACGGACGTGATTGTTCGAGGATTGTCTGACGCTCTCTACTACCCACGACCGCACACACATTTCCAAAAACATTCACACCATGGCGATGGGTGAAACTTGAAGGCGTGGAGTAATACAACTTCGTGGTCGCGCGGGCGATACAAGCCGATTAGGGTGAGCGGAAGAGGCCCATTTGTGTCTTGGCGAGAGTTGTCGTGTTGGTGCCTACATTGCCGTCCTTGATGTGCTGTTTTCGGTCATTGATAAGAGAGCCACTGCGTACTCTGACGTCAGTGACCGCTTTGGATTTCTCAGTAATTTGGCGGAGATGGAAACCGTGAAACTAACAGAGATGCGACAGGCTGCTGAGAAACTTTAGTCATCGGATCTGGATGACACTATTGGGAATGATCCAGCTCAGTGGATTAGTGGCAAAGACTCTCACAGGTGACCTAGAGCATGAACAAAATCTCAGGGATGTTTTTACCAATGTGGAGGTATTGCTCCGCATATATCTGATACTGAGTAACGATGAGCACCGAGCCACAATAAACCAGAACAGATTGGTTCATCTGACTATGCTCAGTATGGAATGGGACGTAATGCGTCGGATTAATCGTGACTTGAGTGTTGCCAAAACGCGCAAACTGTTTATTAGTGTTTGCGAAAGTTCAAAAGATCTGACTATTCACATTTTCACATCTCTAGAACCGTTGGTAACTAATTTGGTGGAAATATTTGAATGTCACTCTTTGTATGACCAAGATAATTTGTGTACTCTCTGTTTTTATGCTGCATTGTCTTGTATCGTTTTCCAGTATATCACCATGCGCTGTAGTTTTCCAGTATATCACCATGCGCTGTAGTTTTCCAGTATATCACCATGCGCTGTAGTTTAGGGGCCTATGTTTATATGCCGTCGTCGACAATAATCCGTGCATGCTTACGCTCAAACATAGTTGAATAAACATTTAGGTATGTTATTACCTCCATAATCAATAATACAAGTCTCGATCTTCGTCTTTCATGCACTCGGTAAAGGTCCCTCACAATATTTTTGTACCAAGCCACCTACTTTGTTAACCCGGCACCATTTGGACGGCACATAACACATACTAAAACTCCCTCGTCGGAACGCTTGACTTGAACGATGTAAGGCGCTTCGTTGTTGTTGTTCTCTGTCGGTATTTCTCATGCTGCGACGATACTTACGACGGCCGTGGTACTTGCCTGGTCACCAACACATGTGGCAGTGTCTCACATTCACATGCGTAGTAATCTTTCGTCCAGCGTAACACCATCAGGTTGCAGTCGTACGCTGGCAGGTTTCCACGACCACGCTCAGCGAAGATATTTCTGCAGGATATTGACATTGCTATGCGGAGCTCGCATTTGAAGGAGGCTGGAAACGAGTTTAGTAGTACCATGCTCTTCACATGACGATGACGGGCCTGATATGGGTCGGGAGTATGAACTATTTGTTTATATTTTTAGAAGCAACATTCAGATCTGGTTAAGTCGACAGAAGATGTAATACAGTCAGCTAATCCAAGCGATCTAATTTTGTTTCAGCATAATAAATATATTGTTGTTTGGTCAATGTTTACAGCCGAAATAACAGAAGTAGTTACCGTGTTGGCCCAAGTGTGGCGCCACCTGTCAAGAACGGTTTAGGACTGTTTTCATTATTTCGTGATATTGTTGCAATACTATCGCGATAGTTATGAAGCTAACACAGTGGCATTGCAATAGTTATACAACTATCAAAATACCAATAGTAAAACCATCCCCGATAATTACCCCTATTTATTAGCTTTGGCATACAGTAGTGTGAGGCAAAGCACACCCCCCCACCCCGGAAGGCAAAGCGCACCCCACCTATCTCGGCAGATGCCACTTCTGTTGGCGCAATCTTCCGATCAAATGATACAATATGATGCCAAACCAATTTGGGTACGGTCGATTTTAGCAGAAACATTACGCCAAGAAAGTTATATAAACTTGAATTTTTTTACCCATATTATTATAATAATTATTATATATTATAACAACTATTTTAAACAATCCTGTAGCATAGGTACTTTAACTAAACAAAGACGTTACATAGCCTCCTAGATCTTGATGTGTTAGGTGATATTGGTTCATACAACCAATAATATGCATACGTTATTTTTTGTAATTCCAATGACCCGCTCAATGCGGAACAAAGCGAACCCCCATGTGAGGCATTGTGAGGATTGGTTGCTTTAAAAATTAATCCCGTTTAATACATGTACGGCATGTTCACGACTATTTGTGTAATGAACCACCCACGTATGACAATTGGCTAATACACAGGAGCTCTGCTCATGCGCTGGCTTTCTAATTGTTTAATAATGTTTGTTTGCACATTACCTCTAATTAACTATGGTATATATGTAAATCGATGTTGTGCATTAATTTGCTCAATGTTTGAATAAATGGAATGCAAAATATTTAACCATGGATATAATGATGATGACATTCCATATAACATACAGTAGTTGGGACAATGTGAACTAGGAGTGCGCATTGCCCCACATGACGAAATTTGTCGAAGTGTAGGACCACAACTGAAATGTAATTTTGTTGTTGTTGTTGTTGTTGTTGTTGTTGTATAGTTACAATCCCACTACTATTTATATAATATATATGTACATGTGACTGTGTTAACCGTTTCCGCCTGAAATGAAAGTAAGTAGGACAAATTGTGTTTGCATCTAAAAGTGTGCCCTTTGCCCCACCCTACTCTACGGTTTGGTTCGACTCCGGCGTGTGACGCCACATTTCGGATAATCGAGGCAATATTGTGCCTCTAGTGAATGATTTGGGTACCAAATAATCAACCGTCACCATTCATAAACGCTGATTTAAAAAAGTGTGTCCCGACTTTTTCATGCCAAATTAGCATGACTCGCAAACCTACATTGTTGTGGAAGATTGCGGTAGTGTGCAGCTGGGTCTGTGTGTATGATCTGAAAGTATTTGTGTCGTCCGCCAATACTGGTAAGTATAGTTACCGGCATCAAATTCAATCCAATCCTAAATTCAAGAAGAGCTGTTGTAATCTCGCTTGAACCTTGACCTCGGTTTAGAGACGCCACAGCCTATGTTTACAACAATAACGAGTATTGTCTGAGCAAAACATATTTTGATATATAACATAACACGGAACACTTTTATGACATTCAATATAAAAAAATTCAGATAAATGACTGCATGCTTACCAAACATTATTGAGCGTCTGCTGGCGCGTGTCTTGTTCTTGGACTTGGCCACGTGACAGTATACTGGTCGGTGTAGTTTTCAACCTACTTAATAGAATATGCCGTTTAAAAAAATCTTAAGAAACATTTTGTGCAAGAGATGGATATACCAAATCACTAACAGCTACTTCATCTATACACTGTAAATTATTAAAACAGTTGTTTTGAGTGAAAAACTTTCGAATATTGAACGTCTGAACCATGTCGCGCAATACGAGGAAACCGGCGGAGTTCAACCTATAATAGGCTATATCTATGGCAAGCCGTACTGACAATCTTTTATCACTTTGTTCCAATAATTTCACCTTCAACATTCAGGCTTGTCATAGTGCTTTATAAGACACATACACATATAACAGGGGTGAGATTTAGTGGTCGCCAATGGCGCCCAAAAATGGCTTCGGCCGACTTCAGTTTTTGACTACAGTAAGTACAGTAGCCTGCATGGCAACTCGAAAAATTTACGGAGCTGCAATATTTTAGACCCAACACAAATAAACGGAATGTTAATAAACATCTCAGAAGTGTTGTCCTGGCTGTATCGCATTTATGTTAACCATAAATCGTGTGTTTGTGACACGTTTGACATTGCAAGAAATGTTGCCAAACTGTAGCCAAAGAGATATCAACAGGGAGCATTCATTGTATTTTTAATCAACCACATCAACAGTCAACATGTAACTGAATGGTCATTCTACACTGTAATAATAACCGGCCATGTTAATAGTCTTGGTGCCGCGTGGTGCCACTTTTATATAATATACTAAAAAAAATGCCCGACCCCAGGACGGACATGCATGGTAGTTCATACGTGACAGTCTTGATAGCAATGTTTACCGAATACCTCAGGCCAATATACCATCAATGCGCTCGAACGTATTACCAGAAACAACCATGTCATGCATATGATGCAATACTCGTTGCACGTTCAAAATGTCGAAGGTCGCGTGAATTTAGACCCATAGATACTTGTGTTGTTTGTAGTATAATAGAATATCTGCTTTCAACTGCCTTTATTGTGTATTGACCCTCGGTCTGCAACCTCGGGCCAATACGTGGGTGCATGCTTTCTACTATAATTACTATAAATTACCAATATGGCGCTACATTACATACTCTCAAACGGTTTACGTACCGAAGTATTTCTGCGATTGTTGGAAGTTAACGTTTTACGCAGCGAACATTTGATTTACCATAAAAACCACTAAGAATCCTTGATAGATGGGGTATTTCGAAAAAATAAGTTTCATTCGTGGGGTCGTAGATTAATCCCTGAAAGCTTGGTGCCCTAGATGCAAGCCGTCTAGGAGGAAAACGTATAACCACATATAAACATACATACAAACATGCATAAAAATATATGCTATCTCGATTATAGTTAGATATATCTTCTACATGGTGCGCGGAGCACTTCTGGTGAATTAATCAGGAACCTGGTTAAAGTTTCTCTAGGCTAAGGTAAAATCAGGTCCTGTAAAAATCAACAAAACAGAACCTGATGTCCTGTTACGCTTGGAGACTTTTCGCGTAGACTGTTGGTGTACCATGTTATGAAAGCAAAACAACCTGTCACATGTGTACAATTGTATACTGTATTTTATTCAGTATTATGTATTGCATTGTATTGATCCTGCCTTGAAAATAAATGTTTCAAAACTGTTTGTTTTTGATGTTTTTTATTTGTCGTTGATGTTGTTCATACATTCTATTTTACTTTCTATCATCAAAGTATTGATTAGCTAGTGGGCTACCTAAGAAGCTGTCGGGCTACTTCACTTTGCAAGGTTGGTAGCCCGACTGGCTACCTTCCATGACTTGCTAAATCTCACTTCTGCATATACTTGTATTGAATATATAACGCTAATGTAGTAATTGTTTTCTCATATATCTAACACATTTTAATTATTCCTACTTTTATGACAAGACTGGCTTGCCATACATCTACCACAAAAAGGGCGATTATTGCCACGTGGCCAAGAACGAGATACGCGTCAGCAGATGCTCAATAATGATGTCTGGTAAGCATGCAACATCGTTTTTTTCGAAGGTATGTATAGCATAAAAGAGTTCCATGTTATATATCAAAATATATTTTGCTCAGACAAGACTCTGTATTGTTGTTGTCATAAACAGACACTGTGACGTCTCTAACGCGATATCAAACGAGATTTCAATGGGTTGAAAACTGGAATGGCTTGAAAAATGCACCGGTAACTATAATTGCACTTTTATGGAAGATGTATGGAAAGCCAGTTTTGTCATAAACACAGGAATAATTCAAATGAGTTAAATATACGAGAAAAAAATAACTACATTAATGTATATTCGATACAAGTATCTATGTATGTGTTTTATAAAGCGCATGTAAGAATTATGACAAGCCTAACTTGTTATAAAAGTTGAAATAATTGGTCAAATGAAAAAAATTGGCTTGCCATAGATATAGGTTGATTTGAACCGGTTTCCTTATCTCGTGCGACATGGTTATTCACTCAAAACAACTGTTCTAATAATTTGTTTGCATTGAATTGATGAAGTAATGGTTGGTGAATTTGGTATATCGATCCCTTGCACAAAATGTTTCTTCAGATTTTTGTGAAAACGGCATACTCTATTAAGTTGGTTGAATTTGACGCCGCCCAGTATACTTTACCAGCTGGTAGGCCTGGGCCTGACTTACGGTACGTGATTTACTAAATATAATGATACTGCATTTAGGTATTTATAAATCTTATCAGCAAATCATGTTTCAATGATTTTGTTGATTTGGAAAAGTGTGATATTTTGTATGATAAAACAATAATTCTCAGATACAGTAAGAATGCAGCATTTGGCGTTTGTAAATATTCAAATTTTGTCAGACCTTTCAAACATTTTTGGTGTTTCTTTGCCAACTATGGTATGGAAAAGTAGCTCGGTTCTGCTCTGCTTGACACAATGGTCTATGGTGGCATACACATTCTGCAGGGTTGAAGACAGTTGGTCCCCAATGTAGAGGCCTAGAACCCTTCCTGGTTAACTTGGAATACAAGAAGGCAAAAATGATTAACATGGCCAGGAGTGATGGGTTCATTACCTTAGGCTACATGGAAAAACAAGGCAAATGGACATTCGTAAACAGAGGAAGCAAAGGCGGTGAGTGCTGCACAACATAGCTACTGTTTTACGCATGCACAAACACACACATGCACAAACGCACACGCATGCACACAGTGGTATTCCCTGTTGTTGAAACGGTATATATGAATGTTAGCTACATAGCAGTGTCCACCCCTTTAATCATTCGATGGTTACTGGGCCATAGAGCTCACATTTTGGGTTTATTTTATAGAGAAGTAACCGGACAGCTTTCTCATTCCTTGCCCTCCTGTCAGCAAAAAAATCAAGAAGCCAATATTGGGTAATATAACCATCATGAACATCATAGAAACAATTGACAGTGAATAACACAGAGGTTACTTGTCTGCTTTGTCTTTCTATGGAGTAGTACAACCATTGTGATTGTAATGCAGCGCTGTGCGTTGATTCTCCATATAGTGCAGTTAGTGATGGATGAAGCAGATTGGAAGATCAGCGGGAGCATCTTCAAAACGAATGTCTACCGTCTGGAGACCATATATTTTAATGTTGGTGAGAACAGCAGAATTGGTGCGGAACACCATGTCAATGGCAAAACATTTCCAATGGAGGTCAGTGAAAATTGGAATATATTTATTGTGGCGAATCTCTAATGATCTAGATATGTATGTATGGTTATATGCATTTAAAATCAGACCTGTGCACCCTCCGTATTTTTCCGTATTTGTTACGGAATCTAATGGCAAATACGGAAATACGCTTTCATTCAATTTGTTACGGAATCGCGTATATTAAAATTACGAATATATTTCATTGAGAAAAACCGTGGCACCACCTGTCGTGGAAATGAAAACTAATCTCACAATGTCTCCGCTAGGCGTGAGTTGCGCGCACCGTTTGCCAGCGACCCGGATATCGCGCAAGCGCATACAGTCAAGTGGTCCACGTTGTTTTGAATACAAAATGGAAAGCGCGAAGCGGAAAGCTGAGCCTACAACATTAGAAAATAACGAAGCGCTGCCTAGAAAACGTGCCCGTACGCAGATTTATCGGACGGCGTACACTACACAATGGCCATGTATTGTACCGGCGTCGAACGGGTCGTCGTGCTATGCGCACTGTACGTTTTGTGACGAAGATTTGGTCATGGCGGTGGAAATGACATTCGCCGACATGTCGAATCAAATAAACGTAAGGCTAACGGGCAGCACCGCAAAAAAAAATTCGCCATCACGAAGTTCTTTGCCGCTTCTTCGTCGACACAGCTTGCCGATGGGAGGACAGTTGCTGTAACCAGAGCAGAGGTGATGATGAGTGAGATCATTGTGGAACACAATCTACCTCTGGCTGCCGCCGATACGCTGACGAAAGCGTTCAAGTTGATGTTCACCGATAGCCGCATTGCTGCTGGTAAGTTACAATATAAATCAAATAATAAGACTGCTTATATAGTTATTGTTGAATTTTTGTCGAATTGCAGATCCACTTTTCTTTGCATACTTTGAATTTTTTATTTCATGCGTAGCCAATGTAGTAACAAAAAACATAAATACCAATACATCTCTAAAGGTGGCTGGGCAGGCGCAATTGCATTGGCAAACAGAAATTTATTGAAAGGGTTGTATGGAATATTCGTTGATGATTGAAGAACAGGTTTAACATTACATTTTAAACCCCTCTAGAAACCCTGTACGCACTGTTAACATTTTTAATAATCTACTCTTTCCTGTTGCAGACATGAGATGTTGCCTGAAAAAAACAACTGCCCTTGTCAAGGAACTCGCTCGAGGACAGCAGCACAGCTTAGCAGATCGTATGCGGACAGCAGCATTCACCCTATCGACTGATGGAAGCAATGATGACAAGAGCAAACAGTTTCCACTTGTCATCAGATCTGTTGACGTTAATACTGGCCTCGTCACCTCACAGTTACTGTCTATTCCCATCTGTGAGAGATCTGCCACAGGAGAGCATATCTTCCAGCTACTCGAGGCAGATCTGGCTTCTCGCAATGTGCCGTGGACGAACTGCCTGGCAGTCGGTTGTGACAATGCCCCTGTCATGACTGGATCTAAGAAAGGTGTCATTGCTTTCGTGCGGGAGAAGCACCCTGATGTGTTTATGGCGGGGTGCTGCCTGCATCTTGTGCACATCGCCGCGCACAAGGGAGCGATTTGTCTGTCGGCAGTTGAAGATGTCCTCGTGGACATCTACCACTACTTCCAGAAGAGTGGCAAGCGGCAGCACGAGTTTGCAGCTCTGCAGCAGATGTATGACATTGACCAGAAAAGGATGCTAAAACATGTCTGCACCAGGTGGCTCAGCATCGGAAGGTGCTTGGGGCGGCTGCTTCATAACTGGACAGCTTTAAAAGCATTCTTCAAAGCGGAGAAGGAAGCACAAGAGAAGCGCCTGCCTGCCAAGAAGGACAACAGTATCAAAGATAAGCCATATGCGCAGCGGAAAGTCAGTGTTGACCTTTTTTTTTGAAGTCGCCTACCAACAAGCTGTGCGTACTGTTCCTGGACTACACGGTAAAGGTATACGATGACATTCTCGTCAACCTGCAATCCGACGAACCAAGGATACACGTATTGCGGCAGTCATTGCTAAAACTTCTGCGAAACATCCTTACACGATTTGTGAAGCCAGCTGCGATGCTGGGACGTTCACCCGAGTGTGTTGACTTCACGTTGGCAAACAACCACAAGAACGACAGTGACCTGCTCGTCGGTGAGGCAACTCGCGCCTTCATTGAGGATGCCGAAAAGAAAATGCTGCGTGAGAAGAAGTTGAAGCAGTTTTACATGGACGCAAAGAAGTATTTCTCAGCTGTGTGCAGCTACATGATCAAGAAGCTGCCCCTCAATGAGCTGCTTCATGCTGAGGTAGCTGATGTCAGAGGCCAGTTGACAGCCAAGCTGTCAGACTTTTTGTTCTTCCCGAAGAGGTGCCCTGCCCTGCTGCATGGTGTATCCATGGACACAGTTACTGAGCAGTTTTCACTGTATCAGTCGATGGACGTCTCCACTTACGTGAAATCTCGGATGGACGAGACTTGGTTTGCTATCGGCAACATTCGTGATAAGGATGGCATTCAGCCTTTGAAGGACTTGGCGGCAGTGATGCTAGGAATCCTCGCAATTCCCCACAGCAGCTCTCACTGTGAGAGGATTTTCTCAACTGTGAGGAAAAACCGTACGGACCAGCGAGCTTCACTATCTGATGACACTCTGGAGGCTTTGCTGATTTTGAAGTCACAACCAGGCCACCCAACCGACGGTGCACGCCAGCACTCTCAAGACCGGCTTGCGGCTTTGAAAGGAGCCTACTACCAGGCCAATAAGACGACTGCAGAGTAACTGTTGCCTTGCTCGAAACACTCGCAGTTCTTCACAGCAGCTCTCATTGGGAGAGCATTCTCAATTGTGTCTATTGTTTCCATGATACATTTGCTTTGGCTATATATATGACTTGTTACGATTTACTTTTGTGTGAACCGATATATATGGCATACATATAAATCGGTTATATATATATATATATATATATATATATATATAATATATAGACTGTTCTTGTTTTGCTCAATTGTTCCTAGCTAGCATTTAATTCCAATTGGCCAATGTTATAATATGCAAATTTGTTTTGTTTCTGCTTATATGCTGTGAATACTCCATGCTGTTTTTCTTTTGTGTGGTCAATATTTCAGCTTTGCTTGTATAAGTACTGAGCTTATCTCATGTGAACTGATGTGTTAAAACAGTATTAATCAATAACATATTGTCATGTATTTAATGTGATTGTCCAACCTTTTTTGCCAATAATACGACTTGGCTTGCATTAATCTTCTGCTCTTATGGTTTATCATGATCCGTCCATTTATTTTATTTTAACATTCTAAGTATCATGAATTTATTTTATACACGTACTTAAAAAAAAATTTTTTTTAATAATACAGTGTGGATACTTTTGACATCTGCTTACATAAATTATTGCTGGTACAATATTTCTTTTGTGTTATGTTTTGTTATCTTTGTAACTTCTGATTTCATATAATATGCATTGACCTGTCTCATGTATACTAAATTGCTTAATACAAAAATGCAATATATTTAAGAAAATAGAATTTTGAGTTTTCGTAATTATGATGCGTTTAAAATAATGAATTATAGTATTGTTTGTGTGTGAACACAGGTGTATTTTTTGCACGACAGGTGTTACTGAAAGTCTGTTAAAAATACTGAAAATGGCTCTGAGAATACTGAAAGCTATGGCATTAGGTGCACAGGTCTGCATTTAGTGTATCTACTATTTCACTAGATGTCTTTTTCACTAGGTTGATGTATTTGAAGTATTTCTAGGTTTGACATATACAGGGAATATGGAATCACCTGTTTTGCATCCTGATTTGTGGTCATGACTCCAAAGAAAATAATTATTATCTGGGGCGGATGTTTGCCAGTGAAATATTTGTATATCCCACAATTTCAAAGTTGGGCTCAGCAGAGACAAGATGCAGAAGTGGGGGTGTAACCAAGACGCCCATACCGAATGTGCCTGTGGAGAGGATCCCCAAATGGTGATACATCTAGATTTAAGATTTAACATCCCAAACAACAAGTTCCAGATGGCAAGTGGGCAAGGAAGCCATTGGCTTATCGAGAGTCCAACAATTTTCTCATCTATGTGTACCCCGCCCTTATCAGATAGCTGTCAAATCTATTTTTAAACATTCAAACTACTAGCATTAACACAATCATTTGGCAGTTTGTTCCATTCATTTATCACCCTCTGTGGGAAAGAGTACTTTCTCATGTCCAACCTACACTGCTCCTTAACGAGAGATTCGGGTCGGATTTGATGGATTTTTTACAATAAAATGAATTTCGAGTTGTTGCTATTTCCGTGTATAAATATTATTCAACTTGCCATTCATGTAAGTTGCACTGTCGAAATAAATATGTTTCTGTCATAAAACTTGTCTTTTATATGATGCCTATCATTGCTAAGTCTTTGTTTTTTGTCAAATGAACCGAGACTAATGGCACATTAGGTGATTTTCCGTGAGCCATTGCATGCCGGAAAATGCTGCCATTCCAACATGGCGCATATAACGGGAAAGCCCCATTTTCGCTCTGTATGATGGTAGAAACAGTTTTAAAATGTGCCTGGAGGTATCCGAATAATTCCGACTATAAATGACCGCCGTTGAACAATCTCGGTGACAAAGGAATGGGGAATGCAACGACGATTCACCGGACATCATCACGTGATGTCGGATTCCCTCAAATCAAGCGCTCTAATTGGTTGTAATACTAATTTCCATCCTTTGACGTCAGCTTGAAATACCAGCTACGTTCGATTCGATCGATTTTTTATCCCATGAGTTTCGTTCATTTATATCGCTTTGTAAAACGACATTATACCGTTTGGTCGAAAGCGAGTGGACAGTTTTGGTACTGGGAGGCAGCGAAAGCTTGCATCGTTGCAGTTAGCGCGCGATGCAAAGGCATCGAGGGTTAAATTCGCCAATGAACCTGAACCATGATAGTGCATATGATTCAGATTTATATACATTTGTGTGTAATCCAAACATCGTTAGCCTTTGTGTCATAACTATTACTGTATAAACGATTTAACACTGATCTAGTTCATGCTGTTGATGTTCGTGGTTGTGTTGACATTCAGGCCCAGGGGCCATCCAGGCACATCAGAAGCAGAGTTGTGACTATGGTTTATTATATTACTACAATTTGCCTTGGTAATTATCGTATTCATAGCCTATATACACGCGCGCGCAGATGTGTGTATAATATGGCAATGCCAATAAAGTAAATTGCATTCAATGCCATACCCCTGCATACGTTGTTATTGAACATGTCTTGGATACTTTTTTGTTCATGAAATACATTTATATTGTGTATTTTTTCCACAGGCATCAAGGCGGTCATCAACAGTACCAGCTGATCCATCTCGGAGACTGTCTGCCACTGAACGGAAGTTTGGTTATGCAGATCTTCTGGAGGAGATAGGTGTCCCGCGATTCCTGGTTGAGGATGAGATAGATGCTGATGGAGATCTTTCAACAGTACTTGTACGCTGTGCCGTGTTGCCATCACTTGATGTGAATCTGCCATGCACGTTGTGTAGGAAGTGTACACTCTCCATCTCAGCTGTTGACCGCACCCTCCGCATGGTTGTGGCCTCGAGACTGTCTGCACCCGTTGCGACAAGGTCATCAATACAACTCTGTCATCAGACCGTATCGATGGGACTCAGGCGACGAATGTCCCGTTTGTCGTGGTGAGATCAGCTGTGTCGACAACGATGGACATGGGTGTTGGGTACTCGGGAATTGTGTGAAATTTATTTTACAATGCCAATGACTCTGAACTTTGCCTTTTGATAGATTATACATTCAGTAATATGTATGCAAAGTTTCAAACATCTAGGTTGCTTTTCAGATGTTGAAATGTATGTGCCAATGTACATAAACTTTGAACGCAATTTTCTCAAAAACATGTTTTCCTTCACACCTAATGCCTCCCGTGTCACTTATTTCTGCTATTGTTTGACAGAATTGCTTGAAACTTTCAACAGTGTTTCTTGATAGTATGCTCTTGAAAACTAGTAACTTTTTAGAAAACTACTTATATTTTATATACTCTTGAATGATAATATAGTGCCGAATAACAGTATATGGGGGCAAATTGTTCAAAACAAATAATAGTACAGTGCAACAAAATCACTAGTATATTTGTCTTTTTAGCCCAGAAGCATTTTGTTTACTCGACGCGAAGCCAAGGCGTCCCTAGAAAACTACACGGATCAACTGTATTTTAGTTTTTTTCTGCCGAATATGTATAAACTTTTGCATATTCGTGTCACCGCAGATATAGTAACCGCATTTTATATCTGTGAAAAACCGGGGAATTTTTAATTGGACATTAAAGTTTTATAGAACTCAATACGCAAACCCGTTTCAGGGGAAACTGCCGCCAGCTGGTTACGACCGGTTTGAGGCGCTGCGCACGGCGGCCATTGACGGTCGGTTTACGCGATGATAAAGGCGTTTAAACTAATTATATACCATGTCGTGCTCCCGAGAACTAAGGATTCTGACGGATTCATCTAATCATGGAATTCTAACGGTCTAATCTAGGATCCTCAAAAGCACGGGATCCTGTTAAATTTACGACTCGTTCGAAAACTCCTGCGTTAGCCCAAGTTTGGGCTGTTTGGAGTAAACCACTTGAGACTTGAAAAGATGAAAGCCATCAGAGGGAGCCACATGCAACTCTAGTTTTTGGAAGCAAGTGATTTTAGCGCGAGCTCCGTGGATGATTGATTAGCGCTACCTATAGGGAGTGAGAGCGATTGCTCTCCTAAAAATTATGCCCTGCATAATTTGCCACGATTATCGGAGAATATGGGCTGGCATAAATGTTTAAATTTAATAACAGTATAGTGCCAAATAAGGTGCATATAGGGTGGCATTTTTCACCATATAAATATGCGTATAGGGACGCTTATTCGGCACTCAATGTAAAATTTCATGATGAAAAAATACATTCAGATGTAAAAACATTATGAAAACAAAAGTTTTTTGAAAACTGGGAAAGTCAACTGACTGTTTTCATTGGGGTTGTAACTACATACCAAATTTTAGTCCTCTAAATCCAATGGTTACTGATATAAGTCGCATGCAACATTCAATCCAAGATGGCTGCATACTGGGGGGAAATATGTATGAAACATTCTGAAAAAAATTCACAGCATTACTGTTACCTGGACTAGCAATCTCTGAAAGCTCTGTAGGTTCAGTGATAATGAAATAAGAAAATAAAATGTGTTTAGACCCAAGCGACGCCTTAACTAATGCTTTGTGTCCTCTGGTTCTACTGCCTTCTTAAAGTTTGAAGAACATATTCCTATCAACATCCTCATTACCGTTCACTATTTTAAACACACACTATTTGGTCTCCTCTTAGTCTCCTGGTCTCTAGTGTTGTCAAACCACATTGTAATAAGCGACTTTCGTAACTAAGGTCTCTCAATTCTGGAATAATTTTAGTTGCTCTTTGTTGTGTTCTTTCTAGCTTATCTATGTCCTTTTTACGATAAGGCCTCCATGCTTGAATACAATATTCCAAATGTGGTCTAACTATTGCTTTGTACAGGGGTACAATTAGCTGTTTCTCCTTATACGTGATAGTTCTCCTAATTAGCCCTAGAACTTGATTTCCTTTCAAAGCAGCAATCCGACATTGCTCTGAAACTTTCATGTCAGCACTAAATGTTATTCCTAAGTCCTTTTATTGTGTGGTTGTACCTAGTACAGCATCCCCCATTTTATATTCTTCGTCCATGTTTCCATGTCCTATGTGTATGCATTTACACTTCCCAAAATTGAATAACATTTGCCATTTTTCTGACCATTTAACTAATTTATCTAGATCATCCTGTAAACTTTGTTTATCTGTATCATTAGTAACCTTTCTGAATACTTTTGTGTCATCTGCAAATTTCAGTACTTTACTAGATATGTCATCTTCCAAATCATTTATATGAGTGGTTCCATTTATTAGGGGGCCAATGTGTGACATTGGTACTAACATTGTTAAATGCTTTAATCTTTAAAACAAAATCATCAATTATTTCTCAAACATGTTAAATTTATGAAATTGGTAAAAAAAAATTCTGAACAAATGCCATACATCTGAGCAGAAAGAGCCTCAGCAGGCGCATCCAGCACAGTTCCACGTGTAAAGGTGATACCAAACCTGAAGTGGTTTTCTTAAGGAGCGGTCCAAACAACTGATTTCTATCAATGTTGCCACACATTTGGTACAACACCATGACTACTTTACAACTAACATTGCTTGGATATGGTCTTGTTTGACTAAACTATAATTTGGGGTCTGCTTTGTCTGCCAGTTTGACCGAATATGGTCAACTTTTGCCATTTATGGAACCAAAAACCAATTAAAAGTAAACACTTGAATTTTAAGGGAGTAAAAGTTATTGTAACTTGAGGCATAGAATCTACTAAAACATTGTTCAAAGCATTAAACTAATTAGATCAATGAAATTTCCTAAAAATTTAAGGACAAAGCAGAGGTTCCTCGTGTAAAGGGATTTGTGTGTCCCTTGACATGGGGAACAACAAGTGAATGAAATTAAATTATGCTTTGTTGTAAACAAAGTAAGCTGACTTGACCTTTGTACATGTCCTAGATAACCTGATAAGAGCATAAATACAGTGAGGACTTGCTTGTCTAGTGAATACTGTGAATTGGCCTAATAATTAATTTGTATATATTTTTGTAGTTCTGAAACACTACATTTCTCTCACACTGGCAGCAAGCAATTGTTAGAACAATAAATGGTTCTGAAATGTTTAAAACATGTCTGTGCTAGAAACCCATAATACTATGTTTGCTCAATGTAACATCAGAAATGTAAATGAACACTATTTATTTGAAAGAAGCAAAGCCAAAATGAAAGGTTCCTCATGTAAAGGGGACACCAAATTACCAAAATATTATTAGTGGGGGGCCAACTTTTCAGTCTTCTCATGTGACATGAATTAGGTTAATAACAAGTCTGACAAAATAAAAATTGAAAGTGCACACATGATACTGTCCTCTTCTCATCTCCACTGTCCTCATCTCATCTCTGGTGGCGCTGTCCTCTTCTGCACTCTTCTCATCTCCACTGTCCTCATCTGCACTCATCTCATATCTGGCACCGCTGTCCTCTTCTGCACTGTTCTCATCTCCACTGTCCTCACCTGCACTCTTCTCATATCTGGCGGCGCTGTCCTCTTCTGCACTCTTCTCATCTCCACTGTCCTCACCTGCACTCTTCTCGATCGCATGTCTAGCATGTCTTCATCTGTAAGTTCCCTGTTCCTTGCATTTGTCGGTTCGTGATAAGTAGGTCTTGGTTTTTATTCATTCTATCACCTTAGCCTTGAACTGTTCGTCCATCTTCTTCAGCTTTTCCTCTGTTTCTCGTAATTTATTTTCTTGTAAAGCTGTGCTTCTCTCCTTGGCTTTATTTTCAGCATACAATTCACGTCTTCTTGCTAGAATGGCCTGTTTCTTTCCCTCTGTTTGATTAGCACGCTGACATTCTTTTTTCAGTCGTTCCTTCTGTTTATATCGATTCCTTGTCAGATGTTTCTTAGGTTTTTCTTTAGCTTCTGCCTTTTTCCTGTCATTCATTTTTTGTATCCTCTTATTGCAACCAGCATTGTATCTTTTCTTTCAATCAGTCCACATTTCTGCTTCTCTCTTTTTCAGGTTATTTTTAGCCAATGACATATTCAGTCTGTACAGTCTGCTGTAAATGACCTCCTCATTTTAGATTTTTGCATATCTTGCTGGATCTTCTTCTTTCTTTCAATTTCTCCATGCTTGGGTCTTGGAAATTTTCTTTGATGGGACAGTACTTGGTTTCTCTGTTGAGACAGGGCTTTTTTGTGCCGTGTACTTCTCCGTTTTGGATTCTCCATAAACTTCTCTTGTTCAATCCTTCTAGACTGTGGCTGCCTACAACTTTTCTTGCTGGTAGACGCACCTGCAGCATCTTCTGAAAGACGCAGTCTTATTTTTATTGGCAACAGCATCCTGCGTGGTCCTTAGTGACACTACCCTAGCCTAAATCAGAGGAGAGTAAAGGAAAGGAGCAACATTTAAAAATAAATTGATATCATGGCTATGTAAGAAAAAATGTATTGGAAAAAAGAAGATTCGTTTCACATCCCCTCCCTCCTCACTTTCTAGGATCGGTCCATATTTTTTTTTTTCAGATAATTTTGAGTTTTTAATGCTGTAGTAAAACTTTTTTACTGGTAAATTAAGTTTTATTAGAGAACAATAATCACTTTTTTTAAGTGTTTTTGTGGTACTCAGGGGGCCTATCCCTGAGAATCTTAAAATAAAAAGGGCCTCATCGTTTACCTCAAACATGCTGAAAAAACTGCGAGAACTGCTGCTAATGCCAATTTTGCGTTAAACGAAAACAAAAACGCCTCCCTCCCTCCTCACTTTTCGAAAAACCTGGTGACATGAAATGAATTTTTTATTTTATGTGCCCAAAAAATATTTAAATAAATTATAAAATAAAATAGTAACATAAAAAAGATGTGTACAAAACACATGATCATGGGCCATGGCAACAACCCCATGCATGTACACCTCTTCAAGACTTCTCTATTTAGGTAAGAGGTATGATGAACATCAGGTATAAAAAGGAACATGACGTAAAACTGGGACACAAAATCTTAGACTTCACCTTCTCAGGAAGTGGAAAAATGGCGACGGTTCAGCCTTCCTCGGCACGTGTAGCACATCTGGGAGGTTTGATGATGTGACCTTTTCATTCACAAATTTCAACGGAAGTGGTTGGATACTAATGGAAAACAATTCCAACTTAATTTTTTTGCGGCACACGATTTTCGCTGCTTCATATGATAGTTGTGATTTTTTCCAAACCTGTTTCTACTGAGCTTTAACGGAATCATCATGAGTTTAATGTTTTTAGTTTCAAATTTAAGGCGTTGCTTGGGTTTAAACACATTTTATTTTCTTATTTCATAATCACTGAACCTACAGAGCTAAAACTTTCAGATATTGTAAGTCCAGGTAACAGTAATGCTGTAAATGTTTTTCTTAAAGTTTCGTACAGATTTTTCCACGGTATGCAGCCATCTTGGATTGAATGTTGCATGTGACTTATATCAGTAACCATTGGATTTAGAAGACTCAAATTTGGTGTATAGTTACTCCACATAACCCCAATGAAAACAGTCAGTTGAGTTTCCCAGTTTTCAAAAAACGTTTGTTTTCATGGTGTTTATACATCTGAATGTATTTTTTCATCATGAAATTTTACATTGATTGTTCAATATAAAATATAGGTAATGTTTTCTAAAAGGTTACTACATAGTTTTCAGGAGCATACTATCAAGAAACACTGTTGAAAGTTCCGAGCAATTCTGTCAAACAATAACAGAGAGAAAAGTGACACGGGAGGCGGTAGGTGTGAGGGAAGACATGTTTTTGAGAAAATCACGTTCAAAGTTTATGTACATTGGCACATACATTTCAACATCTGAAAAGCAACCTAGATGATTGAAACTTTGCATATACATTACTGAATGTATAATCTATCAAAAGGCAAAGTTCAGAGTCATTGGCATTGTTAAATAAATCTCATGAGTAATGGGACATTCGTCACCTAAGTCCTATCGATACGGTTTGATGACAGAATTGCATTGATGACCTTGTCGCAACTAGTGCAGAAAGTCTCGAGGCCACACACAATGCCGAGGGTGCGGTCGACAGCTCGGATGGAGAGTGTACGCTTCCTACACAACGTGCATGGCAGGTTCGCGACAAGTGATGGCAACACGGCACAGCGTACAAATACTGTTGAAAGATCTCCATCAGCATCTGTCTCAACCTCAACCAGGAAGCGCGGGACACCTATCTCCTCCAGAAGATCTGCATAACCAAACTTCCATTCAGTGGCAGACAGTCTCTGAGATGGATCAACTGGTGCTGTTAATGGCCGCCTTGATGCCTGGAAAAAATACACAATATAAATGTATTTCATGAACAAAAAAGTATCCCAGACATGTTCAAAAACAAAAGCCCCCCCCCCTTTACTATGTATGCAGGGGTATGGCATTGAATGCAATTTACTTTATTGGCATTGCCATATTATACACACCCACGCGCGCGTTTATAGGCTATGTAATATGTATACGATAATTACCAAGGCAAATTGTAGTAATATAATAAACCATAGTCACAACTCTGCCTCTGATGTGCCTGGATGGCCCCTGGGCCTGAATGTCAACACAACCATGAACATCAACAGCATGAATTAGACCAGCGTCAAATCGTTTATACAGTAATAGTTATGCCACAAAGATAAAACACAAATGTATATAAATCAGAATCATATGCATTATCATAGTGAACATATGAAATATCAGAAATTAAACTTACACTGAGTGCCATTCTCGCTGGCACCATGGCATGGTCGAAGACGAAGTTGCTAACGATGCAAGCTTTCGCTGTCTCCCAGTACCGTAACCGCCCACTCGCTTTCGACCAAATTTAACAAGATTTAACAAGATTTGCCATCCAAGCCAAAGGCCCAGATGGCAAGTGGACAAGGAAGCCATTGGCTTATCGAGAGTCCAACAATGTTCACCTACTTATAACCCGCCCTCCTGATATATGTGTCAACCTTGTTTTTAAACATATTCACGCTGGTAGCAGTTACACAATCTGTAGACAATTTGTTCCATTCATTTATTGTCCTCTGTGAGAACGAGTGCTTCCTGATGTCCAATCTACATTGATCCTTTACTAATTTTACCTCATGTCCTCTAGTTCTGCTATCCTTCTTGAGTGAGAAAAACATATTTCTATCAATAATTTCATACCCATTCAATATCTTAAAAACTTCAATCTGATCTCCTCTTAACCTCCTTGTCTCTAGAGTTGTTAAACCACATTCTTTCAGGCGTTCTTCATAACTAAGGTCTCTAAGTTCTGGAATCATTTTAGTTGCTCTCCTTTGTATGCGTTCAAGCGTATCTATATCCTTCTTACGATATGGTCTCCATGCTTGTATACAGTATTCTAAATGAGGTCTAACTATTGCTTTATAAAGAGGTATAATTAACTTTTTTCCCTTGTATGTTATGTTTCTTCTAATCAATCCAAGAATTTGATTACCCTTTGAAGCTGCAATACCACACTGCTCTGAAACTTTCATATCAGCGCTTATTGTAACTCCTAAGTCCTTTTCTTTTACAGTAGTACCCAGAACAGTATCTCCCATTTTATAGTTTACATTCAAGTTCCCATGTCCTGTATGTAGGCATTTACATTTCCCAAAATTGAACAGCATCTGCCATTTCTCAGACCATTTCACTAATCTGTCTAGATCGTTTTGTAAATGTTGTTTATCACCATCAGTATTAACCTTTCTAAACAGTTTTGTGTCATCCGCAAATTTCAGTACGTTACTTGTTATACTGTCGTCCAAGTCATTGATATAAATTAAGAATAATATAGGTCCTAGTACTGACCCTTGAGGTACCCCACTCAAAACCGATTTCCAATTTGAAACTTCTCCATCTACTACAACTCGTTGTCTTCTGTCAGTCAGCCATTGTTCTATCCAGTCAGTTATGCTATCCCCGATACCATGGGCTTTTAATTTAAGTAGCAATCTTTGATGTGGCACTTTGTCAAAAGCTTTCTGAAAATCTAAGTAGATAATATCTACTGGCGATCCCACGTCTATCCACTTAGTGATTTCTTCCAAAAAACATAACATATTTGTTAAGCATGACATAATGTCGTTTTACAAAGCGATATAAAGGAACGAAAGTCAATTGAATCGAACGTAGCTGGTATTTCAAGCTGACGTCAGAGAATGTAAATTAGTATTACAACCAATTAGAGCGCTTGATTTGAGCGAATCCGACATCACGTGATGGTGTCCGGCAAATCGTTTGTCCTTTGTCACCGAGATGGTTCAAAGGCGGTCATTTATAGTCAGAATTACACGGATAACCGCCGCGCACATTTTAAAACTGTTTGTACCAACATTGGGGATTTCCCGTGATATGCACCATGTTGGAATGGCGGCGTTTTTTTGGCGGAAAATCACCTAATGTTCCATTAGTCTCGGTTCATTTGACAAAAACAAAGACTTAGCAATGATAGGCATCATACAAAAGACACGTTTTATGACAGAAACATATCTATTTCGACAGTGCAACTTAAATGAATGGCAAGTTGAATAATATATATACACGAAAATAGTAACAACTTGAAATTTATTTTATTGTAAAAAATCCGTCAAATCCGACCCGAGTGTCTCGTTAACAGACGTCAAATTTGACAGTTCACCACTTTATTTCTTTTATTCTGTAGCCTTGAAATTGCAGTTTCATGCGTAAATTTGGGGACACAAAAATTTACGTTGTGGTAACAGATTTACGTCAGCCTCAGTACAAATACTGTACACACCTAAACACTAAGTACTGTTCATAATCAAATAATGAAGTTAAGGCATTATGGGGAACAGTAAACCACTTGAAAGTTGTGATAAATGTCATGTAAAAAAAACAGGAAAAAATTAAGGGACACAACAAACAATTTTGGAGCGACCAGCAAAATGGTCGAGTGTTTTTTTTGTGTGTAAAATACACAGATGAGACTCTGACACATGCTCTGTGATATCATATAAATCATAGTTGTGTGTTCAAGTCAAAAGAAAGAAAGGGAAAGCATGGAAGTTGGATACCCATGAAATTGCTAACTGGCCGCCTAATAAATGGAATCACCCAGGGTGTTTTTTATTGAATTTTCACTGGGGGGCAATGTCCTAAAAGGGCACTCCAAATGGTTAAAAAGGGCACCTTACTCATTATTAATGATTATTTACATAACCCTTAGGAATGTATGAAACCTTATATATATATATATATATTTATCAGTATCTTTTTATCCATATGGTTGCACACTGACGACTGCATCTCGGTATAAAATTAATGTTACACTTATATCCCAGAATTTTTTTATTACAAACACATGCAGTAGTTAGAGAAACATGACACGTCTCTAGCAACTTGCAAGTCATTTGACAGTCGTCTCAATTTTACTAGACGAGCCCCGTTTTGCGGGTGAATTTCCTAACGAATTCACTCGGCCCGTAGATATCCCAATCTGGAGCTCCGCATCTTCTGGTCTTCTCCAGGAATTTGACGACAGCGGGTCGAGGGTCAAAGTAGGCGGTGCCCACTCCATTCAGTGCCACCATGGGGCGGGCGTTTCTCGTGTCCTCACCCATGCTGGTGCGGTGATTGTCGACCACGAGGTTGTGGTGGTGGCTCACGATCCTTTCGGTCTGCATAGAGTGTGGACTCATGCAAGCCAGAGATGCCAACACCTTCTGAACTGAACCTGTGGTGACTGGCAGAAGTTGCCGCAATCTGACAGTCATCTTACAACCAAGATCTCAGCCATCAGGCAGGAACGGCACATTCATCATGTTCTCCCATTGCTCGGCTGCTCCGTCCGCAAAGTCAGATGCCTCGTCTGGAAAAAGACGCCTGACGACGTGCACATCATGCTCAACGAATGATCCCAGGTTGCGTGATATCACCAACCCCTTCATGTCTTTGATGACGTCCTCCTGCTCCGGGTGGATGCGTTCAGAGAGGTATTCGAGGGATGCTTGCACGACCTCCAGCCTGATTGCTCGTGCATTACGGTGGTTCGTTCAAACGAATTGGTGGTTCGACTTTCGCTGTGTTAGGTCCTCACTGGTGCTATCGGTTGGGCAACTCGCTTTCTCCTCTCTTCTTCCCGGGAATGGTCCATCCCTCATCAATCTCAACTTCTTGACGGCAGCGCCAGTCACAGTGAGAAGATCGCTGATGAACAAATCACTCCTTTGCAACTTCTTCTGGAGTGTTTCAAATATCTGATGTCGCCCACCAGTGAGGTTATCCACTTCTGTTGGTGGTTCCAAATTCTCATAAACCCTTTGGCTTCAGCCTTCTCCTTTCTGTCGCTGGTACTTTCAGGTGCTTGCATCTGTTCCCACACCTTAATGCAGTCTGGTAGCACAGCATCCACCAGCTGCAGCTCGTGCTGGGCAAATCTGACATCGTGGTGCCGGGGGAACTGTTTGACATTCCCGGCTTGCACTGACAACATCTTCATCCTTCTCGGCGTCCGGAAGAATCGTACGAGCCCCAGTAGATTAGACTTGTATATGCCCAGCTCCGGTATGGTGCTGACGACCGACTCAATGGCTAAGTCCGACCGGTGAGCAGCACACCAGAAAGTTGCCAGACCTCTCTGCAAACGCCATAACCCACCATGTCTGCCAGTGTTTGCCGATTCGCTGTGAGTGGTGACACCGACGAGCTTCGTGTCTTTACCTCCGGTCAGAACCAAAGCTTTGTTCACCGCTTCCAGTAGTCAAGGGGTGCCGTTCTTCTCTGGGGAATGCACGACGACGAACACACTCGTTACGCTACCATCACTGTTAGCCATCCGTCCACTTACAAACTTGTAGTCCAACATTTGCCTGTCACAGCTGCCATCAATCTGCACACTGAAGACTGTGCATCGGTTGAACATTTGAGACAGACGCACTTTCTCTAGTTCGTATATGACATCCAGCGTCTGCTTATAGTAGTTTGGGTCCCGGATCATGGCTGCTTGATGAACTGGCTATCGGGCGAGAACACGACGAAGGCAGTATCTCTGTGACTGGTGGTACACTTTTATCTTTGGGAGCGTCATCAGATGTGATGGCAGTGAACGGATCATGGCTGCTTGATGAACTTGTACTCAAGCGAGAGCACGACGAAGGCAGAATCTCTATGACTGGTGGTACACCTTTGTCTTTGGGAGTGTCATCAGGTGTGATGGCAGCGGACGGATCATAGTTCCCTGGCGGCATTGTGGGTATTTCTGGCAATGAGTCATTGAGGCTGCGTCGAAAAATTGTGTCTAGGCGTTGACATTTTGCGGCAGATTTCTGTAGCTCTTCTTGTCTTCGTTTTGCTTTTCTGTCTCTCTTAGGCATGACTGGCAGGATATCGACCTGGACAAGTTAGATGGTTAAATTTAATAACTAACTCGGGAAAAGCATGTATATTTGAAACACTTTTATAGTGGAATTACAATGCGAGCGGCGACATACTCTAGACTCTAGACATAAATATACTGAAGATATAGGCATAAGGCAGAAAAGAGACTAATACAAAACATGCATACCACGTATATCAATCAAATGGTTGGCTAAGTACATAACAAATAAAAATATAGAAAATACGTACTTCCAAAACTGACATGTGCAAATGTTGATTACATTTTTTATGTTAATATGTGGACCACCAACTTTTGAGTAACAATTTTCCAAAGTTGAAGTCCCTGCTGACCGCCAACTTTCCATCTCACATATAGACCACTATCAACTACTCATACATTTTAAAATTTATTTGTTTGGTATGTATACAATATGCTTCTTTGAGTTACCATGCTTAAAATTTCGATTTCTCAAAGATGCGGAGAATGAATTGGCTAGGTTACTGCCTCAATAAAAATCTACCCTGACAGGTTCATGGCTGTTGTGATGTTTGTATCATCTTACCTACAAGAGGGATCATTATTAAAATGTGATTATTTTGTGATATTTGTTAAACGTTTCCAATTGCTTTCGTTGGACACTATACACACTTTGCCAGGTTTATTTATTATTTGAAAAAAAAAACAGCCGAATGAAAGGTTGTTGATACATCGTTAATCCCCGTCCGCTCGCTCTCAACCAATGGTAATAGCGAATGGGCGTGGTTTAGTCTCGCCTGGTACGTTTCGCAATTTTGCGGCCAGGACACCGGTTTATGTTAACAGCTATTTCAACATCACTGTAAAGAACTGGATTGCACGCGGCTCAATCGTGTAAAATGTGATGGCGGGTCTTGTTGAATTATACACAATTTAAACAAACATTAACATGCAGGTACACATATTTACATATACATAATCATTAGCTATTCTAGCACCGGAACACTGACGTCATAAGTAAACACTTCTATGGCTCTTGTTATTAGATAACAACTATGGCTATGGTATGGGTATGCCATAGGCATAGCACGTTTTCATTTCTTCGCATGAACTGTATGAAGAAGCCATTCGGCAATACGTCACTGTTATTGCTATGATGCTATTACATTCCTCACTTCCTGTCGCATGCATTAACATAAACACACCATAACTCGGGTACTACTGCCTATGTCCATTATATTGCCATTATTCTTCGACTTTCGAGTCGAAAGTAAACCTCACCATTCGAGACACATCGAACATGAAAATAATAACATGAAAATAGTAACCTGGCATCTAGTTATGGAACAGGAAATATAAAGCCTTTTTTGAAAATGTAAGATTCCCCTTTGAGCCATATCAATAAATTGATCTTTTGTAGACATATTGCCCTTCTTTAACTTTGGTACTTTCTTGATTTTGCCACCAATGAAAATTAACTAAATCACACTAACAAAAAGAATACAAATTATTACCTACATTAATACAAGGGGCTGGTTAAGGAGAATGGGAGCACGCATTGGGGGGGGCAAGTTGGTTTGACTGGGGGGGCAAATGAAAGGGCTGGGGGGGCATTGCCCCCCCACTTTGTATGTTAAAAAACGCCCTGGAATCACCCATATATATTAAACAGTATAGGGCCTAATACTGATCCCTACCCCACTCAGAACAGATTTCCAGTTTGAAATCTCACCATCTACTATTACTCTCTGTCTTCTGTGTGTAAGCCACTCTTCTATCCAGTTGATTACGTCATTACCATGGGCTTTTAGTTTAAGTAGCAATCTTTGATGTTGCACTTTATCGAAAGCTTTCTGAAAATCTAAGTAGACAACATCCACTGGTGACCTTGCTTTTAGGAACTCGTGTTGAGATGTATTTATTAATTTATGTTTTACAAGGAATTCCACCATGTGGTCTCTAATTAATGTTTCAAGTAATTTACATACAACTGATGTTAAACTCACTGGTCTGTAATTTTCTGGCTTGTTCCTTGATCCCATCTTAAATAGCGGCATAATGTTTGCTTCTTTCCATTCTGAAGGAACTGTTCCTTCTTCTAGTGACAAGTTAAACAATTTTGCAAGTGGTGTACTAATTTGCTCAACAATTTCTTTAAGCAGTTTTGGTGGTATCCCATCAACTCGCGGAGATTTATTATCTTTCATCTTCTTAATTTTCTTTGCTATCATTTCAGGAGTTACAAATAACTGTCCTAATTGTTCTGATTTACTGCCCTCAAATTTAGTAAATGGAACTGGAAGTGAGCTAATATCTTCTGTGGTAAAAACTGAGCTGGAATACTCATTCAGGACCTCTGCCATTTGAAACCCGTCTGAAATTATGTTTCCACTGTTGTTTTCCAGTGGTCCGACCTTATCTCGAACTTTCTGTTTACTCCTTACATAAGCATAGAAACTCTTGCTGTAATTTTTTATATTACATGCTAATTTTTTTTCAAAGGTTCTTTTAGATTTTCTCATTTCAGTTGTAGCTAGGTTAAGTGCCTCTGTAATTTGCATAGTCTTCATCCTTTCTGGTGCGTTTATAAACCCTCCACATAGTTTGCTTAAACACAATTTTTCTAATAGCTTCTTTTGACAAGTCTTTCTAAAGGGAACAAATTTATCGATGATACTCTCAATTTCATATTTTAGAATATTCCAACATTCAATTGCGGAATTATTCATCAGCATGATTTTCCAATCTAACTTTGCTAAGTATTTTCTCATATCTTTATAGTTACCTTTGTGGAAGTTTCTCCTATACGTTATTTTATTTTTACTTTCTGATTTTACATTGATGTCAAAATGTATTTGATTGTGGTCACTGTTACCCAATGGTTCATGTATTTTTACATTGTCCACTAATTCTTTTTGTGATGACAAAACTATATATAATACATTATCTCCCCTGGTTGGTTCTAGTATGTGCTGAGAAAGAAGTTATCCTGAATTAAAAATAGAAATTGTTGGTCCTCAACCCCTGTACTCTAGAGATTTCTGTTGTATGTGTCCATGGTTAAATCTCCCCTTTACTAACTTCCTTTATAGAATTTTGTATTATCCTCTTCGTTTATGTTTGGACTTCGGTAAAATAATCCAATAGTTAATTTTGAATTTCCTGAAACTGTTTTGCACCCAACAGCTTCATCGCAATCTGCTTCCATTTCTAATTTTATTTCATAAGCCTGAAAAGATTCTTTAACATATAAAATAACTCCCCCCTCCCCTTCTTCCTATTCGATCTCTCCTAAACATTATGTATCCTGTCAATCCTAATTCAGCATCTGTTATGTCTTTGTTGGCCCATGATTCGGTAATACCAATTATGTGAGGGTCAATATTTTCTACCATAATATTAAATAATTTGTTTTATTTACTATACTCCTAGTATTTAAACACATGCATTTATGACCTGCTTCAGACCTGTTTTTAGGACATTTTGTTATTGGTTTGTCTGTACTAGTGGCCTCTTGTCCTGCTTGAGGCATCTCTACGTAACCCCCTGCCCTTCTAATTAAAACAATGTTTACTACCAAAAATATTTGTTATGTTACCCATGCCACTGGCTACTGCTGCTGTGAGTCCATCCGCAAATACTGCTGCCCCCTTTCCATTTAGATGAAGCCCATCCTTCATGTATATATCAGCCCTTCCAACAAAACTTCCCCACAAATCCAACTTCCTCTTCCCTACATAGTTTCTCGACTAGCATGTTAATTGCCATCCCCGGCAATTTCGATATCTGTGACCCCCTCCTTCCTGTTACTGGTAAAATCCCTGACAGTATTACCTGCTCAACCCGTGTCTGCTTTAGTGTTCTGACCAACTTCCTGTATTTCCTAACTATGGCAGTTGTACCCTCCCTCTGTACGTTATTTGTCCCTATGTGTACTAAAACAGATACATCCTTGCCCGAACCCACAATGTTTTCTACCCTCTCAGTTATCCCCTCTATTTTGGCCCCAGGCAAACAAACCACCATGTCATCTCCCTTGTTTAAGACTCTGTCGATCTTCCAGACTATTGAGTCCTCCACAAACACCCTTGCTCTCTTTCTCACCCCCTCTATCACTGCCTCAGAATAGCTCTTCTGATGGATCCCTTCCATCACATTCTGTCCTGCAGCCTTGTCACTTGGCAGCCTGTTATCAGTCTCTCACTCACCCGTCAACATGTCACCTTTCCCTCCCGTCTCCTGGCTAACTTGCGCTCCTGACACCTTCCCTCCCGTCTCCCTCACTCTCATTGCCTTAACTATCGTCTCCTTCCCCCCGTCTCCTTCGCTACTGTCTCCCCCACTCCCCTCTCCTTCCATCCATTTGTCTTCCCTCCCATTTCTTTTCTACCCGTCTCCTTTCGTCCTACGTCCCATCTCCTTACTTCCTGTCTCCCTATGCCCTGTCACCTTTCCTCCTCTCAGCCTCCTCCCAGGCTGAAGTGAGCTCTCCCTAGCATCTCTCTCCTCATCTTCCCCCACTTTATCATCTACTGTCCCCCCACCGGAACCACTGGCACAACCCAACTGCTCCCTTCCCACCATTGCCACAATGAGCAGCCTCAGCTGTTCCAACTCCACCTTAAGTTCCTTCATCTTCGTACTGCTGCATATTAAATTCCTGGTGGCCTTTATTAATATATTAAATGCCTGGTGTCCTCTACTAGACGGCCATCTCTTGCCAGAGCCTTGCAGTCCAGACAACATGCATGTTTACAAGAATTGGCAATATAAATGTAAGTCCACTTGGATCAGCTGCTGGCTGATTGATTTGATGATCTAATTCACTGTACAGTTGTTATGTGTTACAGATGACTTTGGTGCACAAGATTGATCATGAGTCAACTGATTCTCCTAAATACAGTATTATGACAGCTCTCTTTGAGGTGAGGTATTATTCTATTTATCTTAGAAGAGAGTCGCTTTCAAATATCTCTAGATAAAATTCTTTGCTGCAATACATTTTTTTGCATAAATAAAAATATTTTTTGTGGCACCACCAACAAAATGCCACTTGTCACAAACCCAAGAAGCCTAGATTTCTAACCATTTCCATTGGGCACTTCCGGTGTAGGTATAATGTGGACTAGTTATGTAGACCACCATAATACATGGAGATGAGTGTCAAAAAATTTATTAATTGCTAAAGTTCTATTTTTGATGCTTGTGTAGTATGTATATTGCTGTCATATATATATATATATATATATATATCCATCCGTCCCTTGTACTCCATGTGGAGCATAGATCGACCACAAGCTTCCTCCACTTGTCTCGGGACAAAACTTCCAGCTGACCCCTGGAGTGTCCCAACATCCGCCCTTCAGTCTCCACAGACTTTCTCCATCTCCTCCAGATTTCTTCGTTTGTGATTTTGTCCTGCCATTTCATGTGAAGGATCTGTTAATGAAGGTCTGCACTTTGTGTGTTAAGGCCTTTGTTATGCGCCAGGTTTCACACGATTAAAGAAGGACTGACTTAACGTTGGTGTTAAAAATCCAAAGCTTGGTCTTGACAGATGACCTGTGAAGTCCAAATGGGTCTTAGGGTCTTAAATGCTGCTGTGGCTTTCCCTGTCCTGCTTTTGATGTCTCGTTCTCTGTCTGCTCACAACACTTCCCAAGTATGTGAACTGCTCCACAGGTATGTGAACTGGTCCTGGTTTTCTTTTGCTGATCTTCACACCCAATTTTGCAGCAGACTCATACAGTTATATCGCCTTGTCCTGCATGTTATCATGACTGCGAAAGTAGTGCAATGTCATCTGCAAAGTCAGTATCCTCTAGCTGTTTGGAAAGTGTCCACTGGATTCCCTGCTGGCAACCTTGTTTTGTTGATGCCATAATCCAGTCAACTGCCAGCAGGAACAGAAATGGAGACAGCATACACCCTTGGCGGACCCCTAATAATATGGAGAAGAGTTCAGCCAAGGAACGGTTGTGGACAACCTGGCTAGTGGATGGTTCATAACTCATAAGTTGTATAAATCAGTCTGATTATTTTTTTGCATGATACCGTAATGTGCAAGTAACTTCCAAAGGGCAGTACGGTCGACTCTATCGAAAGCTTTTTCGAAGTTTACGAAAGTGATATAAAGAAGAGAATTCCACTCCAGGGACTGTTCAATGATCACTCATAGAGTAGCTATATGGTTCGTGCATGACCTCTCCTTCCGAAAGCCAGCCTGTTCCTCATGCAATAGTCTGTCAACCCCTGTTTTCATTCTTTCCAGAAGATTCCTGTTGAACTCTTCCTGGTACAGTTTTTGCAATCTTTCAAATTGCCTTTCTTGGAGAGCTTGAACAGGTTGTCAAGTCTCCAATCCTCTGGAATCTCTTCGTCAACCCAGATCTTCCCAAAGAGCCGGTAAAGACAGTCCACTGATGTCTCTGTATCAGCCTTTATTGCTTTTGGTTGAATCCCATCTGGGCCCGGTGCTTTCCCATTCTTCAACTGCAGGATTGCTTTCCTGATTTCCTGTTTTGATGATCTGTCTTTGTTGATGTGAAGTGGTGTTTCACCTGGAGGTATATCTGGAGGCTCATCAGGTGAAGGTTGGTTTAGTATTTCTTCAAAATACTCTTTCAATCGGTTTTGTGTTGGTCTGCTTGGTTTATCAACACCTTTCCAGTTTTGTCCACAACATGTTCATCTGCTAGCCTCCATGTAATGTCATACAATTCTTTCAGATTTCTTTGTCCTGCTGCTACTTCTGCTTGGCCAGCCATTCTCTCCACAAAGTCTTTCTTGTCACGTTTTACACTTCTCTTTACCTCCTTGTTGGCTTCTGTATATAGGCGGTGTGCTTCTGTCTTGGCTGCTCTTGTTTTGCTGTTGTTTATTGTTGCTTTTCTCTGCTTCCTTTCTGCTGCCTTCCCCCAAGGTTTTGGCTGAAATCCAGTCTTTGTGCTGACTTGTTTTTCTTACAGAGTATCTTTTCACATGTTTCATTCCATGCTGATTTGCTTTGTTGCCACACTTGTTCCACTGTTCGTCTTCAAAGAGGTTGGACAGGAGTTGGTATCTGTTTGCTAGTTCCAACTGGAAGATGTACTTGGTTTTTATATATCTCAACAGTTCAGTGTTGTATCTGAATCCTGGTTTTGCTGCCATTGGGTGATATCTCTTGAGCTTAAACTTGATTTTTCTTGTGACCAGGTGGTGGTCTGTTCCTACATCAGCTCCCCTCCTGGAGCGGACGTCTTGCAGGGATCTTCTAAAGGTACTGGAGATACAGATGTGATCAATCTGGTTCTCTGTCTGATGGTCTGGTGAAATCCATGTGGTCTTATGAATCTTCTTGTGTGGGAATACACTTCCCCCGATAACCAGAATGTTGAAGTAGCAGAAGTCAGTGAATAGTTCTCCATTCTTGTTTATCTCACCAAGGCCCTCCTTCCCCATGACTAGCTCTTTTTCTATGTTGTCCTTTCCAATCTTGGCATTGAAGTCACCCATCATGATTAGTAAATAGTGTTTTCTTTTTGGTCCACAACTGCACTGTACAATCAATACCTTACGTATTCTGTAGTGGAATCTTGCTGAAATGATGCGGGATGAAAATGCCTTCCAGTCCAGAAGGGTTTCAGATGCTCCTTTGGATAACATTAGACCAATTCCTTCTGTGTGAGGAGCGTCCTCTTCCTCGTGTCCTGAATAAATAAGGGTCGCGCCTGTGGCCAGGCGAATCTGTTACCTTAGTCATGCAGAACGCCTAAAAGAATGTGGTTTAACAACCCTAGAGACAAAGAGGTTAAGAGGAGATCAAATTGAAGTGTTTAAGATGTTGAATGGGTATGAAAATATTGATATAAATTTTTTTTTCTCATTCAAGAAATGTAGTAAAACTAGAGGACATGAGGTAACATTAGTAAAAGACCAGTGTAGATTGGATATCAGGCAGTACTTGTTTTCACAGAGGACAATAAATGAATGAAACAAATTATCTACAGATTATGTAAATGCTAGAATATGTTTAAAAACAAGGTTGACACATCTCAGCAGGGTAGGTTACACAAAGATGGAAAAATGTTGGACTCTCGAAACGCCAATGGCTTCCTTGTCCACTTTCCATCTGGGTCTTTGCCTTGAATGGCTATCTTGATAAATCTTGTTAAATATGCTAATTGTGATGACTAAAAATACTTTGCCACGATTACAGCAAACTACCAACTGTCTGGCAGACTCAGATAGTGCTAAGCCAACTAGAAGAGACACCAACAATGAATCAAGGTCATTCACACGGATGGTCATATATTCAACATGTGTCGACAGCACAATCCAGCGAAACATGAGCCAAGACTAATCGGTCGAATGACTGAACCAGCCATGCCAGATCACATGGCTGCCTTCCAATACCATGACCTGCGAGTCTTGGTCTTGGCAAACAATCATATTCTGGACTAATCAAACATTTAGCAAGATTTAACAAGATTTCCATCCAAAACTACAAGTTCTAGATGGCAAGTGGACAAGGAAGCCTTTGGCTTATGGAGAGTCCAGCAATTTTATCATCTATGTATAGCCCACCTTATCAGATATCTGTCAATTTTATTTTTAAACATATTCACACTACTAGCATTAACACAATCGTACATAACCGTTACAAAGTAAAACAAGTGACATGAATATTCCTGAAGGACTGCATGATTTGCTCAAATTGACAATGTACTTATTTATGTTGTCCACTTAGCATGGTGACATGATGACTTCCTTCCAGTGGTTTTGATTAATTATTTGTACTATCTGGAATTCCTCTTTCTTGTGGCCCTTCCATTGCATGTAAAAATTTATGAGAGAAGTAGGCTATCAAGTTATGTGGCTAAATGTGCAAAATGAGTAAGTTGCCAAGAATCATTGTTCTTTCAGAAGAAGAATACTAACAAATTGTACCATTCTGTTATACTTTAATAAACCAAGCTGTGGCATGAAATGATACATATATAAAGTGATGTATTTGTTCTTCAGGAAATGCATGGTGAGGATAACGTCGATTATAAAGCAGTTATCGAGGCATTGAAAGAGTTGGCACTTGAAGGTAATAATGACTCTTGTGAACATTCAGTCTTTTTACGAGACACAGCGTTGTTTGAATTATTATTGTTTTATTAATTAGTGGAAAGGAGAAAGAAATGTGTTGAGAAAACAACATGCTTGGCCAATTAATTGATAACTATATATATATATATATATATATATATATATATATATATATATATGTATATATATATATATATATATATATATATTGGGAAAGCAATACTACATACATAATTATAACATAAATATGTCATCAAATGCTATGTACAGCAATTATGGTCACTGTCTGATGCCTAAGACAAAAGTTCTGAACTCCAGAGATCGCTCACAAATTGTAAGTTTAATGTTTCAATGACTTTGTGTGTATGTATATTTATACCTTTTAAGGTCACCTTGCAAAACAATGTAGGTAAAATATAATATATAATTTATTTTAATAACTACCTACAAATATTTAGTATTAAAGCCTTTATGATGTTCCTGTGCATGACTATTGTTATGATTAGAGTAGATTACTCATTAAGAACTTTCATATAATACTTGTATCATCTATCTGTAAATGTGGGTGTGGCATAATTATGTCGCTTAAAAATAAACAGACAATTTGCCCATGCTCTTTCTCAAAATGTAGACTAGCAATTACCTCAGATTTAACTTGAAATGGTGACAAAAACAACAGCTGTCTAATCATGTTGGTAAAAAAGTTAACCATGGTGGTAAAAGATTCATCTATTTTCCAGACTGTTGATAGCCAATGTTTTTAATGAGTGCTCATGACTACCAGGGTAGACTCCTTAACACATGGTGTGCTTTTCCATTCTGTAGTAGTCTTTGTTTTCTTAGCCAGTAAACAGAACAAAAACAATTCATAAAACATCACATTGTGTGATGATGATAGGATGCAGCAGTACAGTGGTTAGAACATCAGACTCTCAAAAGATAGGACTTCTTGATGTGATTTGAAAGTTTGGGTAATTTGGTTCACTCCGCGTTGCCTCAGTTCACTCAGATGTATAAATAAGTACCTGGCAAGAGACAGTTATAGATATAATGTGAATGAATAGCTTTTGTGCCATAATTGCAACATGGCTTAATGCTTCCCGCAGAAGCTGAGTTGGTGTTGGAAGGAACAGTTCTGCCAGGGGGTGCAGTGTAAAGTGCTTTGAATGATCCTAAAGACTGGATACTGTGCTATATAATAGAATTTTCTTTTACCTTTTTTGCTGTGATTTTTAGGTCGAAACAGCAGCATGGAGCCATACATACTGCGTAACATGTTCCCTCGCAAAGCTGACAATTACTATGCCTACAAAGGAAAAATGGCCATCCCACCATGCAGTGAGGATGTATTGTGGGTTGTCTTTGAGAATACAGTCACACTATCTACTTACCAGGTATCTCCTTTTTCACCTACAACATGTAAAGTTCAGTGAACTGTAAAAAAAAATGGAGTTGTACTGCCCTTTCGAGATTTATTACTCCATCTTTGTTTTGGTCTTTCTCTTCTCCTACCATCCTCTTCTGTTTTCCATGCTCTCTTTGTCAGTCTCTCCTCACTCATTATCTGCATATGTTCCGCCCATCACAGTCTGCTCCCCACTACCTTCATTTTCGGGTATTTTTTCATTCCAATCACTTCTGTTAATTCCCCCATCTTGCTTCTGTAATCTCAATTCACCCTATATATTCTCTTAACCCCATTGTTCTCTGCTACCGGTAGCTTCCCCTGTCTCTCTGTCAGTGCTAACATTCTGAAAATATTCACTGTAAACAAACAACTTTGAATATCTTGTTGAAGATGTTTATACTTGTTTGAGTATTAAAACTGAGCATTTTAATCCATGACTCACTTGTATTTATCAGGCTAACTATATATATATGTATGTATGCATGCATGCATGCATGCATGCCTGCCTGCCTGCCTGCCTGCCTGCCTGCCTGCCTGCCTGCCTGCCTGCCTGCCTGCCTGCCTGCCTGCCTGCCTGCCTGCCTACTTGCACACTATATGTGTGTGCGTGCGTGTGTGTGTACAAACTCAATTTAACGGGTTGATGGTGGCTTTATGTTGTACCAGAATAATTCCAAGAAAAACAGTACCTTTGTGAAAACTTATTTTCCAGCCTAATGGCATACAGTAGTGAAACTTAAATTCATTTAAATTATTTCAGTGCTTTGTATATAACATTTCTGATTTTGTTACATTGAATTATTGTTTATGTGATGTGTTGTTGCACCAAGCAACTGACAGAACCATGCTTTTGTTGCAGATGTCAGTGTTCCGAAAAATGTACAATTCGAGTATTGCGCAACTTTTCTACTATGGAACTAGTGGTCAGGTTAAGAACACACCAAGACAACCTTTATACAAGCATGAGATATTCTTTGTTGAACACACTAAATCTGATGCAGTTCGTGAAACCAGCAGCTGGAACATCATTCTTCCGTTGTGCGTGATGCTAGGCAAGATATTTACTTGAAACTGGATGCACCAGTTGTGGTCCTACTACAGACATACTTGCCACCAGGGGCTTCTGACTACGTCAGTACCCCTGGCATATCGACCTGTTGAAATGCTGATTTTCCAGTTGATGTGTTTTTAATCTTAATTGATAGTGGACCCGTCGTCGTTGCAAAGATGGGTAGTGGGCATTTCCTGGAAATGCTCTTTGATGTTTGAGCGCGGGCGATTCTAGTTCCCAGAAAAACGATGACCAAGATAGCAAGTTGGATGAAGTACAAATGATTCAGCATACATCCTCACACAGCATGAGATAAACAGTTCGATCTGCCAAAGGTACTGTTGTACTGCTACCATCCCTGGCAGCCACTGCATGGTGCATGCCATGGCAAGAATTACTAGTCATGCACCGTCTGTGTCTAGTGTAACTTCGAACTCCACAACTAGATTACAAGTGCTCAGATTCATTGTATGGTGATTTTCCGGAAACCTCAGCATCTGGACATAATTTCGCAGGAACGTTTTTTTCAATGTTAACAGTTAAAAATAATACACCCTGTTAACTGCATGATTCGTTTATCCAGAAAACTTGTTAATCTGGATACATACACAGGGGACGAAGGTGTTCAGATGAACAAGTTTCCACTGTATGTATGTGATGTTCATTTTGCAAAACAGTGCAGGTGAAATATAATACAAAATTTTTAGTTTAAAAATAACCACAATTACTGAGTATGAAAGCCTTCATAATTTCCATAAGCATGACACTATTGTTATGATGTAGATTTAACTCCTACTACCTGTATCACTTATGTATCTATAAAGATATAGGAGTGACAAAATTCTGTCACTTAAGATTAAACGTGCAGATTACTCTTGCTCTTTCTCAAAATGTAGAGTAACATACAGCTACCTATATGACTTTAAATTGTGACAAAAATAACAGCTATCTAATCACTTAATTGTTTAAATATTAACCATGGTGAAATTCTTAAAAACTCTGTCAGACAAAATCATTTAACAAAAACCTTTTTTGTTCCATTGCGATGTATTTGTGTTTGCAAATTGTGCAGCTGCATTGGTTGTTGCTGTCATTGTTGTTGTTTTTCAATTTTGCAACTGTTGCTAACTTTATTCTGCATCTAAAATTTTTACATCGTTAACAATGTCGCTGGGAAGTCTTAAATTTATAGTTTATCGGCCTTGTGCTTGAAGGGTCCACCCTCGGTTCAGTCTTTTCGCTCTGCTTGTTTTAAATTTCACACAGAAATCAAACTTATATAGTATTCACTATTACATGCTACCTTATTTGTACAAATTTTTTTTTTAGTTTTGGTAAAATTATTTCACGAAAAATCAAACAGTTTAGTATCCACTACAATTAACATGTTATAGTTTGTTTGTACAAGTTTGTTATTGAGTTTTTCTTAGCTTAATTTCATGTATATGGAGTTTTTGGTAATTTATATTCTTTGTTAATGCTTGCATTATCTCTTACTTGTATCCAAATGTTTGTGATGTATTCATGAAATAAATTCAGTTCAAATTAATACATGATCGGGTATTGTGTGTGTATGCGTGCGTACGAATAATTATTATTTATAATATACATATGGACATATGAAACTGCTTATTTCATAGTAATTGACAATATTTAATTTTCATTGTTATTTTATTAAAACTGTACTGTTTCATTAACAGTAATTTACTGCATATTGTTTATTTCTTTGTATTTAATTTAACAAGATTGCCATCCCAAACAACAAGTTCCAGATGGCAAGTGGACAAAGAAGCCATTGGCTTATCGAGAGTGCAACAATTTTCTCATCTATGTGCAGCCCGTCCTTATCAAATATCTGTCAATTCTATTTTTAAACATATTCACATTATTAACACAATCATTTGGCAGTTTGTTCCATACATACATGAATGCATACATACATACATACAATAAATACTTTATCATTCCCAAAATAAGCAAATGTTGGGTTTCAATTCAACCAACTCCTATGATGTTGGTTTTCAATTCAACCAATTCCTATGATGACAGGCTATACTTTAATACTATAATTATTACCGATTGTGTCCAAGACATTTCTGTACTCTTGTCACTACAATGGTCTTTGTGCTTGGACAGGAGGTCTTCTTTGATCCTTTTCTGTGGTCAGCAGTAGAAGACGTTGCTCTTGCCTGATGCTGGCAGCGTAGATCAACCTGAACATTATATAATATAAATGTTTACTTCAGATTAGTTACAATGTACCACATTATTACATTGGGTCAACCTCATGCAACAAGGGCTTTAAAGCTCTATACAACTGAGAACAATTTCCATTGTATTATTTTCTTGTAATAATCGGCATTGTTTATTTCATTAACAAAATAAACCATTTCCGTAAGGTAAGTATAATTTAGAGTAATAAATAACAAATAAGAATACCATGGCTAACTCGGTCTGCCGCGCGGTCCGCCCTTCCTTGGTCCGCTGTTTAGGCAGCCCCCTTTTCAGTCCCTGTCCTTCCTGTGATTGGACGATAGCAACACAAGCGCAGTAACCTTCCAAAATGGCGAGCAGTCAGAAAGAGATGCCCCGTGTGGACATGCAAAAAGAATTCGCAAAGATGTCAACATCGGACCAACATTTTATCAAGAAGTTGGAAAAATTGAACACGGACCGAGCGAAAACCGTGAAGATGATGCGAGGGAAGAACTTACTCGTGGGAGCTTTGCTCGGTACCGGCGCAATTGCCATCTGTATCCTTTTTAACTCCGTAAACATGCTTCGCCTGTCACCGTCACGATTTCACCTTGGACGCTATAAGACGCTATGTTTACAAGTTGTTGACAGTTGAAACGGCTATGTCAACATGTAATCATATGTAGTCAAACATTAGGTACATTCGTGAATGTCATAATAATATATTTTGTGCGGTTTTGCACTTAGATTTGAATAATTATGTTCATTTTTTGACCTGTGGGTCGTGACTGTCTACCCACTGCACTGTCTGTGACTGTGTAATCGTCGACCGTCTGTCGTACGTGGGACCTATGCCTATGGCTACAGGTTGTTATGTTTACCATGGCATAGCGTAGGCTAAATCACACACCACTCTCATGCTTTTGTCTTGGCCCACGAATTACTTATTTGAATAAACTTTTATCTTTAAGAATTTAACCCAAAATTATTCTGGTCATTTATTAAAGCAAATAAACGAGAAAACATTGGCATTCCCACACTTCGAGTAAACGACCGACCAATAATAAATGATTGTGATAAAGCAAATGCCCTTAACAACCAATTTAGTTCTGTATTTACCCCAAAATTGCCCCCTCTATTTACCCCAACACCCCCCTTCTCGAAATAGGCATAGATGGAGTAATAAAGCAGTTGGAAAACCTAAACCAGAAGTCCAGAACAAAGCTACAAGCCCAGATGAACTCCCAGCCAGAGTCCTTAAAGAAACTGCAAAGCAGATAGCTCCCGTTATCACCCAAATTTTCCAGCAATCGTGCGACACAGGAAAACTTCCTAATGACTGGCTTCAAGCATTAGTAACTCCCATACACAAAAAAGCCACAAATCTGACCCTGCTAACTACAGAACCATATCACTAACCTGCATCCTCTGTAAAGTAATGGAATATATCATCCTAAGCAATACAGTAGTACCTGCCTTCAACGGACCCTCCGATGAGCGGACACCTGCTATGGCGGGACACTTTCTCAATGTACAGACTGTTTTACCATGTTAATGTCCCTCTGATGAGAGGACACCTGGTGAACGCGGACAGGATATTTTGGTTTTCTGTCCCTGCTAAGGCGGACAGTAATAATTATTTTCGTAATTTTTTTCTTGAAATATTTTATTTCGAAAATGGCGACGGACAAACAGCATGGTGTGTAGTGGGAAAAACAACGTAATATCGCGAAATCGGATATAAGGCTGTTGGTCACGAACCCCGATTTTCTGCTGCCGGGGGAAATGCCAAATGGGCCTGCTTAAACCTACTTAGAATTGCTTTGGTAATTCTCAAGAAACAGGTGAACAATGTCAATGACAATGAACGACTGTCAACAAGTTGTTTGTTTGGCGCTGCCGCTGACACCTCCTCACCTAAACTGTCTATAAAACGTATACAGCAATGTAAACTTATTCTATGGTGTGGGTGTGGAGACTGTCTATGAAGTGTGAGGCACGACAACGACAGTTTCCATACACCTAACTAAACCTTTTCAACTGACTAATTAAACCTATTTCAACTGACTAACTAAACCTATTTCAACTAACTAAACCTATTCAACATTTTCAACTGACATCCCATACACCAACCCAAAAAAAAATTTTTTAATTAAAAAACCCTTCAACTAACATTACAATTATGAACATAGATGTTTAGTTCTATGTACTATCCACAGCACATGTGCACAGACAAACTTCTGCGTTAGCCAAAGATTGGGCTGTTTGGAGTGAAACCATTTGAGAAGACTGTAGACTCCAGTGGAGTGGTGCGTTGCAGATTGCCAACAAATTATTGTTATAAGATATACTCATTTTATCTATCCCAAAGTGTTCATTCTATGGCACCACATCATGTGAGAGGCACTTGTCTAGAATCCGGGCCCACCTCAGTGTCGCTGTTAGAACATTCAATATGTACAGTAACCATGCACAATGCTTACTGAACTATGGCACATGTAAATTATTAAACATGGTGTGCGTAAAACACATTTAATAAAAAAATTTCAATGCTCAAATTCGCTTATTTAACTTACCCCCTAATGATGTGTAATGGAATGATTCGTTCAAACATTTTGGGATAGATAAAAGACGTAAGAGTGACATGTATATAAAGCCGTAATAATAAGGGTCCAAATCTAGTAAGTAAATGATTACCAAATTATGTTTACTTTAGTTTTCTAATCTGGTTTGTTTCCGTCATTCATCGCATAATATTAACTTACTAGTTTGTACAAGTGTTGCCAGAGATGTTAGTCTGAGGGTGGCCATTGCCAGAGTGTACATCGGGACTTTTGTGACCCGAGTTAAGATGGCTGGAAATACTGAACTGAACATCCAGGAGTCATCAAATAATCAAGTGACCCTACAGTCGTATATATATTTTGCCAATCTGCCCGTAACCACTAATAATTTACTCATCTTGTGCGATTCTTTGAAACTGCGACTTATCTGTCTTTTAACCACATTTTATTTTAACTTTTCAATTTATTTTTAATTATTTAGTAGCATCTTGTTAGCGCCTTTGATCAGGTTTTAAACCCGGAAACATGGCGCATTATAAATGTATAATAATAAAAATGTCAGTTGTCCCCAACTGCGTTAACAACAGATTATCAAATTCCTGAATTCTGTGTTGTTCCTTGATTCTTGCACAGATGTTTATGCCATGGCCGCAGTGAAGCAGGAAACATTCCTCGATTTTGAAGAAATGCCTCCTGAAAAGAAATAGCATCTTATTGGCTGTAGCAGACAAATCTGTTGAGGGCTGGTTGCACAATTCTCTGAGATGCGATATATAATGAAAGAACAAACCATCCAGGAGATGTCGCCTTTCCGCTGGTTGACTGCTGTTGATTTCCTGACCAGAAATCAGTTGTCATCAGAACTTTCTCATTGATGTGAAGAACATGTTGGACCCTGATGAATGTCCTCTATACATAAACATGGTTATAACTTATATAGTGCTCATGCACACCATGTATGTGATAGAATTAAACATATTCAGGTGGAGAAGCGACACTGACAGACGGTCAGGAATGTAGATGGGTGCATTAATGAATGTACAGTAGTAAAAACTTCTAGATGTAAAAATGTATTATGCCCTGTGTAAACATTTCCTGGATTGATTTTGTTATATTAAAAGGTTCCTTGATTATGGTTATATGAATGTGAACACATTCTTGGTTCAGTTAAGATATATCTTGAAACCAATGCAAATGTTTTGTTTTTAATAAAGATATTTGAAGTGTTGTATAGTCATTGTGGTTGTGCTTTTTTCATTGTCATTGTAATATCTATTTTTAGATTTTGTATGTTGCCACATTTTTTATGTGTATGAAATGGAATATATATATGTGTGTTTTTCTAGATACCGTTTAAGTTGACCGTTTATGCATATACCGCTGCCTATGGCAGACCACGGCTTTAAGCAGACCAAAGCCGGTCTGCTTAGTTTTAATGTGTCATTGAGGAACGAATTATCCGTTTCAGTTTAGCATCAAAATTTATAGTACACATAGTTTAACTGAAATAAAAAAAAATTGATTTTGAAATGCCATATTTGCCGCAGACAGGGTAAAGCAGTATATACATAAATGGTTGACGGGATCGAAGAATATATATAATTATATATATATATTCGTACAAAACTGAGAAATTGTAATTTAGCCCAAAAGCATCACAAGATAAGCTGTCAGTTAGTTGTAATTAGTCATTCAGCTATTTTGTTTTAACAAAAAAATCCTTCCTCTTTTCAAACCATCACCTAACACATCGATTCACATCATAATTTTATAATATAATACATCATTTTTGCCCCGAATTAATTGCCGCTAGATGGCATCACTTAGACCGCTGCCGTAACCTCGATTATCCAGACTCCGGGATGTGGCGCCACCATTAGTTGGAGCCTGCACCCAAACCGTGCTAGAGATGTCAACGAAAATATCAAATTGCAGATATGTTTTTATGATATGGCTGCAGCCATGAAAAACTGATATGTGAAAATCGGTAAATCAGTGCAATCATGTGCAATTGTTATCAATGAAATTTAGCACATTGGTTTCTAGTTCTAGCTTTTAAATAGGTAAAAAAATACAATCTCTGTTGGCCCAATTTGCATAAATTGCATGTGCATGATTGTCAGGGAAGTTAAATAATTTTATTAATTGTTTTTTTTATTTTGTTGTGAGTCATGACTATTGTGTTTAATGTTGCAAACGGAAGCTGTGGAGCTCAGCAAACAAACGTGTCTACTGTTTGTGTAGACGGAAAAAGAAATGAATTAATCAAACCAAATTAATTAATAGAACAATGCGGTTTGCAAACTTCAAAGGAAATGTTTTCGAGTAGAGCACTAGTCTCGCTTATCTGACTCTCGCTCGGCCTCGTGAATTGGCCGAGAAGAGAGTCTAGATACAGAAACGTGATCTCGTTAATTGTTACCCGTTCTCGCAACTCCATTTTGTGTAGGCGTTCCCGTGAAGCGCCAGCAGCCAATCAGCATCACTATCAAGGTGCTACACTAATAGTCTGGATTATCCAGGCTCTGCGGTGTGACATATCGATAATGACGCCGATTGGCTGCTGGCGCTACACGGGAACGCCTACACAAAATGAAGTGGTGACAGTGGGTAAAAACGAGACTACGCCTCTGCATCAAGACTCTCTTCTCGGCGAATTCATTCACGAAGCCGAGCGAGAGTCGTATAAGCGAGAGTACAACACTAAATTTTGTTTTGCTTTAGTTAAATTTTCAGTCGGACAGTTGTGTCAATATAATCAAAGTTTATGGTTAATTCGAATTGCGTCGTATAAACTGATAAACGTTTACCCTTATTATTTTATTATGAATTAGCCAAATGCCCAGATGAGATCTTAATTAGCTACTTACGTATGCGCCCAGAATCTGGGTGCAAACATAATTTCCGTCACGATGGGAACCCTACTTAGACCGGGAGCCCAGAGCTTTTATTTATGTAAACGATTCCAAAAGGTTTGACCCCATGGACTGAATGGACCATCCCCGACATCTAAAAATTGCGTTGCTGCCGGGTCAGGGGTGGTGGGTTACCCCCGAAATCACCCATCGAATGGGGCAAAAAGTATATTTATTTATGGAAATGACGCCAATGCAAAAAAACAGTGCCAAATGTTCCATTGGGGTTCCCTGAGTATGGAATGACAAATGCAAGCATGCAATCTTATGTGGGAGATTCCCCCTGCCAGTAACCCCCAAATGGTGCGGAAAAGGTGACATTTATCTACAACAAGCAGACACAAGGAGGTGGAACGTCGACAAGCCTAAGAAGAATGACGAGGACGTCAGTATGGGAGATCCTCACTAGAACGTTCCAGGAGGATACGATGTTTGCATAGAAGGCAATCAGGGTGTCGGGTGACGATGTCGGCATCCTCGAATCCACCGTCAAGGTAATTGGGTACGTCTGTTTGCAGCAGTTCGCCTTTGTTGGTCTTCAACGCATTTACCACCATGTGATACATATACTGTCCTATGATTGGCCAATAGTGCGGCTTATTTCATTCCGGGTAAGCTTTTCCCTGAATGCTCTATGTTTTAGGAGCTACGTCCCACTCTACCGCTGGGCCTGGTCAGGTGCATTGATGATAAATGTGTGATGATGCCCTGATGGACGCAGCTTTCACTCTGAATCAAATCAATGGTGAGAGGTACTTGTCGAGTACCGAGGTGAGAGGTACTTGTCGAGTACCGAGGTGAGAGGTACTTGTCGAGTACCGAGGTGAGAGGTACTTGTCGAGTACCAGGGGGGTTTGTTCACCGCGACTGGAACACATCTTCACCAAACGATCCCTGGCCACGACTGCACATGTTGACTTGCTGTTGACATGCTGTTGACTTGCTGTTGACTTGCAGCACGGTTTCATGTACGACGATGCCGCCATCAATCACTGTTTTTATCCATCGCGATATTCCATTAAACTAATGCCCCTTATATAATCCTTTCGGGGTTGTTGGCAAGGGGAAGCCCCCCCCCCCCCCTAAAATTGCGGGCACTTGTCCTGTCGTACTCAGGAAATATTTGACACAGTTTTTAGCAATGGTGTCATTTCTTTAAATGAATGCCCCCTTCTCCGCACCTTTTGGGGTTGCTGGCGGGGGAATCCCCCACCTAAAATTGCTGCATTGGTCATTACATACTAAGGGATCACCAAGGTAACATTTGGCACTGTTTTTAGCCTCGGTGCCATTCCCATAAATAAATATACTCTATGGGTAACAATGAGATCACGCCCTCGGGGCCAGACTCTTCTCGACGAGTTTACGAAGGCGAGTGAGAGTCGAATAAGCGAGTAGCTTCGATTATCCAGCCTCCGTGGTGAGGCGCTACCTTGGGTGTCCAAGCACTAGCATTTTCGTCACGAGTTTATTTTGTCCCACTCTTTCATTATGTATATGTACAAACTCTTACAGCTGACCCGATACGGCCAGCGTTTGTAAAATGCCATTGGAATAACATATGAAAGGTTCGAAGCACGCTTCAAGAGCGACTCTCGCGAATAGTTCAGCTGTGCGAAGCATGCCCGAAAGTCGAAATCCAACAAACATTTCCCAGTTTGCACGGCGGGCTCCCTTTGAAAATGCGCGACAAGCCATCGAAAGTAGATAATTTGTCTTACGGATGTACACCACTCGGGGTTGACTCCTATGCTCTTTTGTGCATATTTTGGATATGCCTACTTGTTTTGCGTTATCAAATATTAGTTACTTAATTTCGTTCTCCAAAACACGGTGATACACAATCACACGATTACGTAAATGGAAATACAGCGCCTACGTGAGTTAATTAGACCAGATCATTTGACGATAATGATAGATGGGACCGGGATTTGAGTCCACCTGATGCCGTTTCGATTGCTTGGACAATTACGTCTACCTGATGTCTATGCCAGGGAATGTAACATATCCGATGCATGGGGTAAATGTATAACCTGTCGTGGACTCACTAAAGGTGGAGAAGAAAAAGTCTGAAAATAAACAATTCCTAGCCCATGAAAGGGCTGTTTGGAGTTAAACCTCACAAGGCATGGGTGGGCAACAAGACATTGGAATTAAGATCTGGTCAGAACGACACAACGCAGACATGCCTGGCGATCCATGACAGCCGACCTTCTGAGAGGAGATGGCGATCCATGACAGCCGACCTTCTGAGAGGAGATGGCACCACGTGGCGATCCATGACAGCCGACCTTCTGAGAGGAGATGGCACCACGTGGCGATCCATGACAGCCGACCTTCTGAGAGGAGATGGCACCACGTGGCGATCCATGACAGCCGACCTTCTGAGAGGAGATGGCACCACGTGGCGATCCATGACAGCCGACCTTCTGAGAGGAGATGGCACCACGTGGCGATCCATGACAGCCGACCTTCTGAGAGGAGATGGCACCACGTGGCGATCCATGACAGCCGACCTTCTGAGAGGAGATGGCACCACGTGGCGATCCATGAGAGCCGACCTTCTGAGAGGAGATGGCACCACATGGCGATCCATGACAGCCGACCTTCTGAGATGAGATGGCACCACATGGCGATCCATGACAGCCGACCTTCTGAGAGGAGATGGCACCACATGGCGATCCATGACAGCTGACCTTTCGAGAGGAGATGATACCGCCCGAAGATGATGAACTGGCAGTGTAGGTAACATAATGGGCCTTATTATTTGGATATTGCGTATACAGAGTGACGAGGCTTGACAGAAGTATGTCGGAATCAAATACGTCTTGAAATTATCGGACACGAAACTAGCTAGACACGTGGTTTGACTGTCCGTGGTAAGCCTACGCGTGCGTAAGGATTATGCAGTACAAAGCAACTGCATAGCTATCATTATTCAGGAAAGGACAAACACTTAACAATGTTTAACCTGTCTCTCCGTCATTTGTGCAACATTATAAGCACTACACACGATAAAACAACACAGAAGATCTATACCTTACATGAAAAAAAAAATGTTACGCATAGGAAATACCATCTAATCTATAAAAACAGTCTCTGTTTGTGCGTGTGTTCTTGTGCATGTGTTATGCATAGCCGCATTTGTGGGCCGATCTGAACGAAACTTGGATGTGAGCCTTCCAGGTATGGGTCAAGTACAAGGGCAATGTACTTAAGTACAAGTACTTTCAATTTTGCCAAGTCCAAGTACTCGTCTAAAAAATAGAGGCAAGTACAAGTCCTCTGTGAAAAATTCAAGTACAAGTACAAAGTACTTTGACAATTTTAGTCAAGTACAGTCAAGTACATCGAACGCTACATTTATGTTTCATAATGGTGATGGTCAAAGCGATGAAAACACAAAGGCAGCAGTACTATGCATTTATTCATTATTCAAGGCATACAATACTGGCATTTCCCGTCAAATCATTAAATGTTAATTTATTTCTGGTTGCACCGAACAAACATAATACGTTCAAACTTCTGATCTGTCAGCCTACACCTGTCTGGACGAAAGACCTTGCCCACCACACTAAAGAGTCGCTCGAACGGTGCAGAGCTATCCTGAACGGTTAGGTAGAGCGGTAGAAGTCGAACCAGAGTTGGACACTGTTCCCAGTGTAGCTTCCAGAAGGCCAAGGGTCAGAATCCTCTGGCAATGGTGGGAGCGCTAAATATTCACCAACCTCGGTTGGAGATGAATCGTTATGATTTGCAGCTGGTGCAAGAGATGAGGCTGAGTTCATTTTCATGAAGCACTTGAGTAATTGATAGCAATTGCAATCAAGGGTCAGTTAGGAGTCCTCCAGATCTGGACAGTGGATATGGTCTAATTAATTAATTAAATAAGGATCATCTTAAATTAATCACTGTCACATATTTTGTTGCATTTTTTCTTTTAGGAAAATATTTCCGATAGCTGTAACAGACTTTGTAAAGTAGGGAAGTTCTCCGTAGACCCATACAGTATAATTATGATTTACCGCAATATATATAATATGTTATTTATATTTGAAGACAGACGAATGCCTACCCCTACAAACAAATGGGAACTCCAAATATACGGTTAACTTTTACAAAATCCCTCCATTATAAAGACATACAGACATGGTAAAATATCTTTGTAGTTACTCTACCAGTGACTAAACATGTACATCATTTGAAGGGGTAGAGGTGAGAAGATTTGTCCAAATTGCAACAAAGGGGGTGTGTGGCAAGTTTTTTTGTCCTTGTTTGCAATAAAGACCACATGATACCAATTTACGTGCTTATGCATCAGTTCAGTTTGTCTTCTTTTGGTGCACAAGGGCAGTGTTGCAATTTGCAATCTGTTTATATTAGAACTTTGCAATTTATATGTTCTGATCTTAGACTACTGGTTGTTGAGAGGGTTAGAACGTGCCAAGACAACAGGCTCAAAATCCCCTATTTAGCCAGACTGCTGGCACCAGATTATACTGGTGTAGGAGGCAGTCTGACTTGAGTCACCTTACTTCTACAGAGGAACACTCAGCTGGCAATTCTTAGCAGTCAGCACTGTCAGCCAGTGCCAGGTGGCATGGTCTCCTGACTGCATCAAATGCATTTAATGGCTAACTGGTGGGTCAACTGATGAATGGCCCTTTATGGACATCATAGTGGCTTAATTAAATGAACAGATTATGACCTGAACTGGTAGCCTACAACTGTTTGCTTAACATGGTGTTGTCTGTTGCCTTTTTTGGTATCATAGTCATGGTTACTGGAGAATGGGGGTGTACTATGTGTAGGGATGGTGGGGGGGTAATCAATCAGAAATAACAAAGTATAAAAAAAATAATTGCACATTCAAATACTTCAGGAAAGTTTCATTTTGTTAACTACAAATAAAAATAAATTTTCACAGCATATATTGAGAAAGTACTCAGATGTACTCGTAAAGTACTCGTAAAAACTGAGTACATTGAGCATGAGTACGAGTACATGACCCATAAGTTGAGTACGAGTAAAAAATTTACTCGAGTACACAATTACCAAGTACCTCCACCGCAGGTCTGATGTATACATTTTGTCCATGAATAAAATACATATTTCCAAAATTTGCAAGAAATACATTACTTTCATGTGCTACAATAAGTTCATTGTTGCCCCTGAGCAGGAGGAAATCTTCATATCACAGTGTTTACACTGGGCTTTATGGGAACCCAGGCTTTGTTGTTGCCTTGTGCATTTGCAGGAACAATAAAGTGATCAAATGCTGCTGATTTGTTCGCCATGTCTGTAGTCTTGTAGATATAACTGAGAATATGATTGCATGTCTGCAGTGCCTGGTATTTATCATCAACACATCTGAACAGATTACAATTTACCACTTGTCAGTGAAAATCCAAAGCCAAGTTAATTATGTGTACCACAATACAAGTGAATTGTTGGCTTCGGATCATCTGAAGCCAGTTCAAACCAATATAGTTGATGAAGAGATCAGTTAGTTTATATATTTGACTCATGGCTTTAAATAATCCTGTCATTGATAATGTATGTATTTTGATTGAAGGGTTCAATGGCTAAATCTCAGCTGATATGTCTGTAAGTGTTTATGCTGCTCCTCCCCTTTATGCATATAAACCAATCAACATCAACCATTGCCCTTAGCTATTCATTGACAGACATAACATGGACAGTGTGATCAGTTAATTTGGTGATCATTACAGTGTATTAACTATGTATTATTATAACTTGTTATTGTTAACACTGCACCATCAGTTATGTTTCATGTCATGATGTTGTGTGCAAAATAACAATAAATATATGGTCATTGTTATTGTAGTTATTTTTGCACCATTTATATTTCATGTCATGACGCTTTGTGAGAAAGAAAAACATAACAGTAAACACACGGTTATGTTTCCCAATTCTTGAGATAGAGCCAGATATTTAGCGAAAACATAAAAAGTAGTTGGGAAAGTACTTACCAAGCCCAAATACTTTGATGGTCAATTACAAGTACTGCACTAAAAAAAATGGCAAGTACAAGTACAGTACTTACGTACATAAGTACTCAAGTACTCGAGTACTTGAACCCATACCTGGAACTTTCACGGGGCCCTTTGACGAACATGGGGGGGCGGTCGGCTACAATATCAAAATATTGTAGCGGAACTGTTTTGTTTTTCTAAGGATAATAATTATGCCTACACTTGTGCCGCTGGATGTATCCAGCAATTTTGAATACTTTCCATGTTGCTAGAATTTTTCTGTACCCCGATAGAGGTGTTTGAGGATAGAAAGGGTCTATGCACATTACATAGCATAACAAACAAACCAGAGGCGTAGCTAGGCATATGGAAGCACAAATTTAAGAGGGGGGTCTCTGTGTCCTTTTTAAAAGCAAAATGTAATAATTTGCAATCTGGTGCATTTTGAAGTCGAATTTAAACGAAATAAAGTATGCCCCTCCAGCCATGGAAAAAACATGACCCACCTACTCGACACCCATCCCTTGTAAAAAGTGGATGAGAACCTTTAACATAGATTAGTTTTAATGTGCTAGGATTTTGCAGCTTATCGAGACTATTTAACAAGATTTGCCATCCAAGCCAAAGGCCCAGATGGCAAGTGGACAAGGAAGCCATTGGCTTATCGAGAGTCCAACAATGTTCATCTACTTATAACCCGCCCTCCTGAGATATGTGTCAACCTTGTTTTTAAACATATTCACGCTGCTAGCAGTTACACAATCTGTAGACAATTTGTTCCATTCATTTATTGTCCTCTGTGAGAATGAGTGCTTCCTGATGTCCAATCTACATTGATCCTTTACTAATGTTACCTCATGTCCTCTAGTTCTGCTATCCTTCTTGAGTGAGAAAAACATATTTCTATCAATATTTTCATACCCATTCAATATCTTAAAAACTTCAATCTGATCTCCTCTTAACCTCCTTGTCTCTAGAGTTGTTAAACCACATTCTTTCAGGCGTTCTTCATAACTAAGGTCTCTAAGTTCTGGAATCATTTTAGTTGCTCTCCTTTGTATGCGTTCAAGCGTATCTATATCCTTCTTACGATATGGTCTCCATGCTTGTATACAGTATTCTAAATGAAGTCTAACTATTGCTTTATAAAGAGGTATAATTAACTTTTTTCCCTTGTATGTTATGTTTCTTCTAATCAATCCAAGATTTGATTACCCTTTGAAGCTGCAATACCACACTGCTCTGAAACTTTCATATCAGCGCTTATTGTAACTCCTAAGTCCTTTTCTTTTACAGTAGTACCCAGAAAAGTATCTCCCATTTTATAGTTTACATTCAAGTTCCCATGTCCTGTATGTAGGCATTTACATTTCCCAAAATTGAACAGCATCTGTCATTTTTCAGACCATTTCACTAATCTGTCTAGATCGTTTTGTAAATGTTGTTTATCACCATTAGTATTAACCTTTCTAAACAGTTTTGTGTCATCCGCAAATTTCAGTACGTTACTTGTTATACTGTCGTCCAAGTCATTGATATATATTAAGAATAATATAGGTCCTAATACCGATCCTTGAGGTACCCCACTCAAAACCGATTTCCAATTTGAAACTTCTCCATCTACTACAACTCGTTGTCTTCTGTCAGTTAGCCATTGTTCTATCCAGTCAGTTATGCTATCCCCGATACCATGGGCTTTTAATTTAAGTAGTAATCTTTGATGTGGCACTTTGTCAAAAGCTTTCTGAAAATCTAAGTAGATAATATCTACTGGCAATCCCACGTCTATCCACTTAGTGATTTCTTCCAAAAAACATAACATATTTGTTAAGCATGACCTCGCTTTAAGGAATCCATGTTGAGATGAATTTAATAATTGATGCTTAACGAGGAAGTCCACCATAGGGTCTTTAATTAACCTTTCTAATAATTTACAAATCACTGACGTTAAACTCACTGGTCTGTAATTTTCTGACTTATTTCTCGAACCCTTTTTAAATAATGGTATTGTAGCGACACAAGAAGTCACGTTAAAACAACTTTATTGATAGAGCGAAATGGCACGTGTGTCGATCGTTTGTAGCCGGAAATGCGAGAGAGACTAAGGGGTGCTATCATAAGTAGCCGACCGCTACACAACCCCCCTTAGCACCCGTCACCCGGGGCATAGCGTTCTGGTCGTCTGATTTGGCGGCCAGATCGTGTGTGCACGGCAGCTGGACGGCCCCGGGGGGCTCGCTTAGCTGCATCGACTGGAATATCCGAGTCGAGATGGGCAGGTTTCAGGCTGGTGTGCGTGCTGCTTACCAAGAATCCGTCTTGGTACTCAGGGTCACCAATGTAGCGACACAAGAAGTCACGTTAAAACAACTTTATTGATAGAGCGAAATGGCACGTGTGTCGATCGTTTGTAGCCGGAAATGCGAGAGAGACTAAGGGGTGCTATCATAAGTAGCCGACCGCTACAGTATGATGTTTGCTTCTTTCCATTCAAACGGAACAACTCCCTCTTTTAATGACAAGTTGAATACTCTTGCAAGTGGTATACTGATTTGTTCTACTGTTTCCATTAGTAATTTTGGAGGAATCCCATCCACTCCCGGTGATTTGTTATCCTTCATTGCCTTTATTTTCTTAGCTACCAATTCTGGAGTTACAACTAACGGACCTAAATAGTCAGATTTAGCCTCCTGAAATTTAGCATCAGCAACTGGTAATGAACTAATATCTTCTTTGGTAAACACTGAACTGAAGTAACCATTTAGGTCTTCCGCCATTAAAAACCCCTGTGATACTATATTTCCAGCACTGTCTTCTAGAGGTCCAACCTTGTCTTGTACGTTTTGTGTACTCCTGACATATGCATAAAAACTCTTGCTGTCATGTTTTATGTTACATGCTAGTTTTTGCTCATAGCTTCTTTTAGATTGTCTAATTTCAGTTGTAGCTGCATTAAGTGCCTCTTTGTAATTTGCATAGTCTTCTTCCTTTCTGGTACGCCTATAAACCCTCCACATAGTTTGTTTTAACACTATTTTTCTAATAGCCTCTTTTGACAAGTGTTTCTTTCTACACCGTTTTCCTTTTTTTGGAAGGGAACAAATTTATCGATGATACTCTCAATTTCTTTTTTTAGAATATTCCAACATTCAATTGCGGTCTTATTCATCAGCATGTTATTCCAATCTAGCTTTGCTAAGTATTTTCTCATATCTTTGTAGTTACCTTTGTGGAACTTTCTGTTGTACGCTTTCTTATTTTTACTTTCTGATTTTACATTGATGTCAAAATGTATTTGATTATGGTCACTGTTACCCAATGGTTCAAATATTTTTACATTGTCCACTAATTCTTTTTGTGATGACAAAACTATATCTAATACATTTTCTCCCCTGGTTGGTTCTAGCACGTGCTGAGTAAGAAAGCTATCCTGGATTAAAAATAGAAATTGTTGGTCCTCAATCCCTGTGCTCTCTAGAGAATTCCATTGTATGTGTCCATGGTTAAAATCTCCCATTATGATACAATCCCCTTTACTAACTTCCTTTATAGCGTTTTTTATTTTTGTGTTGTCCTCTTCGTTTATGTTTGGACTTCTGTAAACTAATCCAACAGTTAATTTTGAATTTCCTGAAACAATTCTGCACCAAACAGCTTCATCGCAATCTGCTTCCCTTTCTAGTTTTATTTCATAAGCCTGAATAGATTCTTTAACATATAAAATAACTCCCCTGCCCCTTCTTCCTATTCGATCTTTCCTAAACATTACGTATCCTGTCAGTCCCAATTCAGCATCTGATATATATGTGTTGGCCCATGATTCAGTTATGTGAGGGTCAATATCTTCTACCATAATGTTTAACTCGTTTTTCTTATTTACTATGCTCCTTGCATTTAAACATACGCATCTATAACCTTTTTTAGTGATGTTTTTCGGATTATTTAATATTGGTTTATCTGTGCTAGTGGCCTCTTGTTCTGCTTGAGACACCTCTAGGTAACCCCCCTGCACTTCTAGTTTAAACAATGTTTACTTCCAAAAATATTTGTCATTGTACCCGTGTCACTATCTACTGCTGCTGAAAGTTTGTCCGCAAATACTGCCGCCCCCTTTCCACTTAGATGAAGCCCATCCTTCATGTACATATCAGCCCTCCCAACAAAACTTCCCCATAAATCCACAAATCCAACTTCCTCTTCCCTACATAGCTTCTGGACTAACATGTTAATTGCCATCCCCCGACAATTTCGATATTTGTGACCCCTCGTGCCCATTACAGGTAAAAATCCCTGACAGTATTACGTTATTTGTCCCTACGTGTACTAAAACAGATCCACCCTTACCTGAACCTACGATGTTTTTTACCCTCTCAGTTATCGCCTCTATTTTGGCTTCAGGCAAGCAGACCACCACATCATCTCCCTTGTTTAAGACTCTGTCGGTCTTCCTAACTATCGAATCCCCCACAAACACCCTCACTCTCTTCCTCACCCCCTCTATCACTGCTGCAGAATAACTCTTCCGTTCGATCCCTTCCATCACATTCTGTCCTGACCCCTTCCCTCCTGTCTCCCCCACTTCCCACTCCTTTGTTCTTGTCTCTCCCACTCCCCTCTCCTTCACTCCAGTTGTTTTCCCTCCCGTCTCCCCCACTCCCTTCTCCTTCCCCCCTGTCTCTCCTACTCCCCTCTCCTTCACTCCCGTCTCCCCCACTCCCTTCTCCTTCCCTCCGGTTGTCTTCCCTCCCGTCTCCCCCACTCCCTTCTCCTTCCCTCCTGTCTCCCCTACTCCCCTCTCCTTCACTCCGGTTGTCTTCCCTCCCGTTCCTTTCCTTCCCGTCTCCCTACGATCTGTCACCTTCCCTCCTCTCAGCTTCCTCCCAGGCTGAGGTGAGCTCTCCCTAGCATATCTTGAGTCTTTCCCCACTTTATCGTCTACTGTTCCCCCACCGGAACTACTGGCACAACCCCCCTGTTCCCTTCCCACCATTGCCACAACGAGCAGCTTCAGCTCTTCCAACTCCACCTCTAGTTCCTTCATCTTCGTACATCCCCTACACTAAAAACTAAAACTATCTGCCTGGACCTTAGCCCAGGACTTCTCGCACCCAGACTTGACGAAGTCCACCCAGTTACTGCAACTGCCACAAATTAAGTGCCTTGTGGCCTTTAACTGCCGTTTGCACGGCGCCATCATACAATTTAGTTTGAATTAGTTAGCCTTGAATAAGGCTGTTTTTGTGATCAAAAGAACACTTTAGGCTAATATACTTGCTAAATATGTCTTCTATTAAGCTCGCATGAGAAAGAAACCTGCCACCTAGCGAATGCGGAGAACACTGTGTAAAAAAACAACGAAATCAGTGTGTACTAATTTACGCTAAAATCCTGCTGTTAATTGCTTTTTACCGAAAACGTTTACTACCACTATGTCAGATATTACCTTATGTATGTAATTTAAGTAAATATATAACTTTATCTTATATATATATATATTAGCCAATGTAAACGATAGTTCGATGCACGAGTTGAATTCACGACCTGTAAACAAACTCCCTTTTATCACTCGTTGAGTTTGAATCCGGGAAAAAATACTACCTCTGTTAACAAAAACGGTTTCTTAATATATGTCTACAAGAAGTTTGTGAACAATATATGTATAATAGTAATACTTATTCTAACTAATATTCCAATGTTACTGATTATTCACTATGCTATCTCAATTTTCGTATGGTAAACAACCCTATTAACGCTCGCTGACTTCCCTGACAGAGTCCGAAACTAACGTACTCTTAAATACTCCCTCTGACTAATAATTAACAAAACCTGTTTCCTAATATATGTCTACAATACGTTTGTGTATAATATATATGCAATAGTAATACTTATTCTATTTGATATATATGCTTCTGTGACCCGTTTACTATGTAATAGCACAATTAATTATGACAGCTAGTGAAGCATTATCGCAGTACATGTAGTACACTATCGTTAACAATTATTGGAGATTTTTTACAATGATGACCATAAAAATTATGTACTAAAAGAAATCCTGATAATTAAATGAATAGAAAAACGCAAACCCTTTGCAATAATAACATCCAGTTAATTATAAGCCGAGAACACATAAAATTATGTAGGCAATTATTATGGTTCGGTAATAAGTGTTTACGAGTGTATCACATCTACAGAAATGGCTCAGTTATTACCCTCGTCTTCATTTAGGCGGAATATTAGCGCTACTCAACTGAACTGGTGGATGATGCGTTCCGCATGCAACGTCTTGTCATTGTGGACGTGCGTAAGGGCAAAGCTCACTAGCAATATCACGACTGATGTGTGTTTGGGTACAGGACAGGATTTATTTCCTGTCTTGTGTCATCAAGTATGTTGGGTCTCTTGGCGACATTCACCATCTTCCATCTTGCCTTCCATTTTGTAGTTGACGCAGATCACCTGGCATGTCGTCTTGGAACACCTCGTACAGCTGGACAATATAGTATCATATTCATCCGTTGCGACATATTAATAGACATGTGTTCGTTTCCCGCAGAAATTGATACACGAACAGTAGATACACTTCCCTCATCAAATACTGACTGGGCCTGTCAGTTATCAGCGGGCACGTTCTCACGGACGGTGCCTTTATCTACCATCACTGCGCGAAAAAAAGAAAAAAATATGAAAATAACCCACTCCTAATATGTTAGCCCATGACAGGGTTGTTTGGAGTTAAACCTCACAAGGCATGGGTGGGCAACAAGACATTGGAAGATCTGGTCAGAACGACACAACGCAGACATGCCGACCTTTCGAGAGGAGATGATACCGCGCGAGGATGATGAACTGGCAGTGTAGGTAACATAGTAGGCCATATCGTTTGGATATTGCGTATACAGAGTGACGAGGCTTGACAGAAGTATGTCGGAATCAAACACGGCTTGACCGGACACGAAACTTGCTAGACACGTGATTTAACTATCCGTTATAAGCCTATGCATGCATAAGGATTATGCAGTACAAAGTAACTGTATGGCATCATTGTTCAAGAAAAGACAGACACTTAACAATGTTTAACCTGTCTCTCCGTCATATGTGCCACATTATAAGCACTACAAGCGGTAAAACGACCAAGAACAGCTTACATGAAAAAAAAACAATGTTACGCGTAGGAAACACAATCTAAGCAATAAGTCAGTGTCTGTTTGTCTGTGTGTTTGTTTGTCTGCTGTGTCTTGTCAAGATCGCCATGAAGGTGAAGCGAATCTTTAGGGTTGGATTCGGGGTATAATGAAAGACGTCTGTAATGATAGCATAAACGTACAGGTACAATATATTTAACATTTTGTTAATCTGAACAATTTCTATAGAAACAATAACTAATTACAATTATATATTCTAAAAAACTAATATCCTAAGTATTAAGTACTAACACAAAATAAAATGTCCCCTCCCCTCAAAAAAACAAAACAAAAGTAGGGCTCTTCAACCAACCATCGTTTCTATCTCCCCCCAACAGTAAATTGTCAAGCATGATATTACATTCTTTAAACAATCTGTCTCCTATTATACACTCCCTACAGGAGACACTAGTGCCCTGCGCGGGCCTATAATTTGAGCCCAAGCCCGGCCCGCAATTAGCAGTTAGAGTCCAGGCCCGGCCCAGGCCCGCAGCAATTTTTCAAGCCCGGCCCGGCCCAAGCCCGCAAACTAGAATTTAGACCCAGGCCCGACCCAGACCGTGAATGTTTGGCCCAGGCCCGGCCCGGCCCGTAAGTTTCAAGCCCATACCCGGCCCGCTAAGTTTAGAGAAGATAAAACTATAATCTTATAAGAAATACGAAACACAAATAAACTGTAAAACAGACTTATTGTATTAATAAATAAATAAAAATATATATGAACACTGTATGATGTTTACTACTGAAATACTAGTGTCAGTTGTTGTTTAGTAGTGTCTAGCTAGTAGCTAGTACTAGCTACTACTATGTCACCCACTGGCACTGACACCCAGTGGCATTTCCAGCAGGCCTACAGTCACCAGCCTGAGACAGATCAGGTTGAGACATGTGTGAATTAGTACAAGTGTGAATGGATCAGTACTGGGGAAATCGTAGATACTAAATAGTAGTCACTAGTTCACACAATTGAAAAATACCACTTACCAACTGGGGTGGGTACTGGGTACTGGCACTACTGGGTAGTGGGCAGTGGCCAGTGGGCTGGTCATTCAGGCGGGCAATGTTTGGAGGGAAGACCTAGACAATAGAATGTCCACTGATTTGGTCAAAGGGTGATTAAGTTGATGGTTAGCATGGCTTGATTGCCTCTGCAAATATGTCTAAAGTAAACAATTTGGGGCTGGCTGCGCTTCCAGCCAGGTAAACTTAAGTGGCCTGGTATGGGGTCATTAGATTTATGCAAAAGGATACATTCATGCCAAAAATATGCGGTTTACAGAGTCTAGACATCACGGATTAAGGGATAGGAAGTTAAGTTTGAGCTGAAGAAGAACGATGGGAAACATGCATTAACTGTGATGAAGCCAGTGAAACAAGTGCCACTACTCCAGTCACAGTGTCTTGGAAAGCCAGTACATGTTTAAAGAATTACAATACAAAGATATGGGCATGCGACTATGCATATATTTTATACGAAATGTCTGTATTAAAATAATGCACATTATTAAAATGATACCATAGTAAGTCCCATTGTTGAAAAGCGGTTAAAATGCATTCCAATGTATAAAGCACTAGTGTCATTTATAATTCCATGCAAGGTCTCAATTTGCAACTATATAATACTAAAGAAATAATTTTAAGCATTCATTAACCGGAATTACAATTTATAATCAGTTTTTATTAATAATAAAATTAATAATCTGGGTTTTGTATGAATATTTTTATTATGTCCAGGCCCAGCCCAAGCCCGGCCCGGCCCGCTCACACTAGGCCCAGGCCCGGCCCAAGCCCGATGTGTTTAAATTTTTTTCAGCCCAGGCCCAGCCCGGGCCCGCAATATGTAAGCCCAGGCCCGGCCCGGCCCGGCCCGGCCCGGCCCACGAAATTATGTAGAGCTTGGACCCAAAGCCCGGCCCGTGCAGGGCACTAGGAGACACGCGGGACATGGATATGAGACGATATCACATGAACATTCCGAGTAATTCCGAGAATAAGAATTTAGCCTTAATCGGGTCTACAACCCAACCAACTATAAGTGTATATTATGCACAAATACACCAAGACCAAAAAGTATACGTTCTATCTTCATTAAGATCACCGACCTCCTTACGTCGAGTTTGCCAACATCAATTCAGCTTGCACAACTGTACGCTTGTAGCTACCTCGGTCTAACCGTAGTTGATGGCCAGAACACCACACCCGCTTCACGCTGTGGCTCGTCTCCAACACCCGACACTCCGGTTGATAATTGTTCTGTTGGTAAACGTCAAGTCGTCGCTTGGTGATGTAGCAATGTTTCTAGTTTCTTCTTGCTAGCTCTTAAATACAATTTCTGACTTGGTAGTAGAGCATAACAACTGCATTGTCAAATGACACTAATCTGAGGAACTCTCGGCTAAGGAATTTTTAATTTATTGAACCAAATATTGATTATTGAAAATGGCTGTTTTAGTTTTTTTTATAAATGCACTTTTTCTGCCAATATTCAGTATCCACAACAAGTGTGCTTCAGGCTAGAAAGACTGTTTTGGTACTTCTGGTACAAAACGGTATTCGTTCGAAACTGCTGTTGATACATGATCAATCACATGATTATTGAAAACGGCTATTTTTAGTTTTTGTTTATAAATGCAAAAAATTCGTGCCATTATTCAGTATCCACTGTATCCCTTTTATAAATAAAAGAGGCTACCACGAACGTATCATTTAAAGTGGATAACATTTCGCACTAAATTCTTTTAATGAAGAAATCAAGGCGTAGACAAAAAATAGTTTGTTTGACACCGAAAGCCGAAAAAACAAATATAATCATTAGTAACGTTATATAACTTTTATTGAAATTGTATGAGAACACAGCACCACTTTTATCGTAAGTATAGAACGCATGAATATACTAACATTTTTTAACAGTTCAGAGGGAGCGATCAGACCATTAATCTTATAACACACACAAATAAAACACTTTTTCGTATTGTTCCCCATCTTTATTACTTTGAACAGTGATTAAAGTTTTCCAACTAGTATCATGGTTACTTGAGGATTCATGACATGAAAAAGAACACATTTTCTAATGTACAACCATTTTGATTACTTACTCATCGCTTCGACCATCGGCAGCCTTTATCAGGAATTCTGGGACGGCAAGTTCTTCCTCTACTCGCCAGTTGTCTTGGTAAGCAAGTCGTCCCATACGTGACTCAATCTATATCCCCCTCGTCTCGATTCATGACTAGAGTTTTCTTTCGCATCCATATGGCCTCTTTGATCCATCTTGCGTTTCTGTTACACTCTCTGTCAATCACTTTTGCTCCCTCCCAGTCTATGACGCAATTGTTCCATGGTCTGTTGTTGCAGATTTATGCTGTATCGTCATTGATGCTCTCTTCTGTTCCCTGGTAAATCGTCTGATTGTGATGTTTCCAACCTCCTTCTTGTGTTCTTCTAGTCTTCATGTTCTCCTTGTTGCGCCGATATATGTTGTGTAGTTACAGCTCTTACAAGGGATCTGGTATACACAGTCTGTCTTTTTACTATCTTCCACTTTGTCCTTTGCATGCACTAGTATTCTCCTGATATTTTGAAGAGGTCTAACCTATGTAGCGTCTCATGGTGTTTTAAAATCCGCTGTATAAGTTCTGTTACTCCTTTGACAGTCAAAGGAGTAATCCCCCACCAGTTTACATTTTTTAGTATTTTCGTATGTAACCTGTTGCGCCATGTTGCGCCAAGATTCGCCACTGCTTGGATCGATACCTGTTTATGCCTATCAATACAAGACATGGAATTTCACAGACACAGATAATATCTGAGAAGACTTATCATATGAATGATCAATACGAAATTACTGACCCCGTGGCTGTCTGGCTAAGGTCGGGTCAGGAGGAAGTCTTACGTCCTCGAACCGATTCACAGACTATCTAATCTGGTAATCTCATTCAATGGAAGAACACACGTGACGACACGAACGAGCAAAGTAATGCCAATATTCTGATCACCACAAGAAGATGGAGATAGTTCAGTCATGTTTTGCGAAGTAGGATGGAAATATATTACATTCCAAGAGGATACGGGGCCAGGCGGCTAAGCAGGCTGTTGAGTATAAACCGACAGAAGTGGAGAAGTCTCGTATCTGCTGCTAAATCGATTGGTTGTGTTACAGGCCCTTCCCGCATTAGTAAATGTAATGTTTCAGTTTCAACTTAATTAAAATAAATCAATAGGACAGGATATTGTTATACATGTTTTATTCGCTCTTTTATCAACGATCCAGGTGGACCCAGGGGTCTTTTGGTAGTGTTAGTAAAAGGACAATGCTTTTAGAGCGCATTCGAGAAAAAACACATTTTCCCAGAGGACGGTATATCAGGACTGGAAACAACTACTTTGTGTGAATAGACCTCCGGGGTATGCTAATGAAGACTATATGCGAATTATGCCAGCATGAATCGAACGTTTCCACAAAAAATGATCGAACGCCAAAGGAAATTTCTACGTGAGCTTACCACAAGCACGGACCAAAATCATCAAAAACTATACGGCCCTACCCGGGGTATTACAATTACTTGTGCAAAAATCTGGAATACTCTTAGAGTACTTATTTCGCGTAATGACTGACATGTTTAGGCATTACGCGAAATTACTGTTTCACTCAGGCATTTCGCGAAATGACTGAAAATTTCAGTCATTACGCGAAATGACTGGAAATAAGGCAGTGTTGTTATATACAGTTTGAATGGTGACCTATATTTTGTTTCATAGCTAGCATGTAATTATGCAGTAATGACATCATACCAGAATTATGTCATAGAAATTATTCCACAGCCCCAGGTGAAAAAAAACCACCTTGGGAATTTCTGCTACAACATTTTTCAAGAAGCTTAATATCAGACACATGCAATTTTCGTGGCTTGTATAACATGATATGGTTTCAATTTGATTTGGTAATGGTGAAATTTCACACCTTCATTCATTGATCTGCCCATTGAAGCCACAGTGGTAATTCCCTTCATAGGTTTCCTCAGTCAGAAGCCCCGAGTTAATATCCACCACAGTTGTATTGTACTATCAATCCAAGCCTTAATCCTTTCTCTGTTAAATTCTTTCTTTCTTTATGTAAGCCAGAAAATCCACAATGAAAGGGTATTTTTCAGTTAGCCATAAATTGCACGAGTGAGCACAAATGAAAATCGTCAATACTGTCTCACAGAAGTCGAAATCCTTTGATTCCTTTCATGATGTGGCACATTAAGCCGTACAAACAAATTAATATAAAAGGGAAGTTAAACCAATTGCTAAGTTTACCATAAAAGACACATTGATAAACATCATGATTGTGAGTATATTACAATTATAATATATATTACAATATATATTTTCTTCTCACCATTTTGGTTTAGGCAGTTTATAATTAAAATTGGATAATAATTAAAATTTGCTCTTATGTTTCGCAGGTATAAAATTCTTCAATGCGATGACACCGAGAAGTTGATAAAGAAATGAAAAACAGAAGAAGAAGGGCCACTATATTTTGTGTGCATTGAGGATACTTATGATGTCATCCAAAGAGCATACATGGCTACTGGCCATGGTGGTCGAGACAGAATGATGGAACATTTGGGTACCAACTATGCCAACATCACCAGGGAATCAGTAGAACTGTTCAAATCATTATGTTCGGTATGCCAGCATAAACGAAAGAGACCAATGATCAAAAGGGTTGTTGTGAAGGAAATCCTAAGCAGAGATTTTGGCTCTCGACATGCAATCATCCCCCCAGTCACATTTCAAGTGGACCATTGTTTATCAATGCCATCTCACAATGCCATCTCTGTATCATACGGCATGTGACCTCCAAGCGAGCAGCAGAAGTGGCATTCTAGCTGTTGGATATATTTCTCCTGTTCGGAGCCCCTGCAATACTGCAGAGTGATAATGGTTCTGAATTCACAGCGCAAGTCATTAGGGAACTGAAGGAGCTTTGCCCTCAGCTCACCATGGTTCATGGAAAACCAAGACACACACAAAGTCAGGGATCAGTAGAGCGTGCAAATGGTGACATCAATGATATGCTGGCAGCTTGGGTGACGGACAACAACACACATGACTGGTCCATGGGTCTACGCTTTGTGCAAAACATGAAGAACTCTGCGTATTACTCTGGCATTAAGCGCACACCATATGCCGCAATGTTTGGCACAGAGCCAAAAGTGTGACTGACATCTGCCAGCCTCCCATGTGAAATACTTGAAAGGCTTCAGACAGGGGATGACCTCCTGGCTGTACTCAGCACCCCTACAGAAACTACAAAAGAACCCCAAGTGACCGTCACAGAATCGACGCCGGACGATTCTACCTTGCAACCAGCCACTCCGGATACAAAGAGTGTCATTGCTGAGATCTGCTGCTGCTGCTGCTGCTGCTGCTGCTGCTGCTGCTGCTGCTGCTGCTGCTGCTGCTGCTGCTGCTGCTGCTGCTGCTGCTGCTGCTGCTGCTGCTGCTGCTGCTGCTGCTGCTGCTGCTGCTGCTGCTGCTGCTGCTGCTGCTGCTGCTGCTGCTGCTGCTGCTGCTGCTGCTGCTGCTGCTGCTGCTGCTGCTGCTGCTGCTGCTGCTGCTGCTGCTGCTGCTGCTGCTGCTGCTGCTGCTGCTGCTGCTGCTGCTGCTGCTGCTGCTGCTGCTGCTGCTGCTGCTGCTGCTGCTGCTGCTGCTGCTGCTGCTGCTGCTGCTGCTGCTGCTGCTGCTGCTGCTGCTGCTGCTGCTGCTGCTGCTGCTGCTGCTGCTGCTGCTGCTGCTGCTGCTGCTGCTGCTGCTGCTGCTGCTGCTGCTGCTGCTGCTGCTGCTGCTGCTGCTGCTGCTGCTATCCCTGCACCTACATGTCCTGTTGCAAGGCCAGGCCTTTAGCAAGACCACAACCCAGTGTCAAGAGTTAGTCCATCATCACTTGCCGCCGTTGAATCTCGTCAAATTGACTTTGCCCAGCAATGTAGACGAGCAAGAGAAGCACATGTCACAGGCCGAACGCATGGTGAAACTCAGCCGAGTCGACCTTAAAGCAGGCGAAGTTGGTGATAATGTCGCAGTTCCCATCCCCATGGTGGATAGAGGGGGGTTCACGTGACATCCTGGAGGTCATCGTTGGACTTATACACCATTGCTGTGAAGACTGGAATACTGAAAAATAAATATTCACGCAACCAATTCGACTTATGCCCACAACGTTTTCTATCCCAGTCAGACACCGTCCAAGATCCACAGATATCTCTCCACCGTGCATTAAAAACTTCAGCAACTGGTGTACAAGGTTTTGTCAGGTGTGACTGTTGCAGTCTTCTTAACAAAATGTACTAGCAACAGGTGCAAGTGCAACAAAGCAAAAACGAATGTGTAACAGCCGGTGTCACAACAGTCTGAGCTGCCCGAATAAGTGAGAGCGAACCATATGAAATGCTAATAACTAATCATCAAGTTGTTAGTAAATTAAATTCTCCTTTTAAGACTAGACATGATTTGATTTGTCGTACTTTATAAATACCTTCTGGGTAATGTGTATGATTTCTCTCAGTGGCAAGTATACCTACTAGTATGCTTCACGTGTCTTTCATGATAACTAGTGAGTATAATAATTATTTAGTAATATTGGTTAAATACAACATTAGCTTTCACCAATACTGTGATGTCACATACTATGAATTTAACATTTTTGGCTTAAAAACAACTACCCCGGGGTATATGCTCTCATCCATATCCATACATATAGTTATGGCATATTATATAATTTGTTTGACATATATTGTGGAAATGTAGCGCATTGATATGATTACCAATAATGTTATTTTGTCTTAGGTATGTATGTAACATTTCCTACATTAAATTTAAGATACATAATAGAAGACAAATGATAATTGATACTTCACAGTGTTTGCTCTGGGTATACTGACACAAAGCGTACCTAGGGGGACTGAAGCATTGCACCTCGTAATAAAAACATTAATTTGATGATAAGGGGTTTCGACCATGTGGAATAACTTCAATTCCTCGTGTTCTACACGATCCAAAATGAACTCGAACAATAATTTTAAATCATAATTTCATCACAATATTATAAACAATATTTTTGAGTGTGATAATGGACAGCTGCTGACAATTTCTTAAAATATCTGGCTAGGTAGATAAAAAACAGTAAGTTTGTCCAGATCACTTGTTATTAACCAGGGGAAACACTGTTTCAGTCATTACGCGAAATGACTGCAGCTCTTTCCCAGTCATTTCGCGTAATGACTTAAATGTTCAGTCATTTCGCGAAATGCGTGAGTGAAACAGTCATATTTTCGCGTAATGCCTAAGCATGTCAGTCATTACGCGAAATGACCGATTAAACAGATTGACTGTAACATACATGTGTGTGTGTGTGTGTGTGTGTGTGTGTGTGTGTGTGTGTGTGTGTGTGTGTGTGTGTGTGTGTGTGTGTGTGTGTGTTTGCGTGCGTGCGTGCGTGCGTGCGTGCGTGCGTGCGTGCGTGCGTGCGTGCGTGCGTGCGTGCGTGCGTGTGTGCGCGTGTGTGTATACGCAGTTTGACTGTAACAAATAAATTGACTGTAACATATATGTGTGCGTGCGTGCGTGCGTGCGTGCGTGCGTGCGTGCGTGCGTGGGTGCGTGCGTGCGTGCGTGCGTGTGTGTGCGTGCACGCGTGCGTATGTGCACGCTTGCATGTGTGTGTGCTTTTATGTTATCATGTTATCTAAACAATATTAACTTTGCTTAAACAACAGTGACGCCCAAAACCACGAACACTTTACACGGGCGAGTCAAGCGGGTGTCCATCAAGTACCCGAGCACAACCACCCACTCCCCAATTTCGGCCGCACTTTTTCCGCGAAGTTAGAAATAGTTGTCGCGAGACCGCGAGGTTGCGCCTTCCTGCACTTGTTCCACGGATATGGATATTTCTAACATACAAATTCATGGGATTGCCCCAGCACAGTCATTTGGCCCTAAGTCGTTCCTGTGTGTCCCCAATCCTGCCATATCATCTTAGTGCCTATTGCTAAACGCAAATAGTTTTTGCTGTCAGTGCATTTTTAGTTAATGTCCAATTGTCAACGACTGTTGCCAGGCTTGTCAACGACTGTTGCCAAGCTTGCAAACAAGTGAGAGACAATCGCCTTAAGATGCAGCTCATAGTAAAGACAGAAAAGAAAAAGAAAGAAAGCAGAATATCGCCCCAAGAAGCCACCGCCGAGGCGTCATCTCGATACTGGGTGAGAATCACGACGAATGGAAACGCATTGTCGAAACAAAGCAATAAACTCCTGTAGGCCTCAAAGATAATGCAGAACTACCGCCACCATCGGAAAGCAGATCCAGCGAAAGATCATGTCCGAAATGCGCTGACGAGGCCTGGGATCGTATCAAACCAAGCAGTTTTCCTGAAAGATGAAAAACAGGAGATCCGAGAGGAATTCTTGGAATTGGTCTTGTTTCTCCGGAGAGGTCGAGTACCTCGGCTTGGACTTCCGAAAAATAATATCTAGTGTGTGTGGAACCGTATATGTCATATGATAGTTAATTGTTATCTGCGGCGAAATGACAAAAGTCATCCTAGTCGCACGTACATATCGATCTCGCCAGCAGGCGCAGCGATGTAGTCATTTTTACAGCGTGGCCGTGGTTGGTTTATGCCTTTGGCTGTGGCCTGGCATCGATGCAATTATAATGTACTATCTTAGACGAAAGGTTGCCACATCGCACGCTGTTCTCGCAGTGTCAACATGGTTCGGTGGAAGGCTTATGGTGTATTAGTTTTGTATGTTTGTGTCTTTTCGACATGTATTTCTGCGGAGACGCAAGAAACCGGAAGTACGCGCTACGTCTGGCCTGCCCACTTCCTCGGTGGCGTCATTGTGACCACGCCAAGCAGGACAAAAGAAGACGCGACAACGCAGTCTTCGGCCGGCACAATAGGTATGAAAGTGTACTCATCTATATATTCCGGAGTCTCATCTATATATTCCGGAGTCTACCACTTTGGTAATTGATGTGTGGTCGGTAACGATAAAGTATTAAAGCGAAACAAAAAATCATGGTTTGGGATGCACCTACCTAAAACTTAAGTAATAGAGTTAACAAACACTACCCATATCTTTTGTAACTACCGGATACAATCAAGAATATCATGTTAGTGGCTTTCTCAGAAGTGGAAAATCCTGATCCGATCTCAAATAACTCAAACTGGGGGCTGAAATGTTTATTGGGCGACCAGTCAGCCGTTGTATAACTAACATTAAAAGTCCGATTATTTCACCACTTAAAAAAATTATGAATTTTTGCAAATGAGCTAGCATGCCATATAGTGGATACTAGATAGGTTATTTTTGGTGAAATGAGTCGTAAACGAGACATACAAAAATATGAAATTGAGGAGGAACCAGACTAGACGGGTACATGTTGGAAAGTACTGCAACAAAAATGGTTTGACACCACGAATTATATGTTTATGTGACTTGCCAACAGCTTTGCTATTATTTCGGAGTCATTTGTGGAACAGATGACAGGAGTCTCGGCTGCAAACGACAGCAGTGTGACCACAATTTCTAGTTTATGTTCGTGATATTGATTGCAGAGAGGGAAACACAGGGCAGAAAATACGAAACTGACATACACATACATGTCTTCGGCGCATGCTGTCATATATTTTTATTGCACCATTGTCCAGGGTGTATTTTTTATTGCACCATAGTTCAGGGTGTATTTTTTATCCAAGAATAATTGGTTAATTAAAGTTTGCAAAGATAACATTAAGTTACGATGAATTGCAACAGATTGGTCATATTTTAGGGCTTCACTGGCATATTCTACAACGTAAAGTTGAAAATGTGATGTGCCAACCAGGGGCGTTACCTGAGAACCTGTGCCAAGTTAAAGAATTAGGAAAAAGGAGATACACCTGCTGGAGAAATAAAGGATGCATTTCAGATATGTGAGGGAGTATCCTGCAGGGGTGAGATTTAGCAAGTCATGGAAGGTAGCCAGTCGGGCTACCAACCTTGCAAAGTGAAGTAGCCTGACAGCTTCTTAGGTAACCCACTTGTTATTCAGTATTTTGATGATATAAGGTAAATACTTTGAAGATAGAATGTATGAACAATATCAACAACAAATAAAAGCATAAAAAACAAACAGTTTTGAAACCTTTATTTTTAAGGCAGGATCAATACAATGTAATACATAATACCGATTAAAATACAGTATACAATTGTACATATGTGACAAATTGTTTTGTTTCATTTCATGTACACCAACAGTCTACGCAAAAAGTCTCCAAGCATCTGATATGTTTATTAACATTCCATTTATTTTTGCTGGGTCTAAAATATTGCACCTCCGTAAATATTTCAAGTCACACTGTAGTAAAAAATTGAAGTCACCCGAAACCATTTTTGGGTGCCATTGGCGACCGGGTGACCGCTAAATCTCACCCTTGTATCCCCCTTCAGTAATACGGAAATATTTTTTAAATGAAGGTCTCAATGGTGCCATTTTTAGAGAAAAAAATGGAAAAAGATATAAAATCTGGAGATTGTTTCATTTTATGGCTGAAAATAGCATGAGTTGGTTTTTATTAGTATGATGTCTTGTGTTCAAAATGTATACATACATACATATAACGTATATAATTTATTGATGGTGGACTTGTTATTGTGTATGACTCTTGATTGCGTAGGCTGTAGCAGTTACTGCTCATTACTGGGTGTTTGCAGGGTATTGATTTTGGTGTTGTGTAAGTTTTATGACGCTACTACCACCTGTGTCAACTGATTTGCACACTACATTGTTTTGAACCAATAAATATAACTTCTTTAATGTTACCATTGTTGTGATTTAGTGAACATGTGGTTCCAGATTGCTCAGCCAGTGTTGCTAAAAACTTAACTTTTGCAATAGCTGGTTGAGGATCGTATGTTAGTCAGGAAATGATTTCTCTGTTTTGCGATTATTTTTTATATAAAGCCCCTAGAAGAGATGGAACACTTTATTTAATACACAGAATGTGGGGAAAAGAGTAAACCTGGCCTTTAGCATACATTGCTCAAAACAATTAAATACCACAACACATTGTTTCTCTTAATGGCCATTAGTTTATCATTCAACAGGCTGAAAGTAGCACTAATGGATTTCATCATTATTGCCGTAGTTTAAGGTGTTTTGCATTGTGATGTCCCTGTCCAGTAAGAGTTGCACCTGTAACAGCTAACAGCTGCTCATCCAAAGACAAATATAGAAATTATAAATATTGTCTCTCAATATATAGTCATGGTGAAATATGGCCAGAATTTGATTAGAACTACAAGAAAATCTGTGCAATGGTATTGATTGCAAAAGCTTCATTACAATTGATAGCATTATGCCAATTCAATATAACTGTTTATGTAGATATAGTTATGTAGATATAATGAATCTCATAGACTGTTAGCATATATATATATATATATATATATATATATATATATATATATATATATATATATATATACAGCTACTAACATGTACATGAAAACTGTGCACATGCACCAAGCACACACGCATGCACCAACAACTTACCACTTTTCAAATAAAAAATTACCTGTCCTGCTACGTAAAGTCTACAGGTATAGAAGTGGCTTAGTAGGACTGTTTTGTTCCCAGACTGTTCTACGGCAAATTGCAAGATGAATTGAGATTTGTGTGCAGTGAAGGAAGTGTGTCTGATTGAGCTGGGTGTGATTGTAGTTTTCAGCTGTGACAAGTGTGTCCATGGCTTCTGCTCAAGAGACACTTGTCTGTGTCAACCTGGCTGGAAGGGGGTGTTTTGTGACATAGGTAAGTTTAACAAGATTTAACTAGATTACCATCCAAAGCAACAAAATCCAGATGGCAAGTGGACAAGAAAGCCATAGATTTATTGAAAGTAAAACAAATTTACACTGTGTAACCTGCCCTTATCAGATGTCTGTAATTTTTTTTAGCATACCTCTATTCTCCTTACTAATATTTAATGGTTAACACAATTAGTAGATAATTTGTCCCATTGTCTTATCGAATATATTAGTTAAAACATTCACATGACATGATATACTCTATTTTCAATTAATTAGAGGAGTGCTTAATTACATCATGACACCCTATGATTAGTGGATATTATATTAATGTTTTTATACAAACAGTTTGAAATTATGTTGAAGATAAACAACTATAATTATGAATGTTTGTGGGGAACAGTGGCTCTGAGGTTAGAATGTTGGACCCTTATTCGAGAGTAGCAAGGTTCGAATCCTCCTACTGTCATTTCAAAGCTTGCGCAGTTTTGTTCACTGTACATTGCCTCAGTTAACTCATCTGTATAGATGCATGAGTACCTGGCTGTAGTGATGGACATCAATGAATGAGGAGTCTTTGCACTGTAAATATGGCATGGCTGAATGCTTCCCAGTAAAATCAAGTTGGTGTTTGAAAGAACAGGTCTGTCAGGAGGTGAATTGTATATAAGGTGATTTAGACAGTCCCAAAGACAAAATACAGCATTATATAAGAGCCAAGACATTACCTTTACGTATGTTGTTTTATTAATAGTATTTAGTTAGATGTGGTTCTGTTTCAGATATTGATGAATGCAAGAAGAGGCAACATCATTGCCATAGGACACTTGGGGTGTGCACAAACACCCTGGGTTCATACAACTGTAGCTGCATAGAGGGCTTAGATGGAGATGGATTCAACTGTGAAGGTAGATACTTGCAGACAGTTTGTGGGTGTCACACCAATGTCTTAATATAGTGGTCATACTGTTCCTTGTTTGAAATTCCTTATTTTTTTCCTATTAAAATTCCTTCATATTCCTTTTTTCACAAATAATCCTTTAATTTTTTATGATTAATAATACCATAAATACCATTACTTCCACCCAGCAAATTGGACATTTTTCTGAAACTATCACAACAGAAGTATTTTATTGTGAATCTCGCGTATTGTCTCATGGTTGAGTGATCTATTGCTTACTTCTGATTTTCTGTGAACATGTCTTGTCTATTATTTAAAATTTGCCCATAGGAAAACAAAATTCTGGAATTTTCATAGAATATTCTATAGGATTTTTGTAGGCATAGCTTTAGAATTTGTAGTTTATAGTTATCTATACAATATTCTGCTGTACTGTGAAGAATTCGATAAATTCTGTACAAATCTATAGAACATTTAAATAGACAAATTATTTCTATAAAATCTGTAGTATTCCATAGTTTTCTATAAAAATTCTGCTATACTCTATAGAATTCTATATACACCTGTATTTCAATAGAGTTCTATAGATGTGTTTGCTAAGTGCGACCAGCTGAAATGTTGAGTCTGCTAACTAGCTGCTGCTAGGATATTTCTAGGACTAATGTGGGTAGAAACTATGTAGCTTTGTTGGACCCAACATTCCTTTAAAAAAAATATAAAATCCTAAAAAGTCCTTCTTCCTTAAGTTCCTTTATTTTATCAAACTGTTATACCAGACAGAACTGACTCCAGTAAACCCAAACCCTGTGTGTCGCTGGTAAAGGTGCTCCAGTGTAGACCCCTCGGTATGGTGCCAACAGTACACAGTCCACCAGCAGTATTATACCCTGTACCAGGTCATCTTTACCCGAAGACGACTTTTATGGTAGTTTCTATTCTTAAACATGTTAAATATTGTTCAGCTGATTAAAATTATTTCTTGGTACTTTATAATTTGCCCATGGCAACAGCATATGATAGTATACATTCAGTGGTAAAGTTTCATTTGTCAATGATACATTTTTAGTCATCGTGTAAAATGTCCTTCATTGGTGGTAACGTTTCCTTTGTGTATGTCATGGCTATGCCATCTAACAATTAAATAAGTGGCTATTTCCTTCTTGTATAATTAGGAATGATCTCTTACTTAGCAAACTCCCTGAGGAAATAACTTTGCATCAAGGACATTGACAAATGCATTGGGAGCTTTGTCAGTTTCTTGTAGCATCATCAATATTGTCAACAATCAAGGGATTCATGGAATAGTTTTATATATGTGACATTCACTATGTACATTATGCTGTACTTGTGAGATCATTTTGTTCTCTATGTGCCTACTTGGCTGTAATGACTTAACTGGCAGTCTGAGTTAGCGCAGATATAGTGTTGTTTAATGAAGCATTGCATGTTTTACTTAGTGCCTAGACATGAATCACTTTTTTACTTCACGCTGGATGCATTTGTCCATCAGCAAAGTAATTGCAATGATTAATCAGAATAAATATTTAATTCTCCATACTTTAGTCTTAATCATCTTATGGGTATACTGTCAGACTCTCAAATCAGTCAGGAAAGCTCGATTCTTCTTGGGCCATTTGAAGCTTGAGCTATTATGTTCATGCCACGTTGCACCAGTTTACTCAGGTGTAAAAATTAGTATTCCCACCTGACTATAGGCAGTGGAAGGTGTATGTGAAACACACTTTTTGTACAGTAATTGCTGCGTTGCTGAATACTACCCTGAGTGATGTAGTTGCAGGTGGCAATGAATGAATGAATGAATGTCTGATTAGAAAGAGTAAATTTTTATTCCGAGGAAATTATAGTGAAATAAAATGGCCTTGTGCTATTTTTGCTATAACTACACACATGGCAAAGATATAATCACCTATATATATATGAACATGCAAAGATTCATGGTCAATGCTTGCTCGGTGTCTAGCAAGAATGGTCAGTAAAAAAAGAAGTTATAAAACCTGCAAAAGTTACATATTTGCGTCTATCCTGCATGTATCGTGTAAATATACCTGTAATTGTCCCATGAAATCACAACACAAAAGCTCATGCACATTTGAGAATCTTTTCTACATACTGTGATACAGTAGATGTTGATATCCCAGTTTTAATTCACAGTTTGTCAGCTTGAGTTGTTTTAATTTACAAGTTTTGATGATGTTGTTGTTTGCCGTCAGCCCCCCTCTTCAACTACCCCTACACCTCAAGTGCTCCAAGGAAGGGTGATGACGTCGTCTATGGACCCTACCCTATATATGGAGGACTGGCTTACTTTGGACAGAAGTATCAAAAGCTATATGTAAGTCTTACGTTTAGTATCAAAATGGTCTGTCTATTTATTTAGCCCATGTAGAACTGTACCTCTTTACTGGGGACAGTGTATTAGCCTTACTTGTCCCTGTGTATTAACCTTACTTGTACCTGTGGATTAGCCTTACTTGTACCTGTGGATTAACCTTACTTATTGTGTATTAGCTTTATTGTCCCTGTGTATTAGCCTTACTTGTCCCTGTGGATTAACCTTACTTCTTGTGTATTAGCTTTAAGTGTCCCTGTGTATTAGCCTTACTTTTCCCTGTGGATTAACCTTACATCTTGTGTATTAGCTTTACTTGTCCCTGTGTATTAGCTTTATTTGTCCCTGTGGATTAGCCTTACTTGTCCATGTGGATTAACCTTACTTCTTGTGTATTAGCTTTACTTGTCCCTGTGGATTAGCTTACTTGTGTATTAGCTTTATTTGTCCCTGTGTATTAGCCTTACTTGTCCCTGTGGATTAACCTTACTTCTTGTTTATTAGCTTTATTTGTCCCTGTGTATTAGCCTTTCTTGTCCCTGTGGATTAACCTTACTTTTCCCTGTGGATTCGCCTTATTTGTCCCTGTGGATTAGCCTTACTTTTCCCTGTGGATTCGCCTTACTTGTCCCTGTGGATTAGCCTTACTTCTTGTGGATTAGCTTTATGTGTCACCAGTGTTGAAAAAAATCATGATTTTTATTTAAAAAAATCAGATTTTCTTTATTTAAATCGGATTTATTTTATTTTTATTTTTTTTAAATCTGGTATATAGATATTTATATAGATGTTTAAATTTGTAAACTCTTTCAAACATGTTCTATTCAAATCGATTTGGGTTCTTGTCTTAACGGAGAGTACATGATTTTTGCTTATATAAAGACATTAGACAATGTCCACAAGGCCTCACCCCCTGTAGTTGCATAATCTGTCTTGGAAAGGAAAGCATGCTGTGTGTCTGTGGCTGTAGCAGTGGTAATTATTGTTTGCCTATAGGGTGGATTAGCACCTGTCCAGGGCTCTGTGTATTCTAAGGGTCTCTAACCAGAATACAAACTGGTACAGTATTAAACAACTGAGTCAACATACTGAATTAGTAACAACTAGCACAAGCTATAAGTGGACTTTAACTCAAGGCTTCTGTGTTGAAAAGATACTTCCTCTGGAAGACAAGTTTGTGTGGCTTCACTGCATTCAGAAAGGGAATAGCTCAAACATACACAATGTCATAAAATATTTGACTATCAGGCTATCTGGTGTCAATACAGCTACACAAGGGTGCGCACTTTGTGTTTTGTATAAAAAACATGCAAAACTTTGTTGATCTCGATGCTTGTAAACAATTATTTGTGTTAAATTCATATAAATCAGCGATTAAAAAAAACGGAATTAAAAAAAATCATAAATCAATGATTTTTTGATTTTTTTTGGAGTGATTTAAATCATGATTTAAATCAATGATTTAAATCAAATGATTTAAATCAAACAACCCTGTGTGTCACTGTGTATTATCCTTACTTGTCCCTGCGTATTAGCCTTACCTGTCCCTGTGTATTAGCCTTACTTGTCCCTGCGTATTAGCCTTACCTGTCCCTGTGTATTAGCCTTACTTGTCCCTGCGTATTAGCCACACTTGTCTGTCCCTGCATATTAGCCATAGTTGTCCCTGTGTATTAGCCTTACTTGTCTCTGTGGATTAGCCTTACTTGTCTTTGTGTATTAACCTGATATGTCCCTGTTGATTAGTCATGCTTGTCCCTGCGTGTTAGCCATACCTGTCCCTGTGTATTAGCCTTACTTGTTACTGTGTATTAGCCTTACTTGTCCCTGCGAATTAGCGTTACTTGTCCCTGTGTATTAATATTACTTGTCCCTGTGTACTAGCCTTACTTGTTCCTGTGTATTAGCCTTTCTTTTCCCTGTGTATTAATCTTACTTGTCCCTGTGGATTAGCATTACTTGTCCCTGTATATTAATCTTACTTGTCCCTGTGTATTAGCATTACTTGTCTCTGTGTATTAGCCTTACTTGCCCTGTGTATTAATCTTAATTGTCCCTGTGTATTAGCCTTACTTGACCCTGTGTATTAATCTTACTTGTCCCTGTGGATTAGCATTATTTGTACCTGTGTATTAATCTTACTTGTCCCTGTGTATTAGCAGTACTTGTCTCTGTGTATTAGCCTTACTTGTCCCTGTGTATTAATCTTAATTGTCCCTTTGTATTAGCCTTACTTGTCCTTGTGTATTAGCCTTACTTTTTTGTCCCTGTGTATTAGCCATACTTGTCCCTGTGTATTAGTTGTACTTGCACCTGCATATTAGCCTTACTTGTCTCTGCATATTAGCCTTACTTGTCTCTGTATATTAGCCTTACTTGTCCCTGTGTATTAATCTTACTTGTCCCTTTGTATTAGCCTTACTTGTCCCTGTATATTAATCTTACTTGTCCCTGTGTATTAGCCTTACTTGTCCATGTATATTAGCCTTACTTGTCCCTGTGTATTAGCCTTACTTGTCCCTGTGTATTAGCTGTACTTGTCCCTTTGTATTAGCCCTACTTCTCCCTGTGTATTAATCTTACTTGTTTCTTTGTATTAGCCTTACTTGTCCCTGTGTATTAGTCTTGTCATCCCGTATTGGTTTCTTTCCGTACATGCTTATGTAGCTTTTATAAAATTACTTGTTGATGCTATTTTGAAAGTCTTTGTTATCTAAGCAAAATAAAATTACAGCTTCACATTCACTTTAACATGTTTTTTCGTTAAAAATAAATTTTTATTTAGTTCATGCTGAATTACCGCATATAGTTGCTCTCATAAATAACATCTCATAAATTGGCATTCTCTAACAAGATCTTTTCTTAAATTGATGAAAGTTTCAACTTAGGTACGTAAATCTCGCAAGGGTTTGGTCTGTGTTGCAATGTCTACAGTCAGTATAATATTCAAATTTTCCATTTAGCGTTTTCCATTTAACCTGTAAAATGTATCGATTTCTGTGTCAAAAAGCCTCACATAATTAGTTTCAGGAGCAGGTAACATTGTCCTTAGCTATCTTCTGTTTGCAGGTCAGCACAAATGGCTACATGTCTCTAGGCAAAAAATACAGCAAAGTGAACCCATTTGCCGATGATACATTCCCTCTGAACACAGCCATCATCGCCCCCTATTGGACAGATCTGGACTTGTCCAGTGGACAAGGGGCACTGTATATTGACACCTATTCTGAACTTGACCAGACGGAAAAAGGAGCGCAAATTTTCAGTCAGTTCACGAAAGACATTACCAGGTGGCGGAATGTCACCTTCATGCCAACGTTTGTTGTTGTAGCAACATGGGAGAAAGCTCTTGCGTATCCTGTCTATCTCTTCAATGAGTCGGAGGTAGGCACGGCCACACTGCAATAACAAGGATAGCACAATAACTTGAGTATATGCAACATTAGATTGTATTTTCTACAATTTATATATGTTTATATTGATATATTTTAAATCTTCATAGCATTGTCTGTGATTTCTTCAAGGATGTGTACTAGACTAATTCTGCTTAAATAAGGTGATGATAATACTTTATTTACTTAAATACAAGTGATGTCAAATAGTAAGGTAGAAGGTTGATGGGGGCAGTTGCTACAAACAATTCGTTATAAACCATATTCCCCGATAGACGTCCTATACTTGACTTGTTTGCACCACTGTTTTTCACTCGTGTTTTACAATCTCTCATCTGTGTTATGCAAATTTTATTTTGCACAGCAATGTGGGAGATATAATTATATTTTGATGACACACTGAATAGTAAAATATGTTGTTTATTTTCCCTCCCAGAGCATCAGTTTCCAAGTGGTGCTTGGCACAGACAGCAGACAGTCATTCCTACTGTACGACTACGGTTCAGGCATCATGAAATGGGGTGACGATGTGCAGTGGGAGAATCATCCGATTCTGCTAGGATACTCCACCGGTTCTAGTCAAGGGTCACTGGTGAAAGCGTCCGACATATATAGGCCTGATCTTGACTCAAACGTTGGTAAGACGAACAAGGGTGGGTCAGTTTTTCTAACTGTCCGTAAAATATTTCTTACATGTAAAACAAGCCAACAGTTTATTGTTAGAAGTGAGAGCATTGTTGACAAGCATACTGTGAAGTCATTATGATGGAACAGTTCTTGTTTAATGTTTGACAATACTGTTCCATGCCTTCTGTTCTGGTTTGCAAATGTCCTGCCCAGATGGACGTTTTATTAAAATATTAAGCTTTTGTTTTAATCCATTTGAATGTCGATGTTTGGTGTCAGATAACCTAAATATAACACGAAACATTTAACCAATGGCAAACAAATGACATGATAATTTTGCTGATAGCATATGTGTGTTATCTGCAAAGATATTAAAATGTGTTATTCTGCTATTGGTTAATGCGGCATTTGTTCTCAACAAACTTCTCATTGAATGTTTTAGCTCACACACACACGTATGCACGCATGCACACATGCACGCACGCACACACATACACACACGCATGTGGATTCATACATACACATATTAGAGATGAATGACATATTGCCATAGTGACAGGTGGAGGAGTACAATTGTTTGTCCCCTGGTGTTTGACAGGTGAGCCTGGCAAGTACCTATACACCCTTGGTGTGCCTATCACCAACTCTGACTTGGCGTGCCAGCGCTGGGCCCGCCAGAACAACCCCTCGTCCTCCCCCCAGTGCCCCTGTGAACTCGTGCAACTAAAAATTGACTTCAGATACCGCCGTGTCAACAGTACTTGCTATGCTCCCCGATCGATTGACCCATCACTCGGGGATGAATTTGCACCATGTTGCTACGATAGGTAAACTTTTTTCACTTTATTATCATATAAATACCTTCTATTCAGGTGATTTTTATTAGTGTATTTAGCCATTACTTTATTTTAGATAAGTTTTTTCTTACACATTGATATTTAAATTTGCTATTTTTATTATCTGTAGTAACTTGGGTATGATATGATTTACACATAATATGTTATATTATAACTGTTACGTATGTGTAGGCATTATTGTTATATTGATTTATGAATTTTAGTATAATAATTGTTATCAATGTTGTATTTTAGGCGCCTCTCAATAGATTGTAATATATGATATGCAGTACTATATAAATAAAGAATAATAGTTTATAATTGCTTTGTCTGGTAGCAAGGTTAGACACTGGCTTTAAGTTATATTTCTAACTTGTTCAAGAAAGATCTCGTATGTCGTCCAAAGGTCTACACCAACTAAACAGTCATCAGTGCCTCCCCAAGCGAGAGACAAGTTTAGTTTTTTTCACACAACAGGGCAACGGTCATCATACGCACTACGAGAACGAAGACTAAGAGCAACAAAACAAAGATCTCATACGCACTCCGACAATGAAGACTAAGAGCAACAAAACAAAGATCTCATACGCACTCCGACAATGAAGACTAAGAGCAACAATACAAAGATCTCATACGCACTCCGACAATGAAGACTAAGAGCAACAAAACAAAGATCTCATACGCACTCCGACAACGAAGACTAAGAGCAACAAAACAAAGATCTCATACGCACTCCGACAATGAAGACTAAGAGCAACAATACAAAGATCTCATACGCACTCCGACAACGAAGACTAAGAGCAACAAAACAAAGATCTCATACGCACTCCGACAATGAAGACTAAGAGCAACAAAACAAAGATCTCATACGCACTCCGACAACGAAGACTAAGAGCAACAAAACAAAGATCTCATACGCACTCCGACAATGAAGACTAAGAGCAACAATACAAAGATCTCATACGCACTCCGACAATGAAGACTAAGAGCAACAAAACAAAGATCTCATACGCACTCCGACAATGAAGACTAAGAGCAACAATACAAAGATCTCATACGCACTCCGACAATGAAGACTAAGAGCAACAATACAAAGATCTCATACGCACTCCGACAATGAAGACTAAGAGCAACAAAACAAAGATCTCATATGCACTCCGACAACGAAGACTAAGAGCAACAAAACAAAGATCTCATACGCACTCCGACAATGAAGACTAAGAGCAACAATACAAAGATCTCATACGCACTCCGACAATGAAGACTAAGAGCAACAAAACAAAGATCTCATACGCACTCCGACAATGAAGACTAAGAGCAACAAAACAAAGATCTCATACGCACTCCGACAACGAAGACTAAGAGCAACAAAACAAAGATCTCATACGCACTCCGACAATGAAGACTAAGAGCAACAATACAAAGATCTCATACGCACTCCGACAACGAAGACTAAGAGCAACAAAACAAAGATCTCATACGCACTCCGACAATGAAGACTAAGAGCAACAAAACAAAGATCTCATACGCACTCCGACAACGAAGACTAAGAGCAACAAAACAAAGATCTCATACGCACTCCGACAATGAAGACTAAGAGCAACAATACAAAGATCTCATACGCACTCCGACAATGAAGACTAAGAGCAACAAAACAAAGATCTCATACGCACTCCGACAATGAAGACTAAGAGCAACAATACAAAGATCTCATACGCACTCCGACAATGAAGACTAAGAGCAACAATACAAAGATCTCATACGCACTCCGACAATGAAGACTAAGAGCAACAAAACAAAGATCTCATATGCACTCCGACAACGAAGACTAAGAGCAACAAAACAAAGATCTCATACGCACTCCGACAATGAAGACTAAGAGCAACAATACAAAGATCTCATACGGACTCTGACAATGAAGACTAAGAGCAACAAAACAAAGATCTCATACGCACTCCGACAACGAAGACTAAGAGCAACAAAACAAAGATCTCATACGCACTCCGACAATGAAGACTAAGAGCAACAAAACAAAGATCTCATACGCACTCCAACAATGAAGACTAAGAGCAACAGGATATTACCATCGCCACAACGAAGAGATCAGAGGAGAACTGCTATTCTGGGAACCCAAACACGAAATGTTTGGATCACGAAACATGACATTCGTAAAATACCAAAAGATAGGACAAAAGGCTGGATAATGCACTTGAGGCATAGACTTCAATGAAAGATGGAGAGATCTGGACAAAGAACTTTGTCAAGCAGGGAACAACTGGCAAAAAGATGCCGGATCAACATGGAGCTGTCAGTCGAGGCTGCTGTGATGGTGATGAATTATTATTATTACTGACAAACATACCCGTTCTCCGGCGGGATAACTTTGTAGTTCATAAGTGACAGTCAGGATAAAAATATTTCCAACATTTTAGGATACACAATATTATCGCAGAAATATCCATCTATGCCTTGGAACTTGGTGCTGCCAATCAATATCTTGATGTCTTCTTGGAATCCAACTCTTGAAATTGCCACCTAATACTTGCAGTTATAGCGACATCTAGCTTTGTATTACGTAACTTGGGACAATCTTAGAAAAGACGTGAAAAATGTGACATAATTGTTTGCATAGCGTTGCAAACAGTTGTACATAATAACTGCAAAGGGTACTAGATGAACGTCTAAAAGCTTGGCGCCTGAGATACAAAACAGCTACATACACTAGGTGCATTATAGTATATATGTACACACACACACACACACACACACACACACACACACACACACACACACACACACACACACACACACACACACACACACACACACACACACACACACACACACACACACACACACACACACACACACACACACACACACACACACACACACACACATCATCCTGTGTCCTGTGACTGTTGATTGTTTGCAGTTAGTCTGGTGTTTTGTTTGCAGTGAGTCTGGTATTTGCAGTGAGTCTGGTGTTTATTTGCAGTGAGTCTGATTTTTGTGTTTGTGTTGCAGTTAGTCTGGTGTTTGTGTTGCAGTGAGCCTGGTGTTTGTTTGCAGTGAGTCTGGTGTTTGTGTTGCAGTGAGTCTGGTGTTTGGTTGGTGTGAGTCTGGTGATTGTTTGCAATGTGTCCGGTGTTTATTTGCAGCAAGTCTGGTGCCCTGCTGTCTGCTCAGGCTGTCCTGCAAGCTCGGGACAGTGACAAGCGGGTGGACAACTTCCTCTCTCCGACCTTCCTGCCCGCCTACCAGACATGTTGTGTCAACTCTGACCTGTGTCACCTGTTTTACGAGGAGTACGCAGACTACACGTGTGACAAGTACACGTTGCCTCTCTCCAGTATGTGTTCTCATCTGATACATATTGTTGTGTTGGTATTAGTTCACAGATAGTGTGGGAGCCCAAGCACATATGACAGGTTACTTATTGTTGTGTTGGTATTAGTTCACAGATAGTGTGGGAGCCCGAGCACATATGACAGGTTACTTATTGTTGTGTTGGTATTAGTTCACAGATAGTGTGGGAGCCCGAGCACATATGACAGGTTACTTATTGTTGTGTTGGTATTAGTTCACAGATAGTGTGGGAGCCCAAGCACATATGACAGGTTACTTATTGTTGTGTTGGTATTAGTTCACAGATAGTGTGGGAGCCCAAGCACATATGACAGGTTACTTATTCACCCTGTGTGGGATCTTTCACTGCCCTGGCATAGACACCAGGTAGAAGAGACTAACAGCTTTTATTGTCTCTACTGATAGACACTGGCAATGTGAAGTAAGCAATGTTGCCTAAGCTTCGAAACAACTGCAGATGGGCTCGAGCCCTGGTTCTCTTTACTGACAATCCAATGTTTTACCGCCATGCTCCCACACCTCCACATATGCTTTATAAAGCTAGAACAAAAATGCTACCTTTGAAATTGTTGTCATATGACTGTACTGTCACATGCTGTCATGTGATGTAAGACATTGTTGTGTGTTGCTGCACTGTAGCGCTACACTGTGTTGTAGGCATGGTGCACGGCTACATGACCTTCAAGACATGGGACAGCGAGGCCTACTCTTACCCGGCTCTCGGACAGTTTGTCCTTGTCGATCTCGATAATGGGTAAGGCCTTTTGTCTTCCTTTCTACATGTAAAATTGTTTGCCGTAATCTTCCGTGCATGTCTCACAAACTCCCAAAATTAATATATGCACCCTGACATTTTGCTCAAGTCTGACAGACTTTCTATACAGCCTGTATTACCATGTATAATACGCATTTTCCGCACTTCTGATAATGTGGTTGAAGTGCGGTTTAGAGTGTCACAGTTACATAATCGCCTTTAATGTCGGCTTGTTGCTTAACTTACTTTGTAGTTTGACTATTGCACAACTCAAACACCACGCTTAATACAAACACCTTTATTTAATTTGTCTAAGTTTAAAAGTGATTTTTTTTATCTGCCAGTTACAGAAGTTGGTCCTTGATATCTTGTATAATTCCATTTACGTAATCATTCAACAAAATTGTTTAGTATAATACACATGGCCTTTATAGTACAAATTGAAAGAAAAAATTGCATATAATACACAGAAAACTACAGTATATATACCATATTCTGTCTCAAAAAGAATTTCACCTGCATTCAAATTATATTGATATTAATGTAATGTTTGCTACACTCTTGGGTTATAATTGCTGCGCACCACCAGAATGTGTCAATTATAATTGATGCTATAGTTTCAAAAGAAAAGTAGTAGTGATTTTTATTACAATTACACAAATTCGTTCTTAGGTTTATCAAACTCATACAGATTGGCTCCTCAATATATGCCACAAAACGTACCATTAGTGTTCAACCAGAGAGACTAACTCAATCTTTTGTAGTAAAGGAAAACCAAACAAGTGAAGAAGTGAACTGACATATTCAGATTACATGTCACCAAGTGTGGTCAACTTTTTATTTATTCAATTCTTTAATTCAGACTCAAATACACATACAATGATAGATATATAGGTCCATATAGACACACATGCAACAGTTAATACAAGATGTTATAAAAAGTATGAAACATAAAATACATTCAGTATGTTTACACCAGGTCATTATGCACATAAAGTGACTACCAGTTATTTCCGTATTCTGGCTCTCCACATGATCTGAGTATACCTAGTACTGCAACTATCATTCAGCATGTTTTTTATTTATCTAAGCACGTCATGAATTTATGTACAGGGTTTCATATGCCTATTTTACAGTCAGGAATGAGTGTCTCAGCTAACGTGCCTCATGGACTGCAGCACTAGGACAGTAAGTAATCGTCTAAAAACGTTATCGTAACATACACCATAGTTGAGCTGTGTACATAGACGAGCGAAATGTGCTAAGCAGATCCAATGGTGCTGTCTCCTGTTGTAGAACGTTCGTCCTTCAGATGAGGTCAGGCTGGCAGGTCAGCAACCTCACAGGGCCACTCAACATCACAGTCCCAGTCGCATTTGCTGCAAAGGTAAAAGTGATCTGTCTCTACGGGGGTTCTCTGAATTCTGGATAAGCATGTGTCTGTGGCGGTCATGATTTAAATGGAGTCGTTTGTGCAAGTGTCGCAATGTTCAGGCCTGGGGTCAGTTACATTATACCAATTAATTTCAGTCCCACACCAATTACAAATACCTTAAGGTCTTAAATCAGGCCAGAGCTGCCCACTCCATGTGTTTTATTCAATGAAACTTACACAGATACCGTATTCGACTTATTAAGCGTACATACCCTAATTAGCATACACCCCTTTTTTAATCAGCAGGATCCATATTTATGGTAATTTGACTAGTGTGGAACAACTGAAAAGTGTCGCCATCTGGTGTTGAACACACTTTTCAGTTGTTCTGCGCTAGTCACCAAATGACACCACAGGTGTTAAACAGTTACCTTATTGTCTACAGAAAACAAAATTTGTGCACGCTTATAAGAACAGATTTGTTGACATGTTTCCATGGCTTAATTTATTTTAATTAATTTTAATTTTATTTCAAGCATACTGTAGGCTTAGTAGGTAAAATACAGTATATGTTAATCATTAACTGTGTTGCCAGGATGTTGCATCAGAGCGGTTTGAAGTGCGCTGGACTGCAGATGGAGACGCTGTGATCCACGTTGGCGGAGAGCGTGCGGGTACAATGAGAACCCTGCCAGTGGGGCGTCAGATCTGGTACAATGGTGTGTCCATAGAGAGGCTTCATGCGACAGAGATGTATCACGTGGAGGACGTCGTAGTGTTCTTCAATACAACACAGATTGCAATGCGGGTGAGAGGGCTTAACAAGATTTAAAAAGCTTGCCATCCAAGGCAAAGGCCCAGATGGCAAGTGGACAAGGAAGCCATTGACTTATCGAGAGTCCAACATTTTTAACCCGCCCTCCTGAGATATGTGTCAACCTTGTTTTTAGACATATTCACACTACTAGCAGTTACACAATCTGTAGATAATTTGTTCTATTCGTTGATTGTCCTCTGTGAGAATGATTACTTCCTGATATCCAATTTACACTGATCTTTTACTAGTGCTACCTCATGTCCTCTAGTTCTATTATCTTTACTAGTGCTACCTCATGTCCTCTAGTTCTATTATCTTTACTAGTGCTACCTCATGTCCTCTAGTTCTACTATCTTTACTAGTGCTACCTCATGTTCTCTAGTTCTATTATCTTTCTTGAGTGAGAAAAAAATATTTCTATGAATATTTTCATACCCATTCAATGTCTTAAAAACTCCTCTTAACTGCCTTGTCTCTAGGGTTGTTAAACCACATTCCTTCTGTCATTCTTCATAACTAAGGTCTTTCAGTTCTGGAATCATTTTAGTTACTCTCATCTGTATTCTTTCAAGCGTATCTATATCCTTCTTACGATATGGTCTCCAAGCTTGTACACAGTATTATAAATGAAGCCTAACTGTTGCTTTATACAGAGGTATAATTAGCCTTTTCTCCTTGTATGTTATATTTCTCCTAATCAACCCAAGAATTTGATTACCCTTTGAAGCTGCAATACCACACTGCTCTAAAACTTTCCTATCAGTGCTTATTGTAACTCCTGAGTCCTTTTCTTTTACAGTAGTACCCAGAACAGTATCTCCCATTTTGTAGTTTACATCCAAGTTTCCATGTCCTGTATGTAGGCATTTACATTTCCCAAAATTGAACATCTGCCATTTCTCAGAATATTTAGCTAATCTGTCTAGATTGTTCAGTACGTTGCTTGTTATATTATCATCCAAGTTATTGATTATATATATATATATATATATATATATATATATATATATATATATATATATATATATATATATTAAGAATAACAAAGGTTCTAATACTGATCCTTGTGGTACCCCACTTAAAACTGATTTCCAGTTTGAAACCTCCCCATCTACTACAACATGCTGTCTTCTGTCAGTCGGCCATTGTTTTATCCATTTGATTATGCCATCCCGATACCATGGGCTTTTAATTTTAATTTTGTTGTTTATCACCATCAGTATTAACCTTTCTAAACAGTTTTGTGTCATCCGCAAATTTCAGTACCTTACTTGTTATACTGTCGTCCAAGTCATTGATATATATTAAGAATAATATAGGTCCTAATACTGATACTTGAGGTACCCCACTCAAAACTGATTTCCAATTTGAAACTTCTCCATCTACTACAACTCTTCTGTCAGTCAGCCATTGTTCTATCCAGTCAATTATTATGCTATCCCTGATACCATGCGCTTTTAATATAAGTAGTAATCTTTCATGTGGCACTTTGTCAAAAGCTTTCTGAAAATCTAAGTATATAATATCTACTGGTGATCCCTCATCTAGTCACTTAGTGATTTCTTAAAAAAAAAGATTTGTTATGTATGACCTCGATTTTAGGAATCCATGTTGAGATGAATTTAATAATTAATGCCTAACAAGGAAGTCCACCATATGGTCTTTGATTAACCTTTCTAATAATTTACAAATCACTGATGTTAAACTCACTGGTCTCACAGGTTAACTTAGTTCACTTGCCAAACATCATAGTGAATTGTAATTGTGAAATGTTATATTTGTGAATCACTTCCTGCAAAAATATAATTTAAAGGGTTTGTTCGAGGATTTTTTAGAGGTTAACACAACTAGTAAGTTGGACCATTTGTATTATAATTGATAAGCTTCAGTTGTCTGTACTGTTCAATCTCAAAGGCCATCTACATTAACAATGCTATACGTAATATTTTAATATATTTTTAATTTGTTTTAGCACTTTGGTGAATTTATCATCAGAAAGTTTATAAATATTGCAAATTTGTTATGGAAATAATTAAAATTGTTTTCAAATTTCTTCAATTGCTGTGGAACCATAAACAAACAATTGTCTCCCATGAAGGATTCATTGTCTGGCTGGCCGTTTATACAATTGTCTCCCATGAAGGATTCATTGTCTGGCTGGCCGTTTATACAATTGTCTCCCATGAAGGATTCATTGTCTGGCTGGCCGTTTATACAATTGTCTCCCATGAAGGATTCATTGTCTGGCTGGCCGTTTATACAATTGTCTCCCATGAAGGATTAATTGTCTGGCTGGCCGTTTATACAATTGTCTCCCATGAAGGATTCATTGTCTGGCTGGCCGTTTATACAATTGTCTCCCATGAAGGATTCATTGTCTGGTTGGCCGTTTATGCAATTATCTCCCATGAAGGATTCATTGCCTGGTTGGCTGTTTATACAATTGTCTCCCATGAAAGATTCATTGTCTGGCTGGCTGTTTATACAATTGTCTCCCATGAAAGATTCATTGTCTGGCTGGCTGTTTATACAATTGTCTCCCATGAAGGATTCATTGTCTGGTTGGCTGTTTATACAATTGTCTCCCATGAAGGATTCATTGCCTGGTTGGCTGTTTATACAATTGTCTCCCATGAAAGATTCATTGTCTGGCTGGCCGTTTATACAATTGTCTCCCATGAAGGATTCATTGCCTGGTTGGCTGTTTATACAATTGTCTCCCATGAAGGATTCATTGTCTGGCTGGCCGTTTATACAATTGTCTCCCATGAAGGATTCATTGTCTGGTTGGCCGTTTATACAATTGTCTCCCATGAAGGATTCATTGTCTGGCTGTCCGTTTATACAATTGTCTCCCATGAAGGATTCATTGTCTGGTTGGCCGTTTATACAATTGTCTCCCATGAAGGATTCATTGTCTGGCTGGCCGTTTATACAATTGTCTCCCATGAAGGATTCATTGTCTGGCTGGCCGTTTATACAATTGTCTCCCATGAAGGATTCATTGTCTGGTTGGCCGTTTATACAATTGTCTCCCATGAAGGATTCATTGTCTGGTTGGCCGTTTATGCAATTGTCTCCCATGAAGGATTCATTGTCTGGCTGGCCGTTTATACAATTGTCTCCCATGAAGGATTCATTGTCTGGCTGGCCGTTTATACAATTGTCTCCCATGAAGGATTCATTGTCTGGCTGGCCGTTTATACAATTGTTGCATTCATTTAGTAAAATATTTCAATATTTGTAATATTTTATACTGTGTGCCTAAATGATTAATGATGTGGCATGATTTTGGTAATTGCAAAAAATATGAAATTGTATTTCCTTCTTTGATGTTAGACCTAGCGGTGTGGTCAATGGTTTGTTGGTCGTGGCCTCATTCGCATCTTGTGTCTTTGTTGCACACGTGGCACATCAAGGCATTGTCCATTTAGAGTTTTCATGCAGTTGATCGTGGTCCACTGGCATCAGTTAATGTAGGATGAAAACCTTTCAGTCCATTTCCATAGATAGTGTAATCATGGCTGTAGATAAAATGTAGTTCATACACGACATTGTATTTTTACCTGTAATTTTTCATATTTGTAGGCATCATGGATGACTTTGTAGATGGTATTGTTGGTGACCTTGTTGATGACCTTAATTATCGATGATCGGCAGGTTCACCAGATGCTCGGTCGTCTCAGCGTCATTGTCGTCATGCGGACCTGGAACAGCGAGGTACAAGGATTGCTGGCCAAGATACCGGGTATCAAATACACCCTAAGAAATGGAAGCACCACAAAAAACAATACGGATATGATCATCGATTGTGAGTCGCTTCCTTTTATGCCTAATTGGACCATTGTCTTATGAAAATCTAGCTGTCTAATGGGACCATAGAGTTATGACCATCTAGTTGTCTAGTTGGACCATTGTCTCTTGACCATCTAGCTACCAAATCAGACCATTGTCTCACAACCATCTAGCTGTCTAATTGGACCATTGTCTCATGACCATCTAGCTGTCTCATCGGACCATTGTCTCATGACCATCTAGCTGTCTAATAGGATCATTGTCTCACAACCATCTAGCTGTCTAATTGGACCATTGTCTCATGACCATCTAGCTGTCTAGTTGGACAGTTGTCGCATGACCATCTAGCTGTTTGATGAGACCATTGCCACCATCTGACTGCCTAACATAGTACAATATAAAACACTTCTGTTGTGCTAAAACCCTCGGGGAACCCAAGCTCAGCAGCCCACCAAAAGTAAAGGGCTTAAAACCCTCGTGGAACCCAAGCTCAGCAGCCCACCAAAACTAAAGGGCTTAAAACCCTTGGGGAACCCAAGCTCAGCAGCCCACCAAAACTAAAGGGTTTAAAACCCTCGGGGAACCCAAGCTCAGCAGCCCACCAAAACTAAAGGGCTTAAAACCCTCGAGGAACCCAAGCTCAGCAGCCCACCAAAACAGAAGGGCTTAAGCAGTTCCTAATCGATTAGTAAGCACTTCCAGTCGTGAACTGCTGGATTGATAGGCTGAGGAGCTATAAAGGATAAGCAAATTTAAACAGGTAGATGTTTAGTTTATGGGGAAATTTTTTTTATTTCCTACAGACTTAATGCTAACCCTTAGGGTTCAAGTTCTGCAGAGGAAGCTCTTGTTCCGACATTTTTCTTAACATTGGGAACAAAAAGTACATTAGAATTAGATGATCAAAGCTGTCTCGGCTGTTTTGCAAGAGTGAGCAGTGAATGTAAATATGGTGGTTGCTTGGATGAAAGTGCTAGATAGGTAAGATCTTAAAAATAATGCAGATCTTAAAAATAATGCAGATCTTAAAAATAATGCGACATTGGACAGGGAGCCAATGCAATGATTTAAGAAGTGGTATTGAGTGAGAGAAACGAGGAGACCGGGTAACTACCCTTGCCAAACAATTTTGTACATGTTCAAGTTGCAAGATGTCCTTGAGAGCAGTATTGTGATAGTCAAGTCTACTGCTAACTAGTGCAGTTGTAATAGTTTTTGGTGACAGAAAAAGATGCCATGACCACCTGGGTCGTGTCACCCGGTGGGGCAGTTATGTGACATGACGGTTTGATTCATCTGGAGTATTAGCTAGCATTTAAAACAAAGGATGAGAATAATTATTAGTTTATTATTTACTTATTGAAACCACTGCAGTGACCCACTTCATGTCAACAATATTGGCCAGAACCCTCTCCTGCTGCCTCAGATCAAAAGAAAATCAGCATAACAAATATTCCCCGTCTCATTTGTTGCCCAAAAAACGGGATTCTGTCTTCGTGCACCTGGGATCCTTCCTTACTGACATGTGCAGTAGCTGTTAGCCGCCCACTAGGAATGTAGTTCTGCATATGGCATCAGTGTCATAGTTCGTTATATCCTGTTCCGAAATAATTTCCCATGGAGCACAAAATTGTCACAAGGGCATACATACCATGTCAAAATCACTGTGACTTTATTTGGATGACATGAACCAGGAACTGTCTGTTTGAACAGGGGAAATTCGCACGGACGAATCTCTCTTCACATACAGCATAGACACGACCATCAATACGCACTTTGTCGTACCGAATCTCTGGCTCCCAAAAGTTCCCAAGAAATTGATGTCTGCGTTCTGCGACTTTGACTGTGAGGCCTACAGTTTCGCTCTGATGTTGAACAATCAGAATTTCAGCGACGCCACTAAAAAGGAGGAGGAGTTCTATGAGGAAATACACGCGTACATATACGGTAAGCTGCGGTGATGATAATTAAGATGTTTGTCTCCTCGAATCACAATGGCTGTCCATTTGTGGTTTGCCAGCATGATTTTTGTTCTGTTGATATAATACTGTGGTCGCCTGGTTTATTAGAGTTTCTGTCTCTAGAGTCACTGAATCCAGGTTACACATTTACCCCTGCATGGGATCTTTTACTTCCACTGGCATAGGATTTTAGTGTCTCTTCCTATAGAAAACTCAAACCGTGGTCAATCTACAGTCTGGCGTTCTACCACCAAACTACAGCACCCAACATAGTAGTGGTATTCTAACTCATCAGATAAATACACATTTTTTTCACTAATATAACTAGTATAAAATAGTATATCATGTTATATCTACTTAGACGAGTAGACTAGTTGGCGTGTCATGTAATAATTAAAATGTCAGATGAGTAGAACAATCAGCATGTAATAATTTGTTTGCTTAGCAGAAATCCTTTGACTGTTTATGGTAATACATTTCCATGAGCTTTGAACATATAAAAGTGATGTAGTTGGTGTATTTGACCTAACAGCTAACACGGGGCCATCCTTTGAAAAGTCACCACCTGCAATCAGAGTAGTGCTGGGTCATTCTCTCACTTTGAGCTTGGGTGTAGACGATGTCGATGAATTTTCTGTTCGTCTGGACACAAACATCCAGGACAAGTACACATTTGGTGAGTTGCATTTACCTTATGAAAACTTACCATGGTATATGATGGTAAATCATGGTATGATAAGCTACGGTGTACCAGACTTTGTCAAGTATTGGGTAATGTTTGGTATACCATGGTATTTTACCATGGTGTACCTGTTTCAAAACACCATGGTATACCACGTTTTTTATCAAGGTACATCATGGTGTAATTTCATAAGGAATATTTCTAGTTTCTGTGAAACCTTTGAGTTACAGACACAAGGAACAGAGTTTTGTTCTTTATTCAAAACTGTTTGTATTTCTGCCAGTGTCGTTGAAATTGTTGAAACTTTGAAAAACTTGATAAATGAATGTGGGTCAATTGACACATACTTAGGCATGACATTTTAAGCTGGCCCATATTGCAGGTACAAACAATACAATATAGTGAAATACACATACAATAATGAAATATACAAATACATGAAATACTTAATTCCTATATGTCCCTAATTCACCCTGTCTGACTAGAGCCACTGATCACAGAGGACCAATCAAAATTATACAACTAATTATGTAAATCATATTTACCATGCTGCAAATAACATCACAGAATACATTGTGCGTGCATGTGGGCATGCGTGCGTGTGTGCCTGCGTGCGTTGACTGAACATAACACATGCAGGAATTCTTCAACTTAGTCGAGATGCCAGCTGCGTTAATAAAAGTTCACAAAGTTTATTTTATATGTATTATATTTCGACCAAATGTCGCATTTGAAATATTTGGGAGTTTTTGGTGTATCAGATGTCCCTTGAAAGAACTTAAAAATGGCATAGTTCATCGCTGTGTAATAATCACAATCGCAATGTTCCTGGAATTGTGTATCATGGTCTACCATCTCATTGACTGTGCCTAGATCTAGAACAGCCACATACGGTGATCGCACGTTCGCCAAAGCAGCAGCCACTCTGTGGAACAATTTGCCTGCTAACATTAGAAACTCTGACAGTTGCGCCAGTTTTCAACAGCAGTTAAAGACCTTCCTTTTCCAACAGGAATATACAAGATAGAATGATATGTTTACTGGCTTTAATCTTATTCAACATTTATTAGTATTATTTTGTCTTATTTAATTCCTTGTATACCTTAATTTATTTAGTTTATTATTTTACTATACTATTCCCATTTGGTGCTAATAATTGTATTGTTCTTAATGTAGTTTATCATTTATCATTTATTTAATTCCATGTATATGTTTTAGTGGTAGTGCCCTTAAATTTAAATTGTACTTGTATTTTTAACTGTTTAATTTGATGTATGATTTTTAGTTGTATCGTTCTTAATTAATTTATTATTTTAATAATTTAACTGCATATATACGCTTAGCTGTATTATAAAATGCCATAGAGCACTATGTGATTATGGCGCTATATAAATATCATATTTTATTATTATGATTTGATAATTTCATAACCTAGATAATCATGATTTAAACCTAAGTGAAAGCCATAGTGAATTTCTGGGCACGTGGATTAAACACTCATAATTTTTGACCAGAGAATCATCCTATTTACTGTGCCTTTCACCCTTGCTACTGCCTATATGGCCAATATCAAAATAATCATTATAACTGCTGCCAGACTAAAAAAAACTTGGCAACTAACGATTTTGTGAAAATTAAGTTGAACGAAACCTTATGACTGACTTAAGAACATAACCATCAGAGTGGCATCCGTTTGACAAAGTAGCACAATAATATTAAAAAATAAAAAAAATTCAGCCATTTGGCAATATTCTAACTGGCGTAAATTTTGGAATGCAACATCTGGTCAATTCTGACAGCAGACCAGGACACATATGATAATTAATGCCTCTGTCCTTACTCTATAGTGCAAACAGGTAGATGTTTTAACGAATACTATTTATTTCCTTCTAAGATGCGGACAACTACAAGTTTGTGTGGACACCTTCGTCCCAAGTCATGGATGGTGACGCCCTCTACCTGAAGTTCTTTGGGGCAGACATCTATGATATGGCGACATTCTACTGGCCAAGACTGGAAGTGTGTGCTTGTCGGAATGGCGCCAAGTGTTCCTTCGACTATCTCACAACCACGCAGCACTACTTCAATCCAGGTCAGGGCTGCATGACATTTGCTTTTACACAGGCTTAAATTTTCACGAGAGTCTGAGTCTGAGACTCCTTGTTTCACCCTCCGGACTCCTTATACGAGTGTGACTCCCTACTTTAGAAGATGATAAATCCTTGATAAAATTTGAACAGATCGAGCACGAGTTCAGTTGACTGCCACCAGTTCCCATGAAAATCAATGCCTTTTGTAAATGGCGCATTCTCATTAACCTTTACAGACCCGGATTTCTTTCCAGAAATGTGAATGCATATTTTAAAACGCATGTGATTTCATTATTACCAAGACTTTCCCTACATGTGAATACATTTTTTTAAACGTAACATCCTTACGAATGCATTGATGAAGAGAAAAAAATTATTTTGAAGTTATGTGACGTAATAATTTGTTCAAATTTGCCACAAAATATTAGGAGTACTAGTGTACTATCGAACATCACATGCAATAACAAGAAAACTAATAGAATACAGATGAATAATGATGGCATATTTAGAAAGAGCACTAATATTTACACAAAGTGGCAAAATATGAAGGCAACCAGTGTATTATTTGACATTTTGGACAGACACTGTTGACAAGTGTAAAAATCCAGATGATTTCTATACGTGTCGTCATCAGAAACAATCACATGGGCAATATTATACATCATCATCGCACTGTCGACTTCACTAAAACATCTGTCACTGTCACATTTCGAGGTTTGCAACACAGTCAGACATCTACTATGATTTCCATGCTGTGCACAAAATTATGATTTGGTTTAAAAAAACTGCACACTTTGATGTTTATCTTATCGCCAACCTGCATTAGTGTTTTCGTCAAATCCTACCTTTTTTTAATCAACGAGATGAAGTTCACTGTCATTTGTCACCCAAACCGACTGGATTCTGTCTTCGTACATCTTTGAACGTCGGCACTATCTCACTCACTCATTCCTCATCATGCCATTGAAGGCACATATGTGACTTCCACAAGAGAGCGCCACTGCTGTCGGTTTCCAGCCTACTGGGAGATGGTATCTCATGTCAGGTTGCATGCTGTCATTTCATGCCACGGTTCTTCTCCACGTTTCCTTTGTGTGATGTCATCTCCTCCCATCTGTCCGGCGCAGGGCTGTCTTGGCAGTGCACCAGGGAACATTTGGCATATGTGCTCAAACCATCTCCTCGATGTTGTGTTTGTTTTGTGACACATCTCTTCTTCATTCGTGATTGTGTTTGGCCAAAATACACCTAGAATCTTCTGGAATGTCTCAAAATCACTCCCATTTTATTCGTATGAAATGAACGCAGACATAAATGATGGTCTTTCCCCATCTGCTTACAGTCAAATTCTATCTGGCCACCTGTGAATGCACTGAGGGTTACAAGGGGCGATTCTGCGGTGAGGTAACTGATGTCTGTCACCCAAACCCGTGCTACCATGACAACTCGTGCACTGCAGTGATTGGTCCACCTCGGGGTCATAAGTGTGGCCCCTGCCCAGACGGATTGAGTGGAAATGGGGAGAAATGTGGAGGTAATATCTTTGGTGTTTGTCTACATAATCAGTCACGTAGATTAAGGCATTATATTCTGGTTTATTTACGTTGTTTGCATAAAGACTTAAAGCAATTAATTTGGAAGAAATCGAATGAAAAAGTTTAATGTATGATTTAAAAGAAAACAAACCAGCCAAGGAGAGACGCATCATAGCATGTAAATTAATAAAATAATATAATTCAAGTAGGATAAACCACATAGATTTGACAAAATACATTACGTTGTGCAACAGTGCAGGGAACCTGTCAGTAAGCAGTGTGGGAAATAGGGTTTGTTGCTGCAAGAAGGAATGTGGTTATTATTTTTTATGCTCTTTTAGAAGTAGCATTACAACAAATAATGTGACATCACCAATAAAAGACTGTAACATATACGCAAACATTTAATTAGCATGTTTTCAAGTTGGTAAAAACACATTTATTTTTATAACAGAATTGACAAAGTTTATCTCTGTCAACTTTATGAATAACATTCTAACATCTGCTTTGATTTCACCTGAGTCACTTAGTGAAAGATATGTGGCCAGGGGACTGTTTCACTAAGACTAAGAGCTCATAAGGAAAACCTATCATAACACAGAATCCATCATAGAATTTTAAGAGCATTTTCAAAATGCGTTTCACTAAGCTGCTCGTAAAATCCATCATAAGCTAAAGAGCGATATTTCTATCATAAGCTTAGGAGCAAAATTTTTCATCCTAAACCACGCTATTTGATCACTGAGGATATTATTTCGATGTCACACCGGCGGAAATGTGGAACTAATTTGAGAGTTGTGAATGACAACAATCATGGATTCGCTGTCGCTGGATGTTTTGCCGCTTGTCAGCGACGAGAAAATCTCGAAAAAGGTAAGATTTGTGCATGTCTAGTGTTGCGAATGTTAGTATTTATTTGTGATGTATACTTGTATACAGTTTAGATTGCTAGAAAGCGGTTGACGTGACTGACGCTTAGTTTTATCCATTTTACTGTAGCCAAGACGTCGTAGGACTAGCAGACGATAAAAAGAACGCAGACGACATGTCATGGCCATGCCTAATGGGAACTGATTTTATGTGTCGCTTATGCAAACGCTACTTTGTACAACTTATTTAATATATATTGTACGTGTGTGTGTGTATATATTTGTTTCATTTTGAAGACCCACTGCACAGTTTGAGCAGAGACAATTGCAATAACTATGTTTATGACTATGCCCGAGGCTATGGCCTATGCCATGCTCATGCCCATGCTCAAGCCCATGCTCATGCCCATGCTCATGCCCATGGCTAAGCAAAATAAAAAAAAACACTTTCAAGCTGCTCTGTGTCTCACCTTAGTGTGATGTTATATATATATATATATATATATATATATATATATATATACACCATTAAGTGTATTATTGTATATCATACTATATCTCTAAAAATGACTATGTCTATGAACCTAGACGACTACTACTGACTATTGTCAGTATTGTCACTGTTGAGTATTGTGCTTCAGCCATTGTGGATGCAGCTGCGTGACACATTTGTGGTGCATGAGGATATACTGAAAATATTGTGTTATTGCCTATGAGAATGGCAAGAACTGTGCAGAAGCGAAAGAAAACTGTAGAGGTATGCACTTACTTGAAAGAGTTATGCATGTAATTGGTATGTAAATGAAGCACATGTTATTCGTTAACCCAACTGCTTCCACACATAAAAACACCACACAATCCATCTTAAAGCACTGGAAGTACTTGTAGATTGCAGTGGTAAACATATGTCTAAATGAAGGATAGACCTCAGTAAGACAAGTGTGTAAAATACGAAATGTATTTATTACAGAATGAACATGACTTCGAAACAAAAATTCTGAAGTTCCACGACAAACTGTCATCACAGTTTGATGAACTTAATGAACAAATGAAACAGCAGAATAATCTGCTTGGGGCCCTCATACGAATACAAGAGGAGAGGCTAGCAATTGAGAAATGGACACACAACATAGATTTGTAAGTTCAAAATATATAAATTACATGTGACAAATTATTTCCATTCAACTGTATACTACAGAAAATCGTGTACAGTTGCTAAAATGAATGCACCTACCAACATTGCCTTTTCATACATTCTTACACAAAAAGAAACCTTATTCACACCTTCCCTTTGTTTCAAATAAGTGATATTGCTGTTTAATGTGCTATTGATAGTATTCAATACAGCCCATTTAACCAATGGTAACAGAATATGATCTCAACATTGGTTTTTCTTTCAGAGTTGGGCAAGGAGAACCATAGGTGCTTTCTGGTAAGTATTATTAATCACACACTTGCATATATAACATAACCAATATTGAAGTTATGCAATACACAGAATGACTTCATGGTGAATTCACCTGAATGTGTGTCTGATGAGATTTTGTCTGATATGAACCCCCTGCAGGTTGTCATGACCAGCATTGATAACATCATTCTGTTGAAGCCCATCATCACCATCATCATCTTCTTCTTCTGGTTCTGGCAGACGAGCCCTTATCGCCCGGTTATGCAGAACAGCACAAGCCATCACCAGCTTGCACACCGTTGCTGGTTTCAAATGTAAAATTCCACCTGTCTTGTGGAGACACCTGTATCAATACAAATCTGATTACTTTTAATGTACTTGAGGAGTCAATCAATCATTAAATATCATATAAATGTTTTCCCAATACTACTACGACATGGTTTTGTAATATTAAACATACAAAAGAGAAAAGTTTCATGCTAAAATATTGACCAAATCACACTATACATATATTCTATCAAGATAATTAACTTTGATAACAACTGCATAAATCACTGTTATTTACAAATAGAAATTGCAATACTCTGGAAGGTCATGTCATTTGGGTTGATGGATGCACCTGCATTTTCTCACCTAGGGATGTTTTGTTTTGTGCAATATCAGAGGAGTAGTGTATACAAATAGTGTATACAATATCAGAGGAGTAGTGTATACAAATAGTGTATACAATATCAGAGGAGTAGTGTATACAAATTTGTCAATAAAAGTAGCATTTACAATGATAATTTCAAAAATTCATCCAAATATTTAAATATTCATAATATAAAAACCCTTTGTGAAGTTCTATAAATAAGTAAGCCAATGATGATTGTGAAAGCATTAGGATGAGATATTTATTACCTTTTTAGTATTTTAAGATAGGTTATAATTCTAACATCTGTGACAATTTTAACAATGTATATACTTGTTACTAAGGAAGACCCAGTCTACAGTATTGAAAGAAACAATTGCACTAATTACGCAATTTAAAAACCTATCTAGGGCAGGGTCTCCTCAAATAAATATATCTTGTGTAAATTACTAACAGTTGTGGGGCATATTTTACCTGAATCGTGACTTTAGCACTCCAATGCATCGCTCAACAGTTGATCGTGTTCTCTTGTGAGATGCGTTGTAGCGGTATTCTGCAGGTGTTTGTGGGTTCAGCAGTGGTGTAAGTAACCACCGTTTACACGGGTAGCCACTGTCACCGAGTAACCAGTAGCCATGAAATCTTCCTATGGATTTTAAGTAATACTTTACATTGTAATATTTATTCTGCAGTTATATGAGGTAATTTTTTGCAATACATACTAAAACAAATAAAAAACACCTTCATAGCATGTATATAACACGTTTTAAAAGTCCACTGTTATAATTGATTTTTTTTTGTAAATATAACTATTAAAAAAATATTTATAAACTATTTTTCTAATAATTTTATAAGTTAAGACAAAATAAACATTTGGTCAAGTACCGTTTCATACTGACACACCTTAGTAGACTGTAAACCACATAACAACATGACCTGCACTAACCTGCTTCAAACTTGTCATGCAGTGTACTAAGACTTAGTACAAAAGCATCATGGCAGCTCCCTGGCCACTTGACATCCATATCCCGAATGATAAGGTCGCTGTCACATGTCACCTATAAATAATTATGCACATGTTACTGCTTATTCCCAAATGGAAGATATGGTACCAGTTTTGATTATTCCATTATTACATGTATGCATGTATGTACAAATGTGTGTATGTGTCTATAACTATTATAGATAAATATATATATATATATATATATATATATATATATATATATATAATGATACACCATTTAATAGTTATAGACACACAAACACACACAAATATATATGTATGCATGTATGTATATATATATGTATATATATATATATATATATATATATATATATATATATATGAATATATATATATATATATGAATATAATTTTATGTGTATGTTTGTATGTACGTATATACATACATACACATAAAATGATATATATATATATGATATATATATATATATATAAATTAAACATATATTATATTTCACAGACATGTTGCCAAGTCACAGTTGTCAAGTCGAGTCTCTAGTCATTGACCTGCAAATCAAGTCAAGTTTCAAGCCAATGATCTCCAAATGGGCGACTCAGTCAGACTCGAGTCAACAAATCTGATATTTCACCATACCATGGACACTACATAATTATTATGTTACATTTATCACCATCTGTTTGTTTGCCTTTGATGGCTATCTTATTAATCTTGTTAACAATCACTGAATTTATGTTATAATTAGTGCATATAATAATATGTTGTTATTTAATAAAAACACTCACCATTACATTTATGCTGTGCTCCCCCTTTCTGTTTACAAACGCATATTCTTCTTGCCTAGGTCCCAGGATGCCTATGTGTGTGCCGTCAACCGCACCCACAACTCTTGGGAAGCCCCCAACACCATTAAATGATTGGGCCAGTTTAGCCAGTTGTTCGCTAAAATAAATTAATTGTTGACATAAACTTCATAATTTTACAAGATGGCAGTTGAGTTTTAAACTTATTATCATTAATATTTTCATACTTCTCTGTGCTTAGCATTGTACCTCTGCTTCTGTTTATCATTGTACCTCTGCTCCTGTTCAAATGTTATTTCAGTATTCGTAAATAGGATGTTACATATACATATTTCAGTGCTCAAGTATATGGTATTGAAATATTTATCTAAAACGTTTAAGTACTTTAACAAATACTAATTTACTTATTAGTGTACTGTATATATGTGCGTTAAATATCATCTTAGGTACAACTTACGGTTCATAGTCATAGTATATCTCCTGGTGTGCTTTCGAAGCAATGTACGTTGATACATTTTTGATGCATCTACTAACTGTTGATACAGACACACCATGTATCTTTGCCAACTCGGATAAATACCCAGACTTGGCCATAAATCGAAGAGCTATGAGGACCTACAAAAACAAACAATACCACAATATTCAATGTTTTACTTCAGATTCAAATATATATTTTCTGTAGAATTTTGCACACATACACACAAGTGCACACATTTACATGCATTAATTAATTTATGTCTGTGCAGAATGATGTAACTTAACAAGACGTACATAATGTTTTCACAAATAATATAACAATTATATTTCTCATTGAAACGAAATGCAGTTTTGGAAGTAATTAAATAATAAAAAAATGCATGCTACCTTGTTTATATACCATTGGCATAGACCATAGTCAGTTTTTACAATAACCTAAGGCGCTATGCTCCAACCCGAATAGAACACATAGCAAACGATGCCTTCGCAACCTTGACCTTCGGCTTCACGTTTGTTTATTTTCATTGCACGAACTTGACGTAGCTAGAACACGATAGTATTTATACATATATATCATATTCTGCTTACCTGCGTTTCCGAATGTAGTGCATGGGACCGAGTGGTCGTGTTGCTATACGGAGATGCCACAAAACCACGCACTATAGTTTGAATCATGTTTCGATCCAACCGATACACTTTCGTTAGTTCTTCATCGTTGATGTCATTCAAAGTTAATCTATTAAGAAAAACTCTATCTCTCCGTAAAATAAAGCGTCTGCGTCTTTGGATAACATGTAAGTACGCCATTTTCTCGCTTATAATGGATATATGTTCTTAAGAGCGTTCATATGAGCATTTCTATGATTTATTATTAGTGAAACGCAATTTTCTGTTTCGATCATAGCTTAAGAGCGAAATCGATTGTTAAGAGCGAAATCGTGCTTATGAGCTCATAAAGATGTTAGTGAAACAGTCCCCAGAGCCATGCTCCATTGAGCAGATGTCACCTTTGTTGGTACATGTTGATACACTCAAGAATTTGCCATAATAAATTCATGTATAATTTGTTTTGTTATACAAGGACATGTTTTATCCTAAAACTAGTGTATGAACAGCTGTTTGGAAGACTGTAAATAGGCTGGCTAGATTTGTGTAGAATCAGAGAAGTTGGGATCATTAGAGACATGCAGAGTGACAGAAATAGAGAGACAGGGCTACATTTTAACACTATTTAACAAGATTTTCATCCAAGGCAACAGGCAGCAGATGGCAATTAAGTGAACAATTAAGTGAACAAGGAATCCGTTAGTTTACACAGAGTCAAACCATTTTTCATCTGTGCGTAACCTGCCATTTTGAGATATGTTAATTTTGTTTCCAAGCATTTTCACACTGATTATTAAATTATCTTAATATATTGTTTGATCAGCCATTTGTGTGCTATGCTGATTCATAGTATTTCTGTGTGACAGCGAGCTGTCACGATGGATTCCATCTCCTTGACAATGGCACATGCACAGGTAAGTTCTGTCATCCATACTCGTCACAACCACCCATCCATTCTCGTACCTGTTCAGTCATTTTTTTAAAGTAGTACTTCCCAGTGTACTTCAAAACGTATCTCTGAGACTTCATTCAATTTCATTTATGGCTTATTTCGAGACTAACATTACCCTTTTTAATGGCTAAATAAAAAAAAATTGGCATGCGGTGTTACATGCACCCATACACGCACACACACACACACACTCATACATTGTAGCAGTCGTTAAGTACACCCAACAGTAATTGTGTTCTATATCTTGATGACTGAATACATAACATTATGAGTACATTATTGTAAGTGGTATGTAAATTATCCATTGATGCATGAATTTGCATAGAGAGTCTGTGATGCCTATGATGTATGTTGTGTCTGTGATGCCTGTAATGTATGTGATGCCTGTGATGTATATGATGCCTGTGATGTCTAATGTATGTGATGTCTGTGATGTCTAATGTATGTGATGTCTGTGATGCCTGTGATGTCTAATGTATGTGATGTATGTGATGCCTCTGATGCTTGTGATGTATGTGATGTCTGTGATGCCTGTGATGTCCGTGATGTCCATGATGCCTGTGATGCCTGTGATGTCTGTGATGCCTGTGATGTCTGGCTACAAGCATAAGAACTGATTGTTGAGGTACATGGACTTACCTGGTGGTCAGAGTTGTGATGAGCAGTGGCTCAGTGGTTAGAATGTCGGACTCTCAGTCAAGAGGACCCGAGTTTGAATTCTATTTCGAATCCTGAATTTTTGTTCCCTTTAAATTGCCTCAGTTCACTCAACTCAGTGAGCACCTGTCTATGGACAGTGGTGGGAGCATGTGAACGAATAATCTTCCGACAATAATTGCGGTATGGCTGAATGCTTCCCAGAGAAGTCGAGTTGGCATTGGAATGAACAGGTCTGCTAGGGGTGAAGTGTAAAGCACTTTGAACAGCCCAAAGGACTCGATACTGCGTTGTGTAAGAACTTTCTTTATTCCTGTCTTTTGCAGATGTCAATGAGTGTGAAGTGGAGTGTACAGAACTGGGCCAGTATTGTGTTAACACAGTGGGCTCGTTTGAGTGCAGATGTCTAACAGAATACATTGTCAGCACGAGTGGCCTGGCCTGTCTGTTTGGTTAGTGGCACAAACTGTTGAATTTAAAAATATCCCAGAACTCTCAGTTTACAGTTTATTGCCAAAAGGCAAATCCTTAATACACTGGTGGTGACATGTTCAGACAATCGAACCTCGCTATACAGTCACCTCGCTAATACAGCCACTTCTTTATGTCACCCTAGGACAGTCCCAAATTATTTCCAGAACAGTAAAGTGTAGGACATTAAGTCCCACTAATATGGTCACCTGACTATTCAAATCACTTTGGTCCAGTCCTGAGAATGACCATAATAGTGAGGTTCCACTGTATGTGTATACTATCACAAGCAATCCTCAATGTTATTGGTCTGTCAGCAAACATGTTCAATATGATTTGAAAATACTTACATAAATAGTAATTCTTTAATGTTCCCCTCTTTCCACAAAATACCACCTCCATGACACGTGTTGTCGTGACATGTCACCTCCATGACACATCCCATGGTGACATGTCACCTCCATGACATGTCACCTCCATGACACGTCCGGAGGTGACATGTCATCTCCATGACCCATCTCGCAATGACATGTTCACATCAAATGCAACGGTCATTGATAATTAATTATGAAATGATAATTGCAGCTCCAAAGCGATACTATGCAAAGTTGACCTTTGGTGTGGTAAAGACAGCGGAGGGATACGTCCCATATAGCAGTGAGATGAACAACACGGGCTCCAAACTCTTTAAGACGGTTGAAAAAAGTGTTGTTCGTGTGGTGAGTATTCTTTGAAGGTTACCAGATAACATTCAAATCACATGCAAAAATAGTACTTCATTAAGCACATTTATACAATGAAGATGTGAGAATTGATACAGTTCATGTATAACATGAGTTTACAATAAAAACAGTCATACTTGTATCTTTAATGAAGATTTACAACCCTTTTGTTGTTGCAGATCACTGGTGTCTTTGATGGACTGGGGCTTGTGACAGCTCATCTCGCAAAGGTCACCCAAGACTCCAAGTAAACGTCACAATTTCTTCCTTGTCACCACATTTATATGTCGCCATTATAGTGTCTCATGAAAATTCTGTGTCACCGCACTTGTCTGTCACCATCATTGTCTGTGATGACAATTCTGTGTTACCACACTTGTCTGTCACCATCATTGTCTGTGATGACAATTTTGTGTCACCACACTTGTCTGTCACCATCATTGTCTGTCATGACAATTCTGTATCACCATACTTGTCTGTTGTATTTATCTATCATGATATTTATGTCACCACATGTTACCATATATATTTATCACTTTCGTTGGGAAGTGTTCACCATGTTATCTTTGGTTCGGAAACGTGCACCATGAGATATTTGGTTTGGAAGTGTTCACAGTGTGGTCTTTGGTTGGGAAGTGTTCACTGTGTGATCTGTGATTGGGAAGTGCTCGTTGTGTGGTCTTTGGTTAGGAAGTGTTCACTGCATGGTCTTTGGTGTTCACTGTGTGGTCTTTGGTGTTCACTGTGTGGTCTTTGGTTTGGAAGTGTTCACTGCATGGTCTTTGGTGTTCACTGTGTGGTCTTTGGTGTTCACTGTGTGGTCTTTGGTTTGGAAGTGTTCACTGTAGGGTCTTTGGTGTTCACTGCATGGTCTTTGGTGTTCACTGTGTGGTCTTTGGTTTGGAAGTGTTCACTGTGTGGTCTTTGGTTGGGAAGTATTCGCTGTGTGGTCTTAGGTTGGGAAGTGTCGCAAAACTGGATGAGTCATACTTCTGCATGGCAATTTTTCAGCTTTCAGAATATCGAAAAACATAATTTTTTTCTTGATCTTACAGAAAAACTCGATATTTCATTTTAATTCAAGAAGTTGGAAGATTTGGATAATTTTGCTGTAAGTCTAGAATATCTCCTGTCAAAGCGGCAGACATGGAATCACTGGCAGTCCATTTAAGCAATTTGGTCTGTTTCAGACAAAACCCAGTGGCTCATGTGAAACTGTACTTCTTACAAGAAGCTCCAGTTAATTTGAAGAAACTTGCGGTTTACATCCGAAATAGAAACTTCAAGAAACATGCAAAGAAACTCATTGGTGCTGAAGGTCTCATTGCTGAAGGTTAGTGACCTCCAAATGACCCCTGGTGTGTCCTTCGAGGATGTTCATATTTGTTTCATACGAAAAAGTGGAATTTGTGGCGGATTTGTTTAAGGAATATATAAAGCTCCAAGTAGTAAGATGTGTAAAAATGAGGCAGTTAAAGTTTCAAGAAGTCAGATGTGTTAATATTAAGCAGTTGAGGTTTCAAGTAGTCAGATGTGTTAAAATGAGGAAGTTGAAGTTTCATGTGGTCAGATGTGTTAAGTTAAAATGAGGCAATTGAAGTTTTATGTAGTTGGATGTGCTAAAATTAGTCAGTTGAAGTTTTAGATAGTCGGGTGTGTTAAAGTGACGAAATTGAAGTTTCAGGTAGTCAGATCTGTTCAAATGAGGTAATTGAAGTTTCAAGTAGTCAGATCTGTTCAAATAAGGCAATTGAAGCTCCTAGGATAGATCAACTGGTTGTCATCCTGTTGTTTTCTTGTCACCATTCAGAGTGGGACTTGTGTGGACACGACGAGGACAACACGTGTGATGTCACCACCACCGTGTGCACCATGACAGACGGGCGTTTCGAGTGTGTCTGCAAAGATGGCTTCCACAACCTGAATCGCGACAAACAGTGTCAAGGTAATGATAACAATGACATCTTATATAGTGCCGGTATCTGCATAGGCAAGGTATAGCGTTAGAGTTTGTGTCCACGACAAGTAGGTTTCACCTTTATACCCTGCGTGGGGTAGTTTACTTCCCCAGCATAGACATCAGGTACAAGGAACCAACGGCTTTTAGGGTCTCTTCCAAAAGACACAGGCAAGGTGTTGGGAATGAAACTGCAGTATGGTAGACTGGAACCCCGGTCTTCTGACTCAAACCACCGAGTCATTGTGCTTCACGGTCATTGTTACTGTACAGTATCATCACTCAATATATTAGTCACTGAAAACTTGCTCCTTATTAACGTCCAGTAATCACATATTATACAGCTATGGGTGACAGTTGAATTAAATACAGTAGCTCCTAAAATTGCATTGTTGATAACACACAGTATGCTGTTGCTGTGGCCATGCTTATACTGTCACATGATTGTTCACTACTGTTGCTGTGGCCATGCATATACTGTCACATGATTGTTCACTGCTGTTGCTGTGGCCATGCATATACTGTCACATGATTGTTCACTGCTGTTGCTGTGGCCATGCATATATTGTCACATGATTGTTCACTGCTGTTGCTGTGGCCATGCATATAGTGTCACATGATTGTTCACTGTTGTTGCTGTGGCCATGCATATAGTGTCACATGATTGTTCACTGCTGTTGCTGTGGCCATGCATATACTATCACATGATTGTTCACTACTGTTGCTGTGGCCATGCATATACTGTGACACAATTGTTCACTGATGTTGCTGTGGCCATGCATATACTGTCACATGATTGTTCACTGCTGTTGCTGTGGCCAAGCATATACTGTCACATGATTGTTCACTGCTGTTGCTGTGGCCATGCATATACTGTCACATGATTGTTCACAGCTGTTGCTGTGGCCATGCATATAGTGTCACATGATTGTTCACTGTTGTTGCTGTGGCCATGCATATACTGTGACACAATTGTTCACTGCTGTTGCTGTGGCCATGCATATACTGTCACATGATTGTTCACTGCTGTTGCTGTGGCCAAGCATATACTGTCACACAATTGTTTACTGTTGTTGCTGTGGCCATGCATATACTGTCACACAATTGTTCACTACTGTTGCTGTGGCCATGCATATACTGTCACACAATTGTTTACTGTTGTTGCTGTGGCCATCCATATACTGTCACACAATTGTTTACTGTTGTTGCTGTGGCCATGCATATACTGTCACACAATTGTTCACTGTTGTTGCTGTGGCCATGCATATACTGTCACACAATTGTTTACTGTTGTTGCTGTGGCCATGCATATACTGTCACACAATTGTTCACTGCTGTTGCTGTGGCCATGCATATACTGTCACACAATTGTTTACTGTTGTTGCTGTGGCCATGCATATACTGTCACATGATTGTTCACTGCTGTTGCTGTGGCAATGCATATACTATCACACAATTGTTCACTGCTGTTGCTGTGGCCATGCATATACTGTGACACAATTGTTTACTGTTGTTGCTGTGGCCATGCATATACTGTCACATGATTGTTCACTGCTGTTGCTGTGGCCATGCATATACTGTCACACAATTGTTCACTGCTGTTGCTGTGGCCATGCATATATTGTGACACAATTGTTTACTGTTGTTGCTGTGGCCATGCATATACTGTGACACAATTGTTTACTGTTGTTGCTGTGGCCATGCATATACTGTCACATGATTGTTCACTGCTGTTGCTGTGGCCATGCATATACTGTGACACAATTGTTTACTGTTGTTGCTGTGGCCATGCATATACTGTCACATGATTGTTCACTGCTGTTGCTGTGGCCATGCATATACTGTGACACAATTGTTTACTGTTGTTGCTGTGGCCATGCATATACTGTCACATGATTGTTCACTGCTGTTGCTGTGGCCATGCATATACTATCACATGATTGTTCAATACTGTTGCTGTGGCCATGCATATACTGTCACACAATTGTTTACTGTTGTTGCTGTGGCCATGCATATACTGTGACACAATTGTTTACTGTTGTTGCTGTGGCCATGCATATACTGTCACACAATTGTTTACTGTTGTTGCTGTGGCCATGCATATACTGTCACACAATTGTTTACTGTTGTTGCTGTGGCCATGCATATACTGTCACACAATTGTTTACTGTTGTTGCTGTGGCCATGCATATACTGTCACACAATTGTTTACTGTTGTTGCTGTGGCCATGCATATACTGTCACATGATTGTTCACTGCTGTTGCTGTGGCCATGCATATACTGTGACACAATTGTTTACTGTTGTTGCTGTGGCCATACATATACTGTCACATGATTGTTCACTGCTGTTGCTGTGGCCATGCATATACTGTGACACAATTGTTTACTGTTGTTGCTGTGGCCATGCATATACTGTCACATGATTGTTCACTGCTGTTGCTGTGGCCATGCATATACTATCACATGATTGTTCACTACTGTTGCTGTGGCCATGCATATACTGTCACACAATTGTTCACTGCTGTTGCTGTGGCCATGCATATACTGTCACATGATTGTTCACTGCTGTTGCTGTGGCCATGCATATACTGTCACATGATTGTTCACTACTGTTGCTGTGGCCATGCATATACTGTCACATGATTGTTCACTGCTGTTGCTGTGGCCATGCATATACTGTCACATGATTGTTCACTGCTGTTGCTGTGGCCATGCATATACTGTCACATGATTGTTCACTGCTGTTGCTGTGGCCATGCATATAGTGTCACATGATTGTTCACTGCTGTTGCTGTGACAATGCATATACTGTCACATGATTGTTCACTGCTGTTGCTGTGGCCATGCATATACTGTCACATGGTTGTTTACTGTTGTTGCTGTGGCCATGCATATACTGTCACATGATTGTTCACTGCTGTTGCTGTGGCCATGCATATACTGTCACACAATTGTTTACTGTTGTTGCTGTGGCCATGCATATACTGTGACACAATTGTTTACTGTTGTTGCTGTGGCCATGCATATACTGTCACACAATTGTTTACTGTTGTTGCTGTGGCCGTGCATATACTGTCACTTGATTGTTCACTGCTGTTGCTGTGGCCATGCATATACTGTCACACAATTGTTTACTACTGTTGCTGTGGCCATGCATATACTGTCACATGATTGTCCACTGCTGTTGCTGTGGCCATGCATATACTGTGAAACAATTGTTTACTGTTGTTGCTGTGGCCATGCATATACTGTCACACAATTGTTCACTGTTGTTGCTGTGGCCATGCATATACTATCACACAATTGTTCACTACTGTTGCTGTGGCCATGCATATACTGTCACACAATTGTTTACTGTTGTTGCTGTGGCCATGCATATACTGTCACACAATTGTTTACTGTTGTTGCTGTGGCCATGCATATACTGTCACACAATTGTTTACTGTTGTTGCTGTGGCCATGCATATACTGTCACACAATTGTTTACTGTTGTTGCTGTGGCCATGCATATACTGTCACACAATTGTTCACTACTGTTGCTGTGGCCATGTATATACTGTCACACAATTGTTTATTGTTGTTGCTGTGGCCATGCATATACTGTCACACAATTGTTTACTGTTGTTGCTGTGGCCATGCATATATTGTCACACAATTGTTCACTACTGTTGCTGTGGCCATGCATATACTGTCACACAATTGTTTACTGTTGTTGCTGTGGCCATGCATATACTGTCACACAATTGTTTACTGTTGTTGCTGTGGCCATGCATATACTGTGACACAATTGTTCACTACTGTTGCTGTGGCCATGTATATACTGTCACACAATTGTTTATTGTTGTTGCTGTGGCCATGCATATATTGTCACACAATTGTTCACTACTGTTGCTGTGGCCATGCATATACTGTCACACAATTGTTTACTGTTGTTGCTGTGGCCATGCATATACTGTCACACAATTGTTCACTACTGTTGCTGTGGCCATGTATATACTGTCACACAATTGTTTATTGTTGTTGCTGTGGCCATGCATATATTGTCACACAATTGTTCACTACTGTTGCTGTGGCCATGCATATACTGTCACACAATTGTTTACTGTTGTTGCTGTGGCCATGCATATACTGTCACACAATTGTTTACTGTTGTTGCTGTGGCCATCCATATACTGTCACACAATTGTTTACTGTTGTTGCTGTGGCCATGCATATACTGTCACACAATTGTTCACTGTTGTTGCTGTGGCCATGCATATACTGTCACACAATTGTTTACTGTTGTTGCTGTGGCCATGCATATACTGTCACACAATTGTTCACTGCTGTTGCTGTGGCCATGCATATACTGTCACACAATTGTTTACTGTTGTTGCTGTGGCCATGCATATACTGTCACATGATTGTTCACTGCTGTTGCTGTGGCAATGCATATACTATCACACAATTGTTCACTGCTGTTGCTGTGGCCATGCATATACTGTGACACAATTGTTTACTGTTGTTGCTGTGGCCATGCATATACTGTCACATGATTGTTCACTGCTGTTGCTGTGGCCATGCATATACTGTCACACAATTGTTCACTGCTGTTGCTGTGGCCATGCATATATTGTGACACAATTGTTTACTGTTGTTGCTGTGGCCATGCATATACTGTGACACAATTGTTTACTGTTGTTGCTGTGGCCATGCATATACTGTCACATGATTGTTCACTGCTGTTGCTGTGGCCATGCATATACTGTGACACAATTGTTTACTGTTGTTGCTGTGGCCATGCATATACTGTCACATGATTGTTCACTGCTGTTGCTGTGGCCATGCATATACTGTGACACAATTGTTTACTGTTGTTGCTGTGGCCATGCATATACTGTCACATGATTGTTCACTGCTGTTGCTGTGGCCATGCATATACTATCACATGATTGTTCAATACTGTTGCTGTGGCCATGCATATACTGTCACACAATTGTTTACTGTTGTTGCTGTGGCCATGCATATACTGTGACACAATTGTTTACTGTTGTTGCTGTGGCCATGCATATACTGTCACACAATTGTTTACTGTTGTTGCTGTGGCCATGCATATACTGTCACACAATTGTTTACTGTTGTTGCTGTGGCCATGCATATACTGTCACACAATTGTTTACTGTTGTTGCTGTGGCCATGCATATACTGTCACACAATTGTTTACTGTTGTTGCTGTGGCCATGCATATACTGTCACACAATTGTTTACTGTTGTTGCTGTGGCCATGCATATACTGTCACATGATTGTTCACTGCTGTTGCTGTGGCCATGCATATACTGTGACACAATTGTTTACTGTTGTTGCTGTGGCCATGCATATACTGTCACATGATTGTTCACTGCTGTTGCTGTGGCCATGCATATACTGTGACACAATTGTTTACTGTTGTTGCTGTGGCCATGCATATACTGTCACATGATTGTTCACTGCTGTTGCTGTGGCCATGCATATACTATCACATGATTGTTCACTACTGTTGCTGTGGCCATGCATATACTGTCACACAATTGTTCACTGCTGTTGCTGTGGCCATGCATATACTGTCACATGATTGTTCACTGCTGTTGCTGTGGCCATGCATATACTGTCACATGATTGTTCACTACTGTTGCTGTGGCCATGCATATACTGTCACATGATTGTTCACTGCTGTTGCTGTGGCCATGCATATACTGTCACATGATTGTTCACTGCTGTTGCTGTGGCCATGCATATACTGTCACATGATTGTTCACTGCTGTTGCTGTGGCCATGCATATAGTGTCACATGATTGTTCACTGCTGTTGCTGTGACAATGCATATACTGTCACATGATTGTTCACTGCTGTTGCTGTGGCCATGCATATACTGTCACATGGTTGTTTACTGTTGTTGCTGTGGCCATGCATATACTGTCACATGATTGTTCACTGCTGTTGCTGTGGCCATGCATATACTGTCACACAATTGTTTACTGTTGTTGCTGTGGCCATGCATATACTGTGACACAATTGTTTACTGTTGTTGCTGTGGCCATGCATATACTGTCACACAATTGTTTACTGTTGTTGCTGTGGCCGTGCATATACTGTCACTTGATTGTTCACTGCTGTTGCTGTGGCCATGCATATACTGTCACACAATTGTTTACTACTGTTGCTGTGGCCATGCATATACTGTCACATGATTGTCCACTGCTGTTGCTGTGGCCATGCATATACTGTGAAACAATTGTTTACTGTTGTTGCTGTGGCCATGCATATACTGTCACACAATTGTTCACTGTTGTTGCTGTGGCCATGCATATACTATCACACAATTGTTCACTACTGTTGCTGTGGCCATGCATATACTGTCACACAATTGTTTACTGTTGTTGCTGTGGCCATGCATATACTGTCACACAATTGTTTACTGTTGTTGCTGTGGCCATGCATATACTGTCACACAATTGTTTACTGTTGTTGCTGTGGCCATGCATATACTGTCACACAATTGTTTACTGTTGTTGCTGTGGCCATGCATATACTGTCACACAATTGTTCACTACTGTTGCTGTGGCCATGTATATACTGTCACACAATTGTTTATTGTTGTTGCTGTGGCCATGCATATACTGTCACACAATTGTTTACTGTTGTTGCTGTGGCCATGCATATATTGTCACACAATTGTTCACTACTGTTGCTGTGGCCATGCATATACTGTCACACAATTGTTTACTGTTGTTGCTGTGGCCATGCATATACTGTGACACAATTGTTTACTGTTGTTGCTGTGGCCATGCATATACTGTGACACAATTGTTCACTACTGTTGCTGTGGCCATGTATATACTGTCACACAATTGTTTATTGTTGTTGCTGTGGCCATGCATATATTGTCACACAATTGTTCACTACTGTTGCTGTGGCCATGCATATACTGTGACACAATTGTTTACTGTTGTTGCTGTGGCCATGCATATACTGTCACACAATTGTTCACTACTGTTGCTGTGGCCATGTATATACTGTCACACAATTGTTTATTGTTGTTGCTGTGGCCATGCATATATTGTCACACAATTGTTCACTACTGTTGCTGTGGCCATGCATATACTGTCACACAATTGTTTACTGTTGTTGCTGTGGCCATGCATATACTGTCACACAATTGTTTACTGTTGTTGCTGTGGCCATCCATATACTGTCACACAATTGTTTACTGTTGTTGCTGTGGCCATGCATATACTGTCACACAATTGTTCACTGTTGTTGCTGTGGCCATGCATATACTGTCACACAATTGTTTACTGTTGTTGCTGTGGCCATGCATATACTGTCACACAATTGTTCACTGCTGTTGCTGTGGCCATGCATATACTGTCACACAATTGTTTACTGTTGTTGCTGTGGCCATGCATATACTGTCACATGATTGTTCACTGCTGTTGCTGTGGCAATGCATATACTATCACACAATTGTTCACTGCTGTTGCTGTGGCCATGCATATACTGTGACACAATTGTTTACTGTTGTTGCTGTGGCCATGCATATACTGTCACATGATTGTTCACTGCTGTTGCTGTGGCCATGCATATACTGTCACACAATTGTTCACTGCTGTTGCTGTGGCCATGCATATATTGTGACACAATTGTTTACTGTTGTTGCTGTGGCCATGCATATACTGTGACACAATTGTTTACTGTTGTTGCTGTGGCCATGCATATACTGTCACATGATTGTTCACTGCTGTTGCTGTGGCCATGCATATACTGTGACACAATTGTTTACTGTTGTTGCTGTGGCCATGCATATACTGTCACATGATTGTTCACTGCTGTTGCTGTGGCCATGCATATACTGTGACACAATTGTTTACTGTTGTTGCTGTGGCCATGCATATACTGTCACATGATTGTTCACTGCTGTTGCTGTGGCCATGCATATACTATCACATGATTGTTCAATACTGTTGCTGTGGCCATGCATATACTGTCACACAATTGTTTACTGTTGTTGCTGTGGCCATGCATATACTGTGACACAATTGTTTACTGTTGTTGCTGTGGCCATGCATATACTGTCACACAATTGTTTACTGTTGTTGCTGTGGCCATGCATATACTGTCACACAATTGTTTACTGTTGTTGCTGTGGCCATGCATATACTGTCACACAATTGTTTACTGTTGTTGCTGTGGCCATGCATATACTGTCACACAATTGTTTACTGTTGTTGCTGTGGCCATGCATATACTGTCACATGATTGTTCACTGCTGTTGCTGTGGCCATGCATATACTGTGACACAATTGTTTACTGTTGTTGCTGTGGCCATGCATATACTGTCACATGATTGTTCACTGCTGTTGCTGTGGCCATGCATATACTGTGACACAATTGTTTACTGTTGTTGCTGTGGCCATGCATATACTGTCACATGATTGTTCACTGCTGTTGCTGTGGCCATGCATATACTATCACATGATTGTTCACTACTGTTGCTGTGGCCATGCATATACTGTCACACAATTGTTCACTGCTGTTGCTGTGGCCATGCATATACTGTCACATGATTGTTCACTGCTGTTGCTGTGGCCATGCATATACTGTCACATGATTGTTCACTACTGTTGCTGTGGCCATGCATATACTGTCACATGATTGTTCACTGCTGTTGCTGTGGCCATGCATATACTGTCACATGATTGTTCACTGCTGTTGCTGTGGCCATGCATATACTGTCACATGATTGTTCACTGCTGTTGCTGTGGCCATGCATATAGTGTCACATGATTGTTCACTGCTGTTGCTGTGACAATGCATATACTGTCACATGATTGTTCACTGCTGTTGCTGTGGCCATGCATATACTGTCACATGATTGTTTACTGTTGTTGCTGTGGCCATGCATATACTGTCACATGATTGTTCACTGCTGTTGCTGTGGCCATGCATATACTGTCACACAATTGTTTACTGTTGTTGCTGTGGCCATGCATATACTGTCACACAATTGTTTACTGTTGTTGCTGTGGCCATGCATATACTGTCACACAATTGTTTACTGTTGTTGCTGTGGCCGTGCATATACTGTCACTTGATTGTTCACTGCTGTTGCTGTGGCCATGCATATACTGTCACACAATTGTTTACTACTGTTGCTGTGGCCATGCATATACTGTCACATGATTGTCCACTGCTGTTGCTGTGGCCATGCATATACTGTGACACAATTGTTTACTGTTGTTGCTGTGGCCATGCATATACTGTCACACAATTGTTCACTGTTGTTGCTGTGGCCATGCATATACTATCACACAATTGTTCACTACTGTTGCTGTGGCCATGCATATACTGTCACACAATTGTTTACTGTTGTTGCTGTGGCCATGCATATACTGTCACACAATTGTTTACTGTTGTTGCTGTGGCCATGCATATACTGTCACACAATTGTTTACTGTTGTTGCTGTGGCCATGCATATACTGTCACATGATTGTTCACTGCTGTTGCTGTGGCCATGCATATACTGTGACACAATTGTTTACTGTTGTTGCTGTGGCCATGCATATACTGTCACATGATTGTTCACTGCTGTTGCTGTGGCCATGCATATACTGTGACACAATTGTTTACTGTTGTTGCTGTGGCCATGCATATACTGTCACATGATTGTTCACTGCTGTTGCTGTGGCCATGCATATACTATCACATGATTGTTCACTACTGTTGCTGTGGCCATGCATATACTGTCACACAATTGTTCACTGCTGTTGCTGTGGCCATGCATATACTGTCACATGATTGTTCACTGCTGTTGCTGTGGCCATGCATATACTGTCACATGATTGTTCACTACTGTTGCTGTGGCCATGCATATACTGTCACATGATTGTTCACTGCTGTTGCTGTGGCCATGCATATACTGTCACATGATTGTTCACTGCTGTTGCTGTGGCCATGCATATACTGTCACATGATTGTTCACTGCTGTTGCTGTGGCCATGCATATAGTGTCACATGATTGTTCACTGCTGTTGCTGTGACAATGCATATACTGTCACATGATTGTTCACTGCTGTTGCTGTGGCCATGCATATACTGTCACATGATTGTTTACTGTTGCTGTGGCCATGCATATACTGTCACATGATTGTTCACTGCTGTTGCTGTGGCCATGCATATACTGTCACACAATTGTTTACTGTTGTTGCTGTGGCCATGCATATACTGTGACACAATTGTTTACTGTTGTTGCTGTGGCCATGCATATACTGTCACACAATTGTTTACTGTTGTTGCTGTGGCCGTGCATATACTGTCACTTGATTGTTCACTGCTGTTGCTGTGGCCATGCATATACTGTCACACAATTGTTTACTACTGTTGCTGTGGCCATGCATATACTGTCACATGATTGTCCACTGCTGTTGCTGTGGCCATGCATATACTGTGACACAATTGTTTACTGTTGTTGCTGTGGCCATGCATATACTGTCACACAATTGTTCACTGTTGTTGCTGTGGCCATGCATATACTATCACACAATTGTTCACTACTGTTGCTGTGGCCATGCATATACTGTCACACAATTGTTTACTGTTGTTGCTGTGGCCATGCATATACTGTCACACAATTGTTTACTGTTGTTGCTGTGGCCATGCATATACTGTCACACAATTGTTTACTGTTGTTGCTGTGGCCATGCATATACTGTCACACAATTGTTTACTGTTGTTGCTGTGGCCATGCATATACTGTCACACAATTGTTCACTACTGTTGCTGTGGCCATGTATATACTGTCACACAATTGTTTATTGTTGTTGCTGTGGCCATGCATATACTGTCACACAATTGTTTACTGTTGTTGCTGTGGCCATGCATATATTGTCACACAATTGTTCACTACTGTTGCTGTGGCCATGCATATACTGTCACACAATTGTTTACTGTTGTTGCTGTGGCCATGCATATACTGTCACACAATTGTTTACTGTTGTTGCTGTGGCCATGCATATACTGTGACACAATTGTTCACTACTGTTGCTGTGGCCATGTATATACTGTCACACAATTGTTTATTGTTGTTGCTGTGGCCATGCATATATTGTCACACAATTGTTCACTACTGTTGCTGTGGCCATGCATATACTGTGACACAATTGTTTACTGTTGTTGCTGTGGCCATGCATATACTGTCACACAATTGTTCACTACTGTTGCTGTGGCCATGTATATACTGTCACACAATTGTTTATTGTTGTTGCTGTGGCCATGCATATATTGTCACACAATTGTTCACTACTGTTGCTGTGGCCATGCATATACTGTCACACAATTGTTTACTGTTGTTGCTGTGGCCATGCATATACTGTCACACAATTGTTTACTGTTGTTGCTGTGGCCATGCATATACTGTCACACAATTGTTTACTGTTGTTGCTGTGGCCATGCATATACTGTCACACAATTGTTTACTGTTGTTGCTGTGGCCATGCATATACTGTCACACAATTGTTCACTACTGTTGCTGTGGCCATGTATATACTGTCACACAATTGTTTACTGTTGTTGCTGTGGCCATGCATATACTGTGACACAATTGTTCACTACTGTTGCTGTGGCCATGCATATACTGTGACACAATTGTTTACTGTTGTTGCTGTGGCCATGCATATACTGTGACACAATTGTTTACTGTTGTTGCTGTGGCCATGCATATACTGTGACACAATTGTTCACTGTTGTTGCTGTGGTCATGCATATACTGTCACACAATTGTTTACTGTTGTTGCTGTGGCCATGCATATACTGTCACACAATTGTTTACTGTTGTTGCTGTGGCTATGCATATACTGTCACACAATTGTTTACTGTTGTTGCTGTGGCCATGCATATACTGTCACACAATTGTTCACTACTGTTGCTGTGGCCATGTATATACTGTCACACAATTGTTTATTGTTTTTGCTGTGGCCATGCATATATTGTCACACAATTTTCACTACTGTTGCTGTGGCCATGCATATACTGTGACACAATTGTTTACTGTTGTTGCTGTGGCCATGCATATACTGTGACACAATTGTTCACTACTGTTGCTGTGGCCATGCATACACTGTCACACAATTGTTCACTGTTGTTGCTGTGGCCATGCATATACTGTCACACAATTGTTTACTGTTGTTGCTGTGGCCATGCATATACTGTCACACAATTGTTTACTGTTGTTGCTGTGGCTATGCATATACTGTCACACAATTGTTTACTGTTGTTGCTGTGGCTATGTATATACTGTCACACAATTGTTTACTGTTGTTGCTGTGGGTTCTTACAGATGTCTGCAGTGGCAGTCCGTGCATAAATGGAGGCAAATGTGTTCGTGACAAACACACATACCTGTGCTCGTAAGAATCTCTGTTTATTTAAATTAAATTCTTTTACTTTTGATGTAATTTTCAATAGGGTTACGTAATACTTCACCTTTATTATAAGATATTTTTCCTTGTATGACAAATACCTTTAAAACCTTAACCTACAAAGCAGGCACTCTGTCGACATATGTCACACTGTCAACACATTTACACCGTCAACATATTCAAACTATCAACACGTTTACACCATCAACATATTCGAATTGTCAACACACTTACATCATCAACATATTCGAACTGTCAACATATATACACTGTCAACATATTCATGCTGTCAGCATATTCATACTGTCAACATAATCACACTGTCAACATATTTATATCATCAACATATTCATTCATTCCATTATTTGTTGTCTTGTAGCTGTCCTGAGTTTTGGATGGGACACAACTGTACAGTGAAGAATGAGCCAGCGATTCGTAAGTCTCCTATTAAATTTTTGCTAAAATTTGTTTGGCTAAAAACAAATTTATTATTCTAATACTGTATTAAATGGTCCCTCCTCAGGTATTATTTTTAATTAATTAAAAACTCATTTTGCAAGAAAATCTATTACCCACTACGACATGATAACTGATTGTACAAATTTAGTTTGGTTGGATATCATCGGACAAACTATTAAATTATAGACCCGTTAAAAATTTCGCAAAAATGGGCAAACGTGGTCTGGATCTATATACTATAACATAGCATAATGCATGTTACCCCATCTAATGATCAAAGTCAGTTCTTTCGATGGTTTCAAAAAAAATAGACATTCTTTTATGAAACCGACCACGTGTTGGTTGGGCGTAATGAATTGAGGAAGAAGTTATTTTATGTTACTCTGATCATAGATGCCAGTTTCTAGAGTGATGTAGCCCCAGTATTTCATGGTGTGGTTGTGGATGGTTCTCTGTCCTAACAGGTTACAAAAGCGCTGCTGTAGCTCTGGGAACTGCCTTCGGTGTCATCACTGCCATTCTACTGATAGCACTGCTCGCTATTTTTGTCAGGTAAACCATTGACATATAACAGAGAACAGACAGGGGGAAACTGTACCTATGTAGAGAACACTGTCACTACTAACAAGAGTGTTGCTGTCCGTGGCTCTGTCTGATCTATACTATGAAGTAGTTTGTCACTCCCTATGTCTGCGTATTCCCTCATATCTCCATCAGTTTCGCATGTACAGGGCTGACATTTTGTTGGGGTGCCCGGGGACACATTGGGATGATTCGTACGTTCAACATTCCCAGGAGTGGGGATGTTACGTATGTGGAAGTTTGATGTAGATTACGCAACTGAGAAAAATAGTACATACAGTTGTTAGCGGTGCTGTGCATGCATGTTTTCTATAATTATTGCCAGTTATGTGATCTACAGCAAACAACCACATATGAACGCTTCGTGAAACCAGCAGTTGTCCATGATTTGGGCGGCAAGAAGGTGTCATTGCTGTGGCCCTACCAAAATTTTACTGGGTTATCATACCGTCTTGCAGTGTTTGCCTTTTCGTACTCATCTGGTATTGTTATAAAGGAACACTTTTGGATCTTCTAGCTGGCAGTTGTATAATGAAACTGAAATAGTTATTTTATCATGTTACCAACTTAATCTAACAAGGTTGTGGTAAGAATGAAGCCAATTTTAAGAAAAAGTCCCATATCTATGTTTGACAGAATTTAAAAAAAAAGACGACCATTCACGGTTATGATTACTTAAAAAACATCTGAAACTATATCTACCTTCTGAAAAAATCTCAGACATATTTATTCCAAATTGTACTTTAAATTGCACTATAAATCTTTGGTGGTTCCTCATTCTGATAATGACTTTTGCATGTCTATGTTCACGATTACGCTTAATGATTCTGTTTTGTTGCACCTCTGAGCTCAGGTTCCTGAGGATATAGGTGCCATTAATTAATTATTATTATTAATCAATTACAATTGCTGGTTACAATTACACCCTTTGCTAATCTATGAAAATCTGTTTCTTTTCAGAACTGTGACTGGCAAAAAAAGGTAGGATTTTTTAACAAAACAGTTATAAAATAGAGAATAAGAGAAAAAATAAAGAATCAATCTAGGGTCCAAAAAGAAACAAAAAACCTCTGAAGTAGTATATAGTACATATTTAAAGTCAGAAACAAGATGATTTTCTCACGTAAATGCCACTAAAAGTGTGTAATGTGCTGTGCCAATCAAAAAGTAATTTTTTACCCATATAGATTCTTCAGAGACAGGAAGGTCCTGCAATAATGCACTAATAGGAAGGCCCTTCCCACAAATAGGATAGGTCATTCATACAACCAAGAGAAAGGTGCTTCCAATGACTGGAATAATGGACTTTCCAAAGACAGATAAACATCAAAGTTTTCATAGACTGTTCCTACAGTTATCCTATTACATGGATTGTACTGCTTTGACAGGATGCTTCGCACAGGCAGTCAGAAGTACAGGTGCAGGAGTGTCAAGGAAGACGAGTTAAGCAAAGCTGTTGCAGCGCTTGAAGTGGCCAACACCAATGGGCAGCACCAGTCCCCTGACAGCAAGAATGACAAACCAAAGGATGTAGTGAGTATCCGGCCAGTGTCTATGGGCTGATTTCTCATAAATACAGTAAATGTTTATGTCAGTTCTTATATAATGTAATATCAAGTCCTTACGATCACTCATTGTGCTTCACACTTCACCCCCTGGCAGACCTGTTCATTTCGAAACCAAGTCAACTTCTGTGTTTGAAGCATTCAGCCATGCTGCAGTTACTGCGTGAAAGCAGTTTGTTCACATATTCCTCTTGACAGGTGCTCAGTTATGTAGCTGATTGAACTGATGCAATGTGAAGTGAACACAATTGCCCAAGCTTCGAAATGGCAACAAGAGGATTCAAACCCGAATCTTCTTGATTGAGAGTCCTATGTTCTAACCACTGAGCCACTGCCCCCATTATTTAGTGTGTGCACAACATATTTAAACCGGTTAAACCTGAAGTATCATCTAAATATCATCCAAACCTTTTATTGCTGTCTCAATCCATGTATCACTGCCAGTGTTTATTGTTATTCACATCTCGTTCTATAATAATTATTATTACAATCGGTGCTATTGTTAATATGCAAAATGAAACTATTATGCAATTAAAATAACAAGTTAATACTTGTTATGACTTCCATCTCATTAAAGTTTTGCAATACTTAAACATTGCATTTTTGTTCCTTCTTACAGTGGTGCACGTCATAATGCACACCCCACATTCTAGACTGCTATGTCTGCCTTTAGTAATTTCACGTTGCTGGTGATGAAGTTAACTCTGGTTTCTCTTCAGCCCACGAATAAA
>OY759263.1:15166693-15181693 GCA_963662155.1 Lamellibrachia columna | reverse complement strand
ATTAAAAATGGCATATTCTGTTTCAATACCATCTAAAACTTAAATTCGAGAAAAAAATTCCTTATTTTTGAAATGATGAATTTTCTATTTCAAAAACAAATTCTGTTTGAAATGGGTTTCAATAAAAAAGTTTCTTTTTACAAAACACAAATATTATTAAGTGATTGCACTTGTTAATTTGGCAATCAGCCATTTAAAAAAATTGCACAAAATACATTTTTCACCAAATTAAGAAACTCTTATAATCAAATAAGGTCCTAGTGTAAAAACAAGGGTTTTGTCGATTGTCAATATTTAAACTATGTAGTTAAACTTAAATATCACCCAAACCTGTTACTGCTGTATCACTGCCAGTGTCTGTTGTCATTATTATTCATATCTTGTTCTATATTACAATCGGTGCTACTGAAAATTTGCAAAAATTAAAATATTATGCAATTAAAATAACAGGTTAATACTTGTTATGACGTCAATCTTATTAAAGTATGGTAATACTTAAACATTGTGGTTTGTTCCTTCTTACAGTGGTGCACGTCATAAACACACACCACATTGTAGACTGCTACGTTTGACTTTAGTAGGTTCATGTTGCTGGTGATGAAGTTAACTCTGGTTTCTCTTCAGCCCACGCATAAATCTTTCGCCTTTTACTAAAGATTTCCGTGGAGAGGAACATTACAATGAGTCTATAGACTAATTTTTTTAACCCCGACTTTTGTTGGGGCATAAAATACAAAAATCTTAATTGTATGTTCAATTTGAAACCCCCGTCATTGGGGTTTCCAGTATGGGGCCATCCCAAGCCAGACAGGAATACGAGTTTCCATATTCCCACCACCATCCTATGTATTGTTCCTCGTCATGGTTCATCATGTTGGTACGCCACTGTTTTTCCATTAAAAATGGCATATTCTGTTTCAAAAACTTAAATTCAAGAAAAAAAATTCCTTATTTTTGAAATGATGAATTTTCTATTTCAAAAACACAAATTCTGTTTGAAATGGGTTTCAATAAAAAGTTTCTTTTTACAAAACACAAATATTATTAAGTGATTGCACTTGTTAATTTGGCAATCAGCCATTTAAAAAAATTGCACAAAATACATTTTTCACAAAATTAAGAAACTCTTATAATCAAATAAGGTCCTAATGTAAAAACAAGGGTTTTGTCGATTGTCAATATTTAAACTATGTAGTTAAACTTAAATATCACCCAAACCTGTTACTGCTGTATCACTGCCAGTGTCTGTTGTCATTATTATTCATATCTTGTTCTATATTACAATCGGTGCTACTGAAAATTTGCAAAAATTAAAATATTATGCAATTAAAATAACAGGTTAATACTTGTTATGACGTCAATCTTATTAAAGTATGGTAATACTTAAACATTGTGGTTTGTTCCTTCTTACAGTGGTGCACGTCATAAACACACACCACATTGTAGACTACTACGTTTGACTTTAGTAGGTTCATGTTGCTGGTGATGAAGTTAACTCTGGTTTCTCTTCAGCCCACGCATAAATCTTTCGCCTTTTACTAAAGATTTCCGTGGAGAGGAACATTACAATGAGTCTATAGACTAATTTTTTTAACCCCGACTTTTGTTGGGGCATAAAATACAAAAATCTTAATTGTATGTTCAATTTGAAACCCCCGTCATTGGGGTTTCCAGTATGGGGCCATGCCAAGCCAGACAGGAATACGAGTTTCCATATTCCCACCACCATCCTATGTATTGTTCCTCGTCATGGTTCATCATGTTGGTACGCCACTGTTTTTCCATTAAAAATGGCATATTCTGTTTCAAAAACTTAAATTCAAGAAAAAAAATTCCTTATTTTTGAAATGATGAATTTTCTATTTCAAAAACACAAATTCTGTTTGAAATGGGTTTCAATAAAAAGTTTCTTTTTACAAAACACAAATATTATTAAGTGATTGCACTTGTTAATTTGGCAATCAGCCATTTAAAAAAATTGCACAAAATACATTTTTCACCAAATTAAGAAACTCTTATAATCAAATAAGGTCCTAATGTAAAAACAAGGGTTTTGTCGATTGTCAATATTTAAACTATGTAGTTAAACTTAAATATCACCCAAACCTGTTACTGCTGTATCACTGCCAGTGTCTGTTGTCATTATTATTCATATCTTGTTCTATATTACAATCGGTGCTACTGAAAATTTGCAAAAATTAAAATATTATGCAATTAAAATAACAGGTTAATACTTGTTATGACGTCAATCTTATTAAAGTATGGTAATACTTAAACATTGTGGTTTGTTCCTTCTTACAGTGGTGCACGTCATAAACACACACCACATTGTAGACTACTACGTTTGACTTTAGTAGGTTCATGTTGCTGGTGATGAAGTTAACTCTGGTTTCTCTTCAGCCCACGCATAAATCTTTCGCCTTTTACTAAAGATTTCCGTGGAGAGGAACATTACAATGAGTCTATAGACTAATTTTTTTAACCCCGACTTTTGTTGGGGCATAAAATACAAAAATCTTAATTGTATGTTCAATTTGAAACCCCCGTCATTGGGGTTTCCAGTATGGGGCCATGCCAAGCCAGACAGGAATACGAGTTTCCATATTCCCACCACCATCCTATGTATTGTTCCTCGTCATGGTTCATCATGTTGGTACGCCACTGTTTTTCCATTAAAAATGGCATATTCTGTTTCAAAAACTTAAATTCAAGAAAAAAAATTCCTTATTTTTGAAATGATGAATTTTCTATTTCAAAAACACAAATTCTGTTTGAAATGGGTTTCAATAAAAAGTTTCTTTTTACAAAACACAAATATTATTAAGTGATTGCACTTGTTAATTTGGCAATCAGCCATTTAAAAAAATTGCACAAAATACATTTTTCACCAAATTAAGAAACTCTTATAATCAAATAAGGTCCTAATGTAAAAACAAGGGTTTTGTCGATTGTCAATATTTAAACTATGTAGTTAAACTTAAATATCACCCAAACCTGTTACTGCTGTATCACTGCCAGTGTCTGTTGTCATTATTATTCATATCTTGTTCTATATTACAATCGGTGCTACTGAAAATTTGCAAAAATTAAAATATTATGCAATTAAAATAACAGGTTAATACTTGTTATGACGTCAATCTTATTAAAGTATGGTAATACTTAAACATTGTGGTTTGTTCCTTCTTACAGTGGTGCACGTCATAAACACACACCACATTGTAGACTACTACGTTTGACTTTAGTAGGTTCATGTTGCTGGTGATGAAGTTAACTCTGGTTTCTCTTCAGCCCACGCATAAATCTTTCGCCTTTTACTAAAGATTTCCGTGGAGAGGAACATTACAATGAGTCTATAGACTAATTTTTTTAACCCCGACTTTTGTTGGGGCATAAAATACAAAAATCTTAATTGTATGTTCAATTTGAAACCCCCGTCATTGGGGTTTCCAGTATGGGGCCATGCCAAGCCAGACAGGAATACGAGTTTCCATATTCCCACCACCATCCTATGTATTGTTCCTCGTCATGGTTCATCATGTTGGTACGCCACTGTTTTTCCATTAAAAATGGCATATTCTGTTTCAAAAACTTAAATTCAAGAAAAAAAATTCCTTATTTTTGAAATGATGAATTTTCTATTTCAAAAACACAAATTCTGTTTGAAATGGGTTTCAATAAAAAGTTTCTTTTTACAAAACACAAATATTATTAAGTGATTGCACTTGTTAATTTGGCAATCAGCCATTTAAAAAAATTGCACAAAATACATTTTTCACCAAATTAAGAAACTCTTATAATCAAATAAGGTCCTAATGTAAAAACAAGGGTTTTGTCGATTGTCAATATTTAAACTATGTAGTTAAACTTAAATATCACCCAAACCTGTTACTGCTGTATCACTGCCAGTGTCTGTTGTCATTATTATTCATATCTTGTTCTATATTACAATCGGTGCTACTGAAAATTTGCAAAAATTAAAATATTATGCAATTAAAATAACAGGTTAATACTTGTTATGACGTCAATCTTATTAAAGTATGGTAATACTTAAACATTGTGGTTTGTTCCTTCTTACAGTGGTGCACGTCATAAACACACACCACATTGTAGACTACTACGTTTGACTTTAGTAGGTTCATGTTGCTGGTGATGAAGTTAACTCTGGTTTCTCTTCAGCCCACGCATAAATCTTTCGCCTTTTACTAAAGATTTCCGTGGAGAGGAACATTACAATGAGTCTATAGACTAATTTTTTTAACCCCGACTTTTGTTGGGGCATAAAATACAAAAATCTTAATTGTATGTTCAATTTGAAACCCCCGTCATTGGGGTTTCCAGTATGGGGCCATGCCAAGCCAGACAGGAATACGAGTTTCCATATTCCCACCACCATCCTATGTATTGTTCCTCGTCATGGTTCATCATGTTGGTACGCCACTGTTTTTCCATTAAAAATGGCATATTCTGTTTCAAAAACTTAAATTCAAGAAAAAAAATTCCTTATTTTTGAAATGATGAATTTTCTATTTCAAAAACACAAATTCTGTTTGAAATGGGTTTCAATAAAAAGTTTCTTTTTACAAAACACAAATATTATTAAGTGATTGCACTTGTTAATTTGGCAATCAGCCATTTAAAAAAATTGCACAAAATACATTTTTCACCAAATTAAGAAACTCTTATAATCAAATAAGGTCCTAATGTAAAAACAAGGGTTTTGTCGATTGTCAATATTTAAACTATGTAGTTAAACTTAAATATCACCCAAACCTGTTACTGCTGTATCACTGCCAGTGTCTGTTGTCATTATTATTCATATCTTGTTCTATATTACAATCGGTGCTACTGAAAATTTGCAAAAATTAAAATATTATGCAATTAAAATAACAGGTTAATACTTGTTATGACGTCAATCTTATTAAAGTATGGTAATACTTAAACATTGTGGTTTGTTCCTTCTTACAGTGGTGCACGTCATAAACACACACCACATTGTAGACTACTACGTTTGACTTTAGTAGGTTCATGTTGCTGGTGATGAAGTTAACTCTGGTTTCTCTTCAGCCCACGCATAAATCTTTCGCCTTTTACTAAAGATTTCCGTGGAGAGGAACATTACAATGAGTCTATAGACTAATTTTTTTAACCCCGACTTTTGTTGGGGCATAAAATACAAAAATCTTAATTGTATGTTCAATTTGAAACCCCCGTCATTGGGGTTTCCAGTATGGGGCCATGCCAAGCCAGACAGGAATACGAGTTTCCATATTCCCACCACCATCCTATGTATTGTTCCTCGTCATGGTTCATCATGTTGGTACGCCACTGTTTTTCCATTAAAAATGGCATATTCTGTTTCAAAAACTTAAATTCAAGAAAAAAAATTCCTTATTTTTGAAATGATGAATTTTCTATTTCAAAAACACAAATTCTGTTTGAAATGGGTTTCAATAAAAAGTTTCTTTTTACAAAACACAAATATTATTAAGTGATTGCACTTGTTAATTTGGCAATCAGCCATTTAAAAAAATTGCACAAAATACATTTTTCACCAAATTAAGAAACTCTTATAATCAAATAAGGTCCTAATGTAAAAACAAGGGTTTTGTCGATTGTCAATATTTAAACTATGTAGTTAAACTTAAATATCACCCAAACCTGTTACTGCTGTATCACTGCCAGTGTCTGTTGTCATTATTATTCATATCTTGTTCTATATTACAATCGGTGCTACTGAAAAAAAACAATGAGTCTATAGACTAATTTTTTTAACCCTGACTTTTGTTGGGGCATAAAATACAAAAATCTTCAATGTATGTTAGATGTTTCTCCATCAAAGTCAGTTGAATATTAAAATGTCTCGATTTTTCTTACTGACATGGTGTACTATGTTGTGGGCATGTTTGCACTAAGAGGCATACGTTTTGTGATCTGGGTACTGCTTCACCAACACACTTATGAGCTCATAAGCACGATTTTGATCATTAAAACCGATTAAAAATGCAAAAATAAAATTTGTCAGTTGCATTCTTTGTTTGTAGCCTGCTCCGGAGACGGGGAGGGAGAACTCCGCTTACGCCGCGTCCACCTCCGCTGACCACTCCAGACAGGACTCCATCAAGACTAGTGGACAACCAAACGCCTAGACCGTCAACTTAGGGATAACCTCAAAACATTGATGTTTGATGCCACGTGTAGGTTTCATGGGGAGGTTACGTTTATTTTCAGTTGCAACTTATTGAATACGAAATTGGACAGATTAATGTAATTCTGAAGTTTCATGTAGTGGCGGGGGTCTGAAGTTAAATGGTTTGTGTAGTGATGTACATCAATGTGTTTAGATGATCCCTAAGCAGGCATAGATGCGAATAGTCAGGACATCTACGTTGTGACAAGCATTATGTAAGATTGTAGCAGTGGTATTTATGCATACATACCCGGTGTCATTGCTGTGAAAAGCTTTTAAATATAATGCATTTCAAGCGAGTAACATTAGGTTTGTGCATGGTGTCGAATTTGCAAAATCGCTGCAATTTAACGCTTCCATTTGAGCTTGTAGTAATTGCTGTGTATAGACATCGTTACTGATATTTGCTTAGTACTGAAATACAGTCAAATTTCTTGGTCAGTGTGTAGTTTTCAGAGAATTGTGGCTAAGTAGCATGCAGGTTACAACGTATCGCAAGTTTACACTTGCAGCGTCACACATACTTGCACCAGTAGTAGTAGTAGTAGTAGCTATTTAGAATAATACATTATTTTATATCTTGACAATATTTCTATTTAAATATTGCATGAACAGCGAGTTCGAAAAAATAACATGCATTTGGAGAAGATTACAGGTGCATGAAAAGCTTTATTGCACCTTTTATGGTGACCTTGTTCACAATAAATACAAGGTAATGTTTACAGCACATTTTGTACAAACCCAAGCACTTGAAGGTGAACAAAAGCGATGAGCGGCATCCATACGAACTGTTAGAACATCCACACAAGTTGGCTGAAGTATTTGTTGATGTGTTCTTTATGATGTTGTAGTGATGTGTGTTGCTTTTGTGGTCTAGTTTGGTGCAGTTACAGAATAAAATGTAATCGTAACCAAGAGCCTTGTCAAGGATGTAAATCACTGTAACTGACCAAAATAAATTATGGTCAAAGAAATTGTTTTATTGACACGGCAACTTCCCAAAAACATTCTCAACACTTCCTGCTTACTAGTTCCCAGCAGAAAATGTAGTAATTTTTTAGATAAGCTAAACAAGTCATCTTATGATAAGGCACCAAGTTATGGAGTACTACTGATGTTCACATTAACACCCAACCAGCCCAATGTACCCTTCAACATGACTCGACAATGGGTAAATTAATAAATTTTTCTTACATTACACTTTCAAAAAACCTTATATGACCGAATTAGACTTGCAAACTATCTAGAATTAGAAAACCCTTATGGAAAAATACTTTATGAAACCATGATGCTTGTATGTTTGATGTCGTCTATTTCACTACTGACACAATCAAAGATCGCACCGATATTGTGATAATTAACCCTCCACCCCACGGAAGGAGCCTTGCATGGATGCTCAAAACTAGTTCTGCGTTCAAAAGGAGCTAGTTGCCACCTATAGCACAACTGGTACAGAAAAATAAACTTTGAAGAAACAGGATACTGACACCACACAGTGGTAAACCTTGGCACAGTGCAGATGACAAACTCCTTGCTGCATTCTGCCTGTGAACCCTCGTTCTTAGCAAACACCTTCTAATCATGCTAAGGCCACCACAACTCTACCATGGTCGCCCGTTTGAAAATAAACCTCGGATAGTTCACACATCGTGCACCGTGAGACTGGTTGATGCGATGTCTGGATGCAAGGCAGGTGTCACCATCTACGCCTGCACGGTGGCAGCGGCTGGGGCTGACGGGAGGACGTCTGCTACTTCCTCACTGATGGCCTTTACCGCCTTCTTCTTCTTCTTCTTTGCTGCCTTGCGACTGGCAGACGTCGCCAGCAGATTCTGCAGACATACTCGCATATCAGACACTCACTTCAAACTAAGATAAAGATACCTTCTTATACAGCGCGGTATCCAGTCCTTCGGACTGCTCTAAGTGTGTTACACTTCATTCGAACCGGGTTCTTTCTATTAAAGAGTCTGATGTTCTGACCACAATGCCACAGCAATCCATTTTGCAGGAAGATTAGCAATAAACGTTAGCAATGTAGAACAGACAAGTGTTCAAATGTAAAGGTGTACGTTTGTTTGAAGGAAAACAGATTTTTTTCCATGTCATCAGTGAAACCTATGCAAAAAGTAATCCACCAGTGTATTTGAAATTAATATGATCTCTACCATAACATTACATCGTATCCTTCATGACAACTTTTTTCGGAAACATCAGAACTTTAGAGAAAACGAAATAAGGAACAATGCAACACACATCCCCAATGGGTGAAAAACAAAGGTTTCTAAAAACAAGACACAACGCCCATTACATTTTATAAAAAAAAAATTAATTAATTAACAGCTTATTTCTCATTTACGTAAGTAACCCCTAGGGGTGACATACAGGGGTGTTTACCTTGAGATCTTCGTCCTCGATGCTGTACTCTGTCTGATAGCAGTCGGCATCAAAGGGCAGCCCGGTGATCTTCATCGGGCCATTGGGCATCAACAACATCGTGAACTTGAACTGGGCCACCAGCTCACCTGAGGCAGGTGTAACACAGGTAAATTATAGGTACATTCCCGATTCAGATAAATAAATTACTAGACACGCAGACATCGTTCTAAAGCTTTGCAGTTGCCATACAATCGCACCGTTGTCGAACACCTTCACACACTGGGTGGGCTTCAGTGGACTGGACTATCTACCCTTCCAGTCGAAACATAGTGGCAACTTTTGGAACTAAAGATTTTGGTAAAAGTACTTCGGGAAGAGTTGACTGGTCGTTAATGGCAGGTGGTCACTTAATGCAGGTGGTTGCTTGAGCAGACTTGACTGTATTTAAACAAATAATGAAATGCTTGTAGACTGGGAGACTTACCCTCCCGTTCCCAGAGTACAGCGAAGGGATCCAGCAGCTCATGTTTCACACATTCTACGACACCCATCTTGGCCTTTTTCTCATCCTCAAATGCCCTGTCACAGAGAAGTCATATAATCTGCTAGATCATAACCACGCTACGTAGATCAGCTACATAGCTCAGCTTGGTCAAAACCTTGGTTGCATATTGGCATGCAATGATCGTTATTAAATTAATTTCTTCCACAATCTGCACGTCTCATGTTTAGCAGAGCAGCGTGCATCAATATACTTGTTCGTGCTTGTCAAAAACTATCAATACAATGCCGCAAGACTCAAAAACAACCAAAATACTACATTAGCATTTACTGACACACCCGTTCAATTTGCATGTACAGTTCATTTGGTAGGCACTAATATGTAATTATTTTGTAGAAACTAATATATTAAATAATGTACAGTAAATTTAAACAAGTTTGCAAAAAGCAGGCCTGTATATGACATCAATGCGTCTATCAAATTGCATCAATCCTCACCTTAACGTGAATGGCATGCAGCCAAACCGCTTTTCAACCTCACTGTAAAACTCTATAAACAGAAAACATGCAATGTGAAATTGGGAAGGATAAACTTTTGTAAAAAAATACCATACAATTATAGCCAATGCTAGTGATACTTTCCTGACTTCAAGCATGATAATTAAGTTTGTGATAGGCATATAAACAAAAAGTCATAGATTGGCACCGTTCAGTCTTCAAAATACAGCCAACCAATCAATACGTACGCCTAGACGCCTTCATTTTTAGGTTGTATATCGTGTCCTGAGTGCGTTTGTAGATCGTAGTTCGTGTATCGCTTTCACGCCCCTGTCAACATACAGCACCGAAATAGCAACTCAACAACAAAGACCATATTTAGTAATCTTTAATTTACTGACAGCAACAAAACTTCCAGGCACTTCTTTATTCCAACATTCTTATTCAATCTGTATAACAGTTTAAAATTCATATACAGGCATTTTACAATTCATATAAACATGTCAATCTAAATTAACTAAACAGGGAAAACGGTCTGTGCACACCAACATCAAATTCCAAAGAATATAATTCCTCGATTCTGAACTTGAGCTTGGGGGGAGGGAGTGAAATAACACTTCTCCAATGCACTATATTATTGGCTACTTTTTTGATTTCTTTCCAGGTTGTCCCATGCTTCGTCATTATCTAGGCCACTGTTCTCCACTATTGTTTGGTCTGCCTGGTTTTCTTTTTCGTAGGGGGTTCCACTCTAGGGCCTATATCGTGACATTGGTGGTGTGTCTTCTGAACTTAGCACATACTAACAAACATTTTAGAAATACATAAAAACAACCAAATGTTACCAACCTTTGCATCGGCACCCGTACTGACAAGAATGTCGATGGCGTAGACTTCGTGTACTTCAAACTCGCACTTCTCGTGCTCCCGTCTGCAACCAGAGAGTGGGACATGAAACAACCAGAGAGTGGGACATGAAACAACCATAGACTGGCACATGAAACAACCAGAGAGTGGGACATGAAACAACCAGAGAGTGGCACATGAAACAACCAGAGAGTGGCACATGACACAACCAGAGAGTGGCACATGAAACAACCAGAGTGGGACATGAAATAACCAGAGAGTGGGACATGAAACAACCAGAGTGGCACATGAAACAACCAGATTGGCACATGAAACAACCAGAGACAGGCACATGAAACAACCAGAGATTGGAACATGAAACAACCACATACTGGCACATGAAACAACCAGACAATGCAGCCACAAGTATTCACCAATGTTTTTTCTCAACTAACAACAGATGGCAAAACAGTCTGGATTCTGGAAGTAAATTACTTAAGGTAGCAGACCCCTAATAGAACTACAGTAAAGGTTGTAAGTCATTACCAGAATTCTATTAGATCATTAGATTGACCATACATCATTTTTGTAATTAACTACTTTTTTGCATCAGTTATGCAAATTAGCATCCAAAATGGCCACCATAGACAAGATTTATGAACATTTTCAAACATATCTTGAAAAGTACAAGTCAAGATTTACTTAAATTAACACACAAGTTTTATTATACACTGTTGCAGGGGGTGACGAAAGGATGCTGCAAAAAATAATATTTGCAAGTGTTAGAGACAAAAATTCAAATGTTCAACAAAATTCAAACACATGATGCACCAACTGTAAACACAACAGAGCTAAATGCTTTCGTCATCCCTTCAAGCTGAATCTTATGTATGTCTCTTTCAAATTTGAAGTACATATCTCTAAAAATGTCAAAGTTATGATGTTTGAAAACTTATAATAATTGCAAAATATTGATCCTGAGAAAATCGAACGAAAAGTCAAATATCCACTTAAAATGTGTCTTTTCTCAATTGAATGTGGCACTTCTTCACTGTTCTGGAGATAAAGTCACACAAAACACTGGTGTCTATCAGTATGAATCCCTCCTGTACATATGTAATCGATTTATCAGTGCTAAACATCGAGGTATTTGTCAAAATCTTCAGTCGAGTATCATTGTTGGGCGATGACAGTTCATGGGTGCCGCCATCTTGTTTTTTTCACTTTGGTTTTGCTCCACAAAAGTTACGTTTTTTCGCTCTTCCAGAACGTTTCTTATCACCCATTGTACGTTCAGCCAACAATTCCATCCTTTATATACACAAAGGTGAATTTTGTCGTTGGCTGATGTCTAGATCAGCAGATGATTCACGATGAAAATTACAACAATCAAACACTTCAGAATGGAGATTTATACAAGCACAGTAAATGGCTAACCCAAATCTCAGATATAAGAGAGCCCACGATTGGCTGATTGCATCGTCATCTATAGTCTTTTCTGAATTTGCTGTTTAAAATTTTTTTAAATTGACTGAGTAGAAATATACGTATCCAAGAGAGAATGGGAGAATCAGAAGTGACATTAAATTTAAGTGGCAATTTAATTATGCAAATTATGATAGTCATAACTAATATTTTGCCATATATCAAACAATTCATAAAGAAAACATATTAAGCAAAACAATTTTTTTTTAATATTTGACTGGGGGTCTGCTACCTTAAAAAATTTCTATTAGCATGCTGGATCCTTGATGGGGAGTTATTTTTCATTGAGCATCAACGAGACTGCATAAAAGCCTACAGAGCTTTGATGATCAAGTTCTGATCTACTTTCTGTTCCCAGAGTTGAAACAAATGTTGGAATTTTTGTAATCATGTTTTCTCTCCTCAGCTCCTGACATAGTCGTCCGTCCGTGGAAAACTTTATCATTGTATAATGATTTCAAGATTGCCGAACCGTTCCGTCTTGATGTGCCACTGAGCTCGGGTTTCCAAAGATTCAGACTCGACAGAAGTGTTTGTAGTATTATTATCATATCATCGTATTATAGTTCATTGAGAATCAATGCCTGCACAAATCAAGTTGCACATTGAGAATAGTTATAGTACTACAACTATGTGACAGCGTATGTAAGAAAGATTACAGAATGCAAACCGTAACGATTGCTAAAATCAATGCCTGCACAAATCAAGTTGCACATTGAGAATAGTTATAGTACTACAACTATGTGACAGCGTATGTAAGAAAGATTACAGAATGCAAACCGTAACGATTGCTAAAAAGGTTGAGACAAGGACCAACAAACCTCTGAAGCTCCGTTGGGTTTTGAATGATTGACTTCTCCCCATCTATCACATGTTGTTTCAACTGGTGAGACAACATTCCTGCAGACAATGGCAAAGGGTTAAGAATACAACTAAGCTGACACGACAACATTTCTGCATCCTGCCATCGTCATAGGATTAAAATGAGTCTTTCAAGAACTATTACTTACATTTTAGCCTATGTCATTGCAACCCCTATGTTATTACTGGGGTTGGGTATCCCTTTGTTAACAAGTATTTTGCATCAATATAACTTTGTACCAATATATATTATTACAACTATTAATAAATCCAATAACAAATAACATCACCTCCTTTTTTGGTGTGTTGACATGCACCAAACATCACATATAATGTCTTCGCTATTAATAATTTTACCTTGAAGTTTAATTTTTTTCAAGACCAAAACAAACAAATTCTCATACCTTCAATGGGTTTACACTTGTAAGATTCACAGGCCTTCTGTATGGAGTCCGTCACTTCAAAGTTCTGTCAGTATCAAACATATAGGTAAGTGGATGGAGAAACAAAATCTAGTGCTCGATTCCAAAACAACAGGACATATAACACATGTCTGTGAAATCTGTTACTTCAGTAATTTCAGAACTGCAAAATGTAGAATGTCTGTTTAACTGAAACTCAGCCTGGCAACAATTCAGATATATAAGTTGGCATAATGGAATCATGTCCAATAAGGACAGGGCACACATGTAAGGATCTCTCAAATTCTGGGATATTTTGAAGACTTACCCAAATTCTACACTACTAGTATCATGATGGCATCACCCATTAAGTAACTTTACAAAGCTAAACTAATGCAAATAACCCTATATATTTCAATATTTTCACAGAAAATGCACAAGAAAAACAATCCTTGGCCAGAACAGATTTGACACAGGTTAGCTACCACAAGGATAACCTCGACAGACATCAAAATCAGAGAAAATGTCACAAATTTTGTAGGCCTAAGCTGCCTAACTAAGAATTTTACAGATTCCGGGGGAGAAATTTAGAATCTTCACAGCACATAATTCTACCTTTTCTTTCATTAAATCCCACAACCAAGTCATCTTACCCCGATGCTGGGCTTGACAAGTCGTAGGGCAGCCTCAGCTGCCATGTGCGCTGCCATGATGACGTCAGCCTTCCGTCCCGTCACCTTGTTGTCCTGGCAACCAGGGTTAAAGTCCAACAATGCAAAATATCACGGTTCATACATTTCAAACGATGTAAAAAAAATGGTGTGACCAAAATCGACAATGGCAGTAATTTTATAATTCTAGTTCTTATATGGCAGCAGTCAATCCAAGTCTGGGAGATCCAGTGTTTACCAAGGTCAGTTTGTTGTTTACATAATGCAAACAACACATGTACTTACATACGCTGGACAGGAATAGGGTCAAGTTTTGTGTGGTGGTGGACTTACTCAGCTGAACTCAAAAGAGCAGGGCCTGTCTTCTCGAGACCGACTGATAATTCATAACTCGTTTTCTGTAAATATGGCAGCAAAACCGTCCCGGGGGGTGTCAATCACGGAATAACTGGGTAAATGTTGTTTGATGTGCTAAATAGGTCTACTGAAGTATAACATAATCCATGCTGAATCTCAGCCAAGACAGGCAGGCTAATGTTATAATCTATAATCTTAAAGATGTTCCACAACTGACCCCCAGGGGCAGTTTTGGTGCCATGTTTCTGAAAAAAATTAGTAATGAATTAAAAACGTTTTCGAAGATACTGGTCATGATCTATAAATAAAAATGCTTGTTAAATAAGGATAGACATAAGACTTACTGAAGACGCTCCGACAACAAAGGTGTGGGCAGCAACTGCCGCGTAGCCATCAACGTGGGCGCCCATGTCACTAAAAGACAAGGCAGGTGAACATATATATATGAGCATAACTTTTTATTTCTAACTGCAGGGACTCTAAAGTATGTATGCACTAAATCTACAAAACGCAATACCTCAAAAAAATTTATCAAACCCAACTTCCGAAAAAATCTCATCCAAGGAAATATTTTCTTTTAAAGTAACCACTTGACCCAGAAAATGCTCGACTTATGATAAATAATCATCCTTACTTTCAATGGACATTTGTACCTACGATTTAGACTTACATTTTGACGAGGTCGCCGTCCTTGACAACGATATCTGGGTCACTCTTGAGTGGAGAGAAGTGACAGATGCAGTTGTTGATGGAGATACACGTGGGAAATGCAATCCCTGCAACGCAACATAGATAATATACAATGACACAAACG
>OY759263.1:15034193-15161693 GCA_963662155.1 Lamellibrachia columna | reverse complement strand
ATAGTCTGCTTTTGACACATCTTCTTCTACTTCTCTGCGCCAGGTGTTTCTTGGCCTTCCCCCTTTTCTTCAATGTGAGCGCCTGTCTCGTGATGTGTGGTGTTGGCTTCCCGAGAGTATGGCCTATTTAGCTCCACTTCTTCCTTCTAATTTGATGTTCAATTGGTTCTTGGTTTGTTTTTTCCCACAATGTTTCATTGCCTATTGGTACTGGCCACCATATAGATGGTTCTAGCCCTTACATCACTATCTGTTCCTTCTTTTGTGCCCACGATGCTTCCTAGATATGTGAACGACTGTTGTTCCTCAATGACGTGTCCATGTAATGTAATTGGGCTGTTGTTCTTGCTGTTTATTTTATGATCTTGGTTTAGCCTTTGTTCACATTTAGTCGTAGCGTGGCTGCAGTTGTTTCTGTTAATTATGTTTTTCTTGCATTTGCTTCTGGTTGTATAAAGGAAGAGCCAGATCATCAGCAAAGTAAAGATCATCAGCAAAGTAAAGATCATCAGCAAAGTAAAGATCATCAGCAAAGTAAAGATCATCAGCAAAGTAAAGATCATCTTGCTCTTGCTCATTTTGCTTCCCTTCTGTAGCTGTTCTCATGGGCCAATCAATAGCCACCTTTACAAAAGAAATTGTGGCAGTACGCAGCACTGTCTCACGCCTGTCTTTACATCGAATTTGTCTGTGATTTTCCTTGAGCGTAGGACTCAGCAGGTCATTCCACTGTATGTGGCTTTGATTATTGAAATGAATTTATCTGGGATTTCATAATGTCTCATTAATTTCCACACGGTTTCACTGTCTAAGGTATCAAAAGCTTTTTCGAAGTGTCAACAAAATTAATGCAAACAGGAGAGTTCCATTATATAGACTGACGAAAGCCTGCCTGGTAGTCCCTTAGTTTTTAGTCTAGTGCCATTTTCAGCCTCTCCATGATGATTTTGTTGAGGACCTTCCCTAGTACCGAGAAAAAAAACAATTCCTCTATTGTTTTTGCATTCCCAAAATCTCATTTCTTTGGTAGTTTGACCAAATATTTTTCTTTCCACTCCTCCGGTATCTCCTCTTTATCCCAGATTTGAAAAGAGTGAGAAAATCCAAGATGGCCGCCACAGATTCGTGAAAATCAACTTATTCCTCGCAACCAGATAAGATGCAAGTTGATTAAGCTGTAATTTTGTATGTTTGCAAATGTGAGGAATTCGATGTAATGATTATTTGTTTGTATATATAAAGTTTGTTTGTAAATAAAAAAACGATGTTGGCCATGTATGTGCTATATGTTGACGACTATGCATAATACGATTGTATCTCAAGTTCGGCAACCAGATAGCATAACATTACGATTCCATAGAGTGTGTTAGTTTACGTGCTTCAGTCTTATCTTGTAGTACCTGGTATTGGAAAGTGCCAGTTGAAATTCCTTTGTTGTTCTTTTGTCATTTACGAGTTCTACGTCGCGATTGATTGTTCCACTACGTCGCGATTGTTCCACTACCAGTTTTACATTTGAGCTGCGTTGTTGTTGTAACTAGATAAATATCTGACGCTGCATCTGCCCATCGCTTCACTCTTACATCTTTGATGATCTTCTTCCAAAACATTTGTGGTCTATTTGGTTTTCCGTGACGTGGTTTGGTGATTCCCATGTAGCTTTATGTACGGCTTTGTATGGAAATTAATTTCCACCAATGACTAGACTGTGTTCCGCAAACATTGTTGTAGATTACCCCATTCTCATTCAGTCCATGTTTTATCATCACCTGTTTATATACTGTGTTATATGCAACCATCTTTGCGTTCATCTCACCCATCATAATTGTCACTTCTTTGTGATGTGTTGGATACGTTTTCTTTGTTTCTTCAGCGTCATTGGTTGGTGCATAACACTGTGTGATTTAGTCTTGACGATCCTCACGTAGACTGGCTTCCAGCTAAGTATAGTGATCTTTGTGCCTCATTTGATAGTATAAGTGCCATTCCTTTTTAAGTGCGGGGCATTGTTGTCTTCGTGTCCTGAGTATAATACAATCTCTCCAGATGAAAGCTTTGTCTGTCCTGACTGTGACCATCTAGTCCCACACAGCCCTGGTAAACCTAATTTATATTTATATCATCTCCTGTGCAATCAATGTTTCCTTTCCAGCTCCATACATCGTCCTGACATCCCAGGTCCCGATTCTCGTTGTCCTCCTTGGTCTCAGTAGGCTCTCCAAGGTCGTGTTGGTTTGAATTTGTCTTTAATACTTCTGTAATCAATTGAATCCATTAAGCGGATAATTAGCCTACTTAGCTTCACAAGTACCCAGATCACTTCCCAAGACGAGGGTTAGGTTTTGGGAATAAATATAAAAAACAACTATTCGATCCGTTCCTCCTGTCCAATGGTGCACCGGAGATCCGACCGCGCGATCCAACCACCAGAGATCCGACTCCGTGGTGCTACTACCGGAGATCCGACCCATCAGTCCAGCCACTGGAGGTCCGACCCGCGGCCAACCATCACAGATCCGACCCGCGGTTCGTCCAATATGGAGCCTCTCTCGGCAGTACGATTACAAGGGAGCCGCTCTCGATGGTCCAGCCATCGGGAAGCCGCTCTCGACAGTAAGGTTACGGGTGAGCCGCTCTCGATGGTCCAGCCATCGGGAAGCCGCTCTCGACAGTACGGTTACCAGGGAGCCGCTCTCGATGGACCAGTCATCGGGGAGCCTCTCTCGGCAGTATGGTTACCAGGGAGCCGCTCTCGACGGTCCGGTCACCGGCGAGTTGCTTTCGACGGTAGGACCTCCGGGGAGCCACTCCTGACGGTAGGGTAACCAGTGAGCCGCTCTCGGTGGCAGGGCCACCGGGAACTGAATGTCAGTAGACGCTAAAAATCAGTACCCTTGAAGTCGTGCTTGATCTCGTGTTAGACATCTCAACAGGCTATTTTAATGCATCGTCTGCTGGGGTGTACTCTTGTAATGGTCATGTGACGAATAATTGCATTTTATGGAAGTGGCAAGTAAGAATGGAATGTAGCGGCTTGAGAAAGAAGTTATATATATATATATATATATATATATATATATATATATATATATATATATATATATATATATATATATATATATATATAATTATTATATATACACACACGCACGCACGCACGCACGCACGCACGCACGCACGCACGCACGCACGCACGCACGCACGCACGCACGCACGCACGCACGCACGCACGCACACACACACACACACACACACACACACACACACACACACACACACACACACACACACACACACACACACACACACACACACACACACACACACACACACACACACACACACACACATGCACACAATCAGTTCAAAGTCGAGGTGTCATGAACACCAATGCAATAGCTACTTCGGTATTGGCAACGCCGTAGCACAGACGTTCTGAGATGTGGTGAACACACACTAAACGTCTTACACAACACCGGCGCACAAGTACTTTCTTAGATGTCAAGGAACAAACCACAGACTTCATGCTGACCTGTTATAGCCATAAATGTAGTCGATACAAGTGGGTAAAACCAACGCCACCGTACCAAACCTCTGTTCACTGCCCGCGAAGCTTTCCGAGAATGTGTGGCCAGTGCCAATCTTCAAGTGGCAATTTTCTTCAAGTGGTTTTTGCATAGTTCACATACATATGATAATAATAATATTACGGTCGCAGAGTTTTCCATCTGTATCGTTTCAAGAAAATAATGATCTTATGCAATTTTTCAGATCTGAAAGGACAGAGAAAATTTAGTCGTAATGTTATGCTATCTGGTTGCCGAACTTGAGATACAATCGTATTATGCATAGTCGTCAACATATAGCACATACATGGCCAACATCGTTTTTTTATTTACAAACAAACTTTATATATACAAACAAATAATCGTGACATCGAATTCCTCACATTTGCAAACATACAAAATTACAGCTTAATCAACTTGCATCTTATCTGTGGCGGCCATCTTGGATTTTCTCACCTTTTTCAATTTTCAATACTAGATATGAATAGTCAACAACAACAATGGCTTACCCCCTCAGCTGCCCGACTACGACGGTCCCTGACTTTAAATACTTTCCGCGATTAACGTGGAAAAACATCGATGGTCCATCGATGGTCAATCAAATGTCTTAAACAATAAAACTGTTATACGCCACCTTTCTTGCGATTTTAAAAACATAAAGCAAGACATGTTTTTCGGCATATGCACCTATAATATATACTAAAACATAACCATTTGTAACTACAATTAAGCATTTCACGCCAGTGGTTTACTGGAAAAACCTTATTGAACACACCGCATTTTAATTCCATGTGCCGCGCCATACTGTTATATAATCCTACGCCACGAGTGTGGTATTCTGGCAATATTCGCTTGCCAAATAAAAATATATTTTTTTGGCATACATCTAGTCCTATACTTGTCAATTGGACATGACCATGCTATTTGAATTTATGTTACATATGTTGGCCTTTGTTTACTAAACTAGTCCTCTTCCTGGCCAAATAACACGTTTGTGTGAGACTTTTCGTTGGTTAATTCTTAATACGTCACTTGTGATATCGGTTACCCCGATTCCATAGAACTCAATCAATCAGAGAAAGGACCGGAATCTCCTACATTTAGAACACATTCTGAATAAACCACTGGCGTGATATTCTTGATTTTAGCGGCACGTAGTTACTTTTTATTATCTTAAGTGCATAGCCCCAAAACCATGACGTGTGTTCCGTTTTTTAGCAGCAAACATTCTACTGTGCTGAAACGCAAATAACTACAACGTCATTTAACGCTTATAATAATGTTTAAAATAACTAACAGTGCTATTTAAAATATCTGGCATAGGTCCCTATAAAAGTATATGGATTGACAGCAAATCTAAATGTCAAATATATATATATATATATATATATATATATATATATATATATATATATATATATATATATATATATATATATATATATGCGGTTTATATCACTTAATGTTACGTGTCCGAATTTTGTCATAGTAGGTCCTACTCCATAATAGTGGATAAAGATTCTGTATCTTCGTCCTCGTCGGAAATGTCTTCCGTAGACGCCGCATCTTCTTTTTCTTCCGTAGACGCCGTGTCTTCCTTGTCTTCCGCAGACGCCGCATCTTCTTTGTCTTCCGCAAACGCCGCGTCTTTTTGTTCGTCCGCCAGATATACGTACGAGCCTCTCAAGTCGTCAGAACGTCTACAAGGAATATACACGATTCATTCACTTTTGTTCAAGGTACTCTTTCTCGGAAGTCACTAGTAAGAATTGTGGTCAGCAAGGCATGTTAGCACTTTTCATAATTATTTGTTGTAATTAGCTAAAATCTAAAAAAATAAACAGCCCTGCCTTTTACAATTTACTGAAGTGTAACTAAAGACGATTGTTACGCGCTAATACAACTATAGTGGCGTCTACAATGTGTGTGTGTGTGTGTGTGTGTGTGTGTGTGTGTGTGTGTGTGCGTGCGTGCGTGCGTGCGTGCGTGCGTGCGTGCGTGCGTGCGTGCGTGCGTGCGTGCGTGCGTGCGTGCGTGCGTGTTTGACATACATAAACACCAAACAGGCGTGCGTGAAGAAATAATATTACAAGTAATAATTTCTATTGCGCCTAAATCCCCAGGAACCCGAGCTCGGAGGCGCAACACACCAGAATGAGCATGACATCATGAACCGGACGCACAAACGTCATCACCAGAGCGGGCAGCAGCCGAAGTTAAAGGGTGGAAATGCAATTTAGAAAAAAAATATAGCTTGAGTTTTTGTGGAAGTTAGCCAAAGCTCCTTATGACTTTGAAGTGATGGGGAGTTCGTTCCACATTTTGAAGTGATGGGGAGTTCGTTCCATATTTTGGGCGCAACTACAGAGAAAGTTTAGATTTAGGAATAAGAAGCTGTTGTGATGTTGATGGTCTGAGCTGCCTGGGGATATTTGATATACGCATGAGACTAGCCAGATGGGCTGACTGTTGTGTCGATAGAGCACGACACCCGCTAGGGCTGAGCGACAAGAGCGATCAAGATGGCCGACCTGCTGTGGCAGTAGACGCAACAGAATCCAGCGAGGATGAGCGTGGCAGCCACGGTGACCGCCAGCAGTATGAGGAACACCGGGTTCCGCAGCGACAGCTTGACTGCAAAGTAAAGGCACGCTCATTGTCAGTGTCGGTGTAGCGTTATTATGCCATATTGTTGCGCTTGATCGTTTCGTTTGTAGGAAATTCATTAACGATTGTTTTTATTCAATGTTGTGTTGGCTATTTTGGAATGTTGTATTCCAAAATTATATAGTCTCACCAGCAATGTACTTGTACATTAGTGCTTGAATTAGCCAGAATGAGAATTAGCCACACACAACGATACACGCAGACACACACACACACACACACACACACACACACACACACACACACACACACACACACACACACACACACACACACACACACACACACACACACACACACACACACACACACACACACACACACACACACACACACACACACACACACACACACACACACACACACACACACACACACACACACACACACACACACACACACACACACACACACACACACACACGCACCCCCCCCCCCCCCACACACACACAGAATAACGACAACTGGCTAGTCCTGTCAACAGAGTCCAGCCTCAGGTAAATTACACGATCAATTGCATGTTAGTTTCTTTTTCAATTACTATTCCACACGTTCAGTTTTAATTACGATTCTTAATGATCGTTGGTTTGAAACACAGTTTTTCAGTTTGACACGGTTACAGAGATATGGAATTGTTCACCTTGCTTCCTGGGTTGTAAATACCAACCACTATTGTTAAATTGTATATAACGGACATTACAAACCACACCATCAGAACGCCAAGCAGCTTACATATGCTGTTTTCACAGAAGCTTCCATGGTAGAAGATGTTGCACGCACATGCGTAGTTGCCTGAGTAGATCTTCTGTAACAATGTGAAGACTACTGAAACTCACAGCCTCCGACTATTTATGCGATAAAGAGTACACAGTAAAATGTTTACTGTGTGTTGTATTTTGTTGAGAGTTTTGATGAATCTAGTAAATGTAATTTTGTTGTACTTCGTCCTACTTCCATGAAATCAACCTATCTGCGCATCGGTCTGCGCATCATTGGTACAATGATTAAATCAACACAAAAGTTACGATTGAAATTACGTCCATAACGCCAACAGTAAACACAAATGATACATTTATTGGTAAAAGAGCATTAGTCCGAAACGAAACAATCATAAACGTTATACATGTGCTGCCCCTCGCGGATAAGTGGGATAACTTCTGTTGTAGAATCGTTACAGAAAATGTTGTTCGGAGTGTGATTTCAAGATAGCAGAACGTCAATTTCTGCCCGGTACTTCCTGATTTTTCTGTGTGTAGAGATGAATAATAAAATTTTGGCCAACTTTCACTGAAAAGACATTACTTATTGTGGGTAAAATATTGGTTTTAATAACAATGTTACCTTAATATGACATTTTATAAGAACATTTGTTGAGGGTGGTGCTTTCAAGATAGCAAAATCATAAATATTTTGCCTGGGACCTGAAGTTTTTCTTTGTACATGGAGAAAAAAATTAAAAACTTACATTTTGGCAACTTTTTATAAAAGTAACTTTATTATTTGTGGGTCAATTATTGAATAAATATTGTCGAAATTAAGAGGCTTTTCCTTGACTTAATAATTTACATAAAATAATTAATTAATGTAATATATCAAATTGCTGTATACCTGCAAGTTTTATATTTGAATAACAAAAAATCCCGTGTCATAACTGACTATGACCAGAACACAGTATTTTGTTAATTTTGCTGGTGACGTAGCTGTTACTTTGTCATATATTAAACAAATTTGACATGTGTCTTGTGGGTCAAATAGTGAATAATATCGTCGGAATTGAGCTGCTAAATGTGGTTTTTCCGTCCCGTAATACAGAACATAGAATAATTCATTATACCATTTTGCTATGTCATATTATGCTTTATATAATACTAGCCCAGTTGCCCGGCGTTGCACGGGAGAAAATGCAACAGCTTATGACTCCTTGCACTAGCCAGTCAAGTTTTGGTCGAGCAATGCCAACGGCAATGACATCTTCGCGCCACAAAAATCACGCACAACTGCCAGTTTCAAGAAGCGTTCGTTAGACGTTTGACGTAGATCAAGAATCAATGGTTGAAACAAGCATTGCGTTGCTAACAATTGCACGTAACTATTGTTCTGAGTTACGTAATTTAAGTCAAACGTCCACATTGATTCCTTCGACGTAATACCCCACCCCCGGCGGAATTTCAAATATTTCTAATGCACGAACCATCACCACAGGCCCGCGGGACGCCAACAAAATGTCAGCCCCATATATGTGAAACTGACTTTGAATAGTAAATAAATTTCGTGTTATGACTGACTGTGATCAGAGTACAGTATTTTCCTAATTTTTATGGTGACTTAGCTGTTACTATGTCAGATATTTCTCAAAATTGTTCGGACCATCCAACTTCTTTTGCCTTTTGGGGACTTTGGGTTTTAATGGATTTCAAACAACCTTTAACATTTGAAGTTTCATTACATTTATTTCATGTGGTCGGTTACCTTAAGTGACGACAATGAACAGTCGACGAACGCTCAAATAACAACATGGCGGTTATTGCGTAGCAACGGAGTGGTCATTGCGTAACAACAGAGTGGTTGTTGCGTAGCAACAGGATGGTTATTACGTACCAACAGAGTGGTTATTACGCAGCAACAAAGTGGTTATTTTGTAACAACACAATCGTTACTACATAGCAACACAGTGGTTATTACGTAAAAACATGTAACAACACGGTGATTATTACGCAACAACAGAGTAGTTATTAAGTAAAAATGGAGTGGTTATTACGTCACAACAAAGTGGTTATTATGTCACAACACAGTAGCAACATAATAGTTATTACGTAACGACATATTGGTTATTACGTAGCAGCAGAGTGGTTGTTACGTAACAACACAGTAAACAGTGCGCAACAACTAGAGTAGTCATTACGCAATAACAGAGTGGTTATTACGTAACAACACAGTGTTTGTTACGTGTAACAACAATGTGGTTGCTACGTAACAGCATAGTGGTTATTACGTAACAACTGTGTACTGTGTTTTTTACGTAACAGCATATTATAGTACCCATTACTTAACAAAACTATGGTTATTACACTGAACCCACCAACATGTCAAAATCAATGTAAAACCTTCTCAAAAATAATTCTTCGTGTAAAAGGCATTTGTGTGATACGACTCCGACAATGTCATAGAACTGTTAAAGATTCATCACATAAACGTTTATATTTTACGGCATTTTTCGTGACAAACATGTGCGCGCACATTGGCGCCTTACCCTGCACGTGCCGCCGTTGAGACACGGCATGTAGAGGCAGTAGTCGGGCAGTAGTTGGTCGCAGTGGAGACCCGTGTAGCCGGCCTGACAGACGCACGTGTACGACCCGGCGTGAGGGACGCACGACCCCTGTCTTGCACACGGCGAACTGACACACGCGTTCACGTGTATCTGACGACAGGAACGTACACACACGTCATTATTCATTATCACTAACACACGCCTGCAAGAACAGCTGTAGCACGCACGCACGCACGCACGCACGCACGCACGCACGCACTTACGCACGCACGCACGCACATCATGTTATAGTAATACATAATTAATAGTTTTGCGTAAGCTACGGATCTTGGATTTGGCCAAAAGAGGAGAACATTTTGATTTGATAAGTTTTGGCAGGAAGGCATGGTGTCTCCATTGTTTTCAGCGCAGAGGAAATTTGCAAAGCGTTGGCTCAAAATGGTACATAACTGTTAGTTCTGAACATAGGCCTACTGTTGCATATTCTATTTTCAAACAAACATACTATTTCCATTAAGGACATACTAGAACCGGACAGCACACGACCGTGTACACCCTTTTCAGCTACATGAATTAATTCACCTGCACATGCATGTATTCGCACATGACAATTAAGAATTGCCCAATAGTTCAATTGTTAATAACACTATGAACACTCGCTTAGCTGTCATCGCGAAATTGATCATAATGTTCACAAAAAGGCCAGGTTTAATATACAATGTGAGGAGTGGCCCTCAACCCTTTTGCACTGGATCCTAGTCCTTCTAATTTGCACAAGTCACCCACACATTCGGGAGTTGGTGAATAAGGACACACAATATAAATTGGCTACTAAATGGCTTGTTGCTTGAAACGGTCTGTTGCAGTAGCCTTGGTGTTCGTTTGAATGTACCCTTTTAATGGCATTTTTTATTGTGTGCATATATTTGATCTATCTTCTATACAGCAGCCTTTTTTCAAATTCGGGATCCACCTATCTCGTAAATAACACATTGATTTATTGTACAGGGCTAAGTATTGTACATGGCTCAGATTGTACATGGCTAAGTATTGTACATTGTTAAGTATGCAAAGTCTGAAACTGCCCTGTCACATTTAATTTTACTAAACAACGTCCTGACAAAATATAATCCATAATAGGGTAAGAGAAGCAAATATGTAGGATGGGGCAAGTTGTTATTTGTCCTTATTATGCTTTTGCCCGGATGTAGTACAGTAGCGACATTAAACCCTTTTAGAGGAGGAGAGTTGAATCCAAAATGATGTACCACTCCTCCGCTAAAAGGGTGAGATGTCTCTACCTTACTACTGCCGGTGGCTCACCTCACACAGTCCTCCTATGAAGCCGGGGTGACAGAGGCAGCGTATGGTGCCGTTGGCGGTAGAAACACACTGCCCGGTGGGTCGACACCGGCCCTCGAGACAGGCAAGCTCGTCAAAGCTCTCGCACAACAGTCCCGTGAAACCGGACGGACAGAGGCAGCGCGAGTATCCCCTGTACGTCAGGATGCACCTACAAACCACCCCAAGCGTTCGTTCGTTCGTTTGTTTGGCAACTCGGGTCGTTTTTAAAAGCGATTCCGTGGAGCATGCGTGGATACGTTTTCGTGGGTGTGTGTGTGTGTGTGTGTGTGTGTGTGTGTGTGTGCGTGCGTGAGTGCGTGCGTGCGTGCGTGCGTGCGTGCGTGCGTGCGTGCGTGCGTGCGTGCGTGCGTGCGTGCGTGCGTGCGTGCGTGCGTGCGTGCGTGCGTGCGTGCGTGCGTGCGTGCGTGCGTGCGTGCGTGCGTGCGTGCGTGCGTGCGTGCGTGCGTGCGTGCGTGCGTATGGGTGTATGCATTGATGTATGCATGTGTATGTCGAGTCCATACTTGCGGGGAACATTTAATGGACATTCAGCCATAAAAGAGAGATATCCATATGCTCTTGCATGTTGGCGATGAAGGGTTAAGACTTTTCAAGTCTTTTGGCGGGGAACTGGAACCAAGCTGGCATTGTTGTGACACGTAGAACTACGACCTACCTGGCGTTATTGTGACACGGAGAGTTGAGGCAGTCTCGAGCCTCGATTTCGCAGTGTTTTCCGACGTACTTGGGCGGACAGTTGCACTTGTAGCCTCGATGAGCTTTGGTCGTGAGGCGACACGAGCCGCCGTGGAGACAGGGTGACTGGGCGCACGGCCCGACGGACAGCTCACACTGCGGACGTAGACCGCCACATTGACAAGAGGTGACGCGGAGAACGTGACGGACGGACGTGCGGCATTCCCTGGTGACTAAGCTTACTGATTTCTTTCAAAACCTCTCGCACGTTATTTTATGCATGACATATTAAGCAAGATATGTTACTTAAGAGTTTACGTACAAATACTACATGACTACCTGACGTACCAACGTAAGAATCTACGTACGAATGAACAAACGAACGAACGAACGAACGAACGAACGAACGAACGAACGAACGAACGAACGAACGAACGAACGAACGAACGAACGAACGAACGAACGAACGAACGAACGAACGAACGAACGAACGAACGAACGAACGAACGAACGAACGAACGAACGCCCTCGTTCATGTTAGATGAATAAAATGTCGGCGGTACCCAGAAAGATGGAATTTGCGATATGGAACTGATGTTGGTCACAAATGTACTTTTCTCGTGATTAATTGGCAGGATATTCATATGTGAGTAACGGATGGATCCGTTTGCTCGTGAAGACAGGATCTAGTTGTTCTAGGCAACAAATTACAGTCACCATATTCCACGTTGATTGTCTCGAAAAAAATTATGTAATTGTGAATAGAAGAAAAGTATGCATCAGTATGGTGCAATGGTGCAATGGTGCAATGGCGTATCAAGGATCTCGCAAAGAGTGAGACCAAAGGGGTGGACAATCTTAGTTACCCATTAGCCTATCATACTACAATGCAGCAACGCCAACAGGTTACATACTAAAACAAACATACAAACAAACGAAATATAGTTTTGTTCGCAACGTAAAATGGCGATAACCATTTAACAATGGGGAACTAACTGGTAATCTTTCATATGTTAGATAAACAATATGTTGCATTTCCCTTAAACATTATTCGGCCTATGTGTGTGTGATCGTACCTGGTGTCCAGCGAAGCCGACGTGACAGCGACATGTGTAGCCGTTGTCCTCGTCCTCGCACGTGCCGCCATGTTTGCACGGGTCGCTCGAGCACTCAGCCACATTTAGCTGACAGGTGGCGCCAAGGAAGCCGGGCGCGCAACGACAGAACTGACCCCCCACGGCATCGATGCACGTCGCGTTGTTCATGCACGGGTTGCTATGGCAACCGTCAATGGTTACGTGACAGTTGGTTCCGATGTATCCGATAGGGCACTGACAGCGGTACCTATGGGAGTGGCAAGAAAATTACATATCGGTCGGTCGGTCGGTCGGTCGGTCGGTCGGTCGGTCGGTCGGTCGGTCGGTCGGTCGGTCGGTCGGTCGGTCGGTCGGTCGGTCGGTCGGTCGGTCGGTCGGTCGGTCGGTCGGTCGGTCGGTCGGTCGGTCGGTCGGTCGGTCGGTCGGTCGGTCGGTCGGTCGGTCGGTCGGTCGGTCGGTCGGTCGGTCGGTCGGTCGGTCGGTCGGTCGGTCGGTCGGTCGGTCGGTCGGTCGGTCGGTCGGTCGGTCGGTCGGTCGGTCGGTCGGTCGGTCGGTCGGTCGGTCGGTCGGTCGGTCGGTCGGTCGGTCGGTCGGTCGGTCGGTCGGTCGGTCGGTCGGTCGGTCGGTCGGTCGGTCGGTCGGTCGGTCGGTCGGTCGGTCGGTCGGTCGGTCGGTCGGTCGGTCGGTCGGTCGGTCGGTCGGTCGGTCGGTCGGTCGGTCGGTCGGTCGGTTCTAGTCCGTTCACTAGTTTCTTACGGAATAACGTGAGAGACGCCGACAACTTCGACTTCGTCTTGTTCAGGTAGCTGGAAGAAACAGTGGAAACCGTCTTGGGCGACATATTATTTGTTACAATTTAGAAACAGCTTTCCTACATACCACGTGATTTCGTCGACGCAAGTCCCGCCATTTTGACACGGGCGACTGGAGCAGTCATTTATGTCGCGACGCCTGCATCGAATCCCCCACAATCCAGCGGGGCAGTGGCACCGGAAGCTGATTAATAAGTTTTCACACGTTCCGCCATGCCAGCAGGGGGCGCTGTGGCAGTAGTCTTTCCTCTGGCGGTGCGAAGAGCAAAGTTAACGGATCTCAATAACAGATCATGATATATTAGGATGTTAACATTTTAGTTTCGAGCACTCAGTAAATTGTGCCTTACCAAACTGGTAGATTCTGCTAAGACTGCAAGCAACGTAAATGCAATCCAGATCATTATTTTGAAGTCTCAAATGTGTGTCTCTTATAATATCGCTGAGTGAATGCTACCTGGTCACAGACGACGCCCCGGTAGCCGGCCGGGCAGGAGCAGTTGAACACACCGACGCCGTCGACACACGAGCCTCTCACGCATGGCGAGCTGACGCACGAGTTGGCGTCGGTCTCGCAGCGTGGGCCCGTGTAGCCGGCACACACGCATCGGTAGCGGCCTATCTGCAAGAAGGGACATCACGCTCACCAGACGGCCCGACCCGCTGACGGGAGAACTATGACTGTCAGGCCGCCTTACATCAGCGATGTTATCTAATTTATCGGCCGATACGGTGTTGCGCGTTATATACTAATGTCAAAGGACATCTAAAATGGAAAAAGAAAACCAGACAAACTACAAAATAGTTGGTGTAGATCAGTAATCATAAACAAAAAAGCATGGAGCCACGTGGGAAGAAATGAAGAGAGCAGCCCATAACATATTGCGCTGGAGAAGTGGCGTGTTGGCCCATGATCTACGCTGAGTGAAGAAAATTAAGTACGACTGACAAACTGGAACAAAAATCGCTCAAATAAAAAGACCTTTGCCTTACGTCCGTAAAACGTATTTGAACATGAGGTGGATTTCATCGACGTAGATGATCACTATACAAAACAAACTTGGAGTAAGTTTATATTAATTTCAAGATAATAGAGGTCGTTACAGCGAACTATACAGCTACCATTATACCACTCATTTCGCTTTTGGCCAATGTCGCAGCCTAAAAGTGGTATGTTTACGAGAAAATTGTGGGCATGTCGGATGTCTAATGAGAATGGCTACGTAAAAAGAGGTACAAAAGTACAATTTTGCGAAGAACGGGTGTCACGAACACGGTTTGTACCACACTGCCGTGTTGGCACGAGAAAGCCAATGTTTGGCTGTCACCGCCTACGTTACCTCGTCCACGCACGTGCCTCCGTTGCGGCACGGTTGGCTGGCACACTCGTCCGCCTGGTCGGCGCACGTCACGCCGCTCGTGCCCGTCTGACACGCGCACGTGAACGTGAAGCCAGTTGCCGCCGCCGTGCACGCGCCTCCGTTCTCGCACGGCAAGCTGTCGCACGGCAACACGGCCGTGGCGCAGTCGACGCGATCCCAGCCGGGGAGACAGCGGCAGCGGTACAAGTCGCCGCTTCCCTGAAACATGGAAGAGGACCAGGCTAAAGGGACTGTACAACGAATGTCATCGATTAACATTGAATTAGACACAAATGCTATAAAGTGAACGCAACACAGGTGTGTACATAATCCATCATGCATTTTATCTTATCTCACACTTACAATAAAAATACATACATAATTGTACTAATTTACCTACAACATGCTACGGGACTCCACCTGTCTTGAGAGACCGCTTTGGATGTGCAGAAGGGGTTGAATGCCCAAGACAGGTTCTACTAGCATTTATAACACCTCTGTGCAATGACTAATGTAGATTGACAGGTTGAATTCGTCATGGACGGGTAAGAATTTGAATTGACGAGTAGAACTCGTATGACAATCAAAACGTCCACGGCTGATTCAACCCGTCAGTCTGACGGGGTCCCGGGTCTCTGACGGGGTCCCGGGTCTCTATATTAGGCCGTGCCTCGGTGCACTTTCTGTAGTCGTATTATTAAAATACATTGAAAACATGATCCATCCTGCATTATGAAAGTCTTAGTTTAATCCATGCAGATACATCAGTATATATATATATATATATATATATATATATATATATATATATATATATATATATATATATATATATATATATATATATATATATATATATATATATATATATATATATATATATATATATATATATATATATATATATATATATATATATATATATACATATACATACATATACATATACATATACATATACATATACATATATATATATATATATATATATATATATATATATATATATATATATATATATATATATATATATATATATATATTCCCCGCAGACAATGCATTCGCTATGTCATTCAAGTTATTGCAAAGCACTAGGTCATGAGTTCCCTAACCCTACTTACTGACCAGTGTTCGAAATGAACACTGACTCTTGGGGGTCACCCCCCGAAAAAATATCTTCTTAAAAAAATCTTCTTTTCAGGCACTGTAATGGCTATTAGCGCGTATTTTTGTGAAAAGACTTGCTGGCATAGGGACTTGTAGTTATTTTACCAACTTAGGTGGAATACACTTGTTGCAAGTTGCTCTGGATAAGAGTGTCTGCTAAATGACTAAATTGTAATTTGTGGTCTAAACTATTGTTACGCTTTCATACACAGTGCTCTGTAATTCTGAGAAGTAAAATGCCAAGGTAAAATGTACCTCAACTAGACACTCATTGGTGGCATTACTGCAGACACCCAACAGATGGCGCCCTTAACCACAGGACACACACACTCATCGATGATATGAGTGGAATGATTTAAAATGTTTTTAACATATATAAACTTAATAACAATAGAGTCAGCTGAATGAATCAGCTAAACTACCAACAGAATGATGTCAAGTCCTGCGAAAACCGCCAAGTTCTTGTTGCGAAATCGATCGAATTCTGCGAAAACAGTCGCGTTCTAGCACAGACGAACCAGAGTAGTCTCACACGCAGCAACAGGTGCAACAGCGGAAGGGTAATTACATTGGTAAAACGATAAAATGTGGAACCCCAAGCTTACATTTTTCTTTCTTATGGGAGGTCCCTCGTGCCTAATAGGGGGTCCTGGGCCCCCATACCCGCTCATTTCGAACACTGCCGCTGACCACTGGATGGAAATATAACCCCTGAAAGATCCGAGAATGTCTCACGAACATTGACGACGCATGTGCCTCCATTGAGACACGGATTGGACACGAGACACCGGTTGACGACGCTGGTGCATCGGGTGCCTCCGTAGCCGTCGGCGCACTGACACGCGTAGCCTGTGTCGAGGTCGTGGCACGTGGCGGCGTGCATGCATGGCGAACTGACGCACGTGTCTGCAACGCGGGACAGCTCCAAGTAGCCATGTCTTCTCGTGTGATTAATTTTACGTGTAATTAAATTCTGCATTTTAATGCTTGTTAACTTTTGCTCACTTTGACGTTCGTGTGTGTGTATGTGTGCGTGTGCGTGTGCGTGTGCGTGTGCGTGTGCGTGTACGTGTGTGCGCGTGCGTGTGTGTGCGCTTGTGTTTGTGCTTGTGCATGTGTCTGCGTGTATCAGTGTGCGTGCGTGCGTGCGTGCGTGCGTGCGTGCGTGCGTGCGTGCGTGCGTGCGTGCGTGAGTGCGTGCGTGCGTGCGTGCGTGCGTTGTCCGCCAACCAGACATGGTCTTGAGCAGCGTTAGTTGCTTGAAGTAGACGGTGTTGTCCCATCCATTCGCGACTACGACGCCCACGTGACCGCGCCGTCGATGACGTCGTATCGGCTGCACCACGGGGTGGCCGTCTAGCAGTATGGTCGAGTTGCGGAAGATGCGTGACGTCACTGAGATGTTGTGCCACGTGACGCCTTGGAGGCGCGTGCCGGTCGGACAGGGGCCCGCGTAGCTGCCGAACCAGTCGATGCGGCCGGCGATCATGGCGCCTGTCTGATAGCAGCGCCACGTCGTGGTCGGTCTGAGGAAAGACGGTCCTACCATGTAGACGATTATCACCACGGTGTGACGTCAAAGCACCTCGTAGTCCCCAGTGATACTACTACTCCGCCATTCTGGTGTCAGCGAAGGTCAAGAACGCACGCTACGCAAATCCCGCATACATTGCTATTATAAGTAATATATATATATATATATATATATATATATATATATATATATATATATATATATATATATATATATATCATATTCTCATAGACTATCTAGTTGCGTCGCGTCGCATGTTGTATTGGGCGGGATTTACCGGTATAGAGACTATTCAGTCTGTTTACCCGCTGTATGCATGGCTGTGTTAACCGCCTAGCGGACTACCGTGAACTAGCAGTAATTACATCCATCGCCTGTCGGTGGGGCGACGGCGCACGACGGAGGTGAAGGTCACCTGAGAGTGAAGAGCACGAAGTCGAAGTTGTCGCGGTCCACCATGTTGTAGAGCACGCCGAAGTTGCCGTAGTCGGCGCTGCCATTGCCCTCGTGATTGTACAGCAGCACGTGCAGGTCGTAGTTCCCACTCTCGTCGCTCACTGGCGCTGCAGCACGTATTATCAATTGTACCTCTTACTGGTGTCGCAATACAAGCTCCCCACCAGTGGCGCCACATACTGAATTTAATGTAAGTCACGATTTCACCACTGCCACAACTTACATTTGATGTGCAGATTCTGCACATCATCATTTCATTTCGTAGGCTCCTAATTTATTTAAGTAAATCTCAATTTTAATAGTATACAATTGTGGATAGTGTTTGCATTGAACATAGGAACGAAATAATGTTCGTTTTGTTAGAAACTCCATACGCAAATATCACTTATATTGTTTTTTCCGAGTACTATTCGACTTTGGAACTCCCTCCCTCAACACGTTGTTAGTCTAAACATTCTGGAAGCATTTAACATTCAGACACTTCATTATCCAAGAATTTGGTCGATGCAAAACAATTAACTGTATATACGTTATTATTGCACCCTCGGCATGTTGAGGCTAGGCAGAATATTGGAAGAAGAATAACTATGTTCCGTATGCGCATGTGCGTAAGTGCAATGACGTAAGTCAGGTAACAAATCGTAAACAACAGTCGCATTGCCAGGCAAACCAGGCGGTTTATACCACTTTGCAATGTCCATTTTAACGTATTATTAAGGTGTGGCAGTGGTGATTTGCTGAGTGGCGCCACTGTAATGAGTGGCGCCACTGTCGATGAGTGTGGTCGCAATACTGATCAGAAAACGGTCAATAATTTTTACTTTTGAAAAAAAAAATTACGTTACGAAGAAATAACCACCTTTAATATTCATGCACATTTATTCTTATTACCGGTTTATTCTAAAGGTAATACAAGACGCCAATAAATTATACAATATGGGGCACACACCACATTATTCGATCATGGAGAAAACATGATAGATACACTGGATGTAAAAAAAATCGTTTGTATTTTTCCACACGTATTTTCATTAGTCACAGTAGCAACGGAACGAAATGGGCCGCTTTCGTATATTGTTGCTGCAGGTCATTTGCAATTCAGCCTGTTGCGTGCCGCGAGTGACCACGAGTACACGGCGTTGCTCGAAAGGTCGTCCATGGTTAGCGGCATTAATGAGCGGTTAGAGTTGGTGATCTCCAGGAGGCGCTGCGGAAAATAATAACGTCATGCGGTTTACACGAGCGAATTGAGCCGCCGTTGGTCGGGAGACACCGTGTGCAGGTTGGGTGTGCGTTTAGACGAGCGACGTATCTAGACACGCCACTAATTTACACCTGCTGTCGGATGCTGATTGTCGCGAGGGTTTCTACACGACCGATACTTGCATAGCAATACAGCGCGGCACCGTGTTGGCCGACTAACTGAGCAATTAACCGCTCGTGTGAACCGGCCTTACTAAGCACTATGGACAAGGGAAGTAACATACCCACTACTCGGCAGAGTCCGTCTCCGGGAAACCGTCCCCCGGCTGCCCACAACACCAGGTAGTTCTGACGTCTGATCACGCCTTCATCAGGGCCGCAGTCGTACGGGACGTAGCCCATCGCTGGCGAGAGGGAGGCTGGTCATTAGGGAACGTGTACAATAAGATACACGTTTGCTTCGCATTTTGTACTACAAATCAATCACTAGCTTACGTTGTTACACACTGTAGCCCTCGGCCAAAATTTACACTGGCACGCTTTACCATAAAGGACTTTTTATTACAAAATACGTTTTTAAAGATAATTAATTGTCAGTAGAGATCGAACTCAAAGTTAGGTTCGATAGAAACTAAATTAATGTTATTTTTTTGCTGGATAAACATTGAAACCGTGCGACATAGTCCGATGTTAAAACATCTTTAGACATACCTTATGCCCTACAATTATAAGTCTTATCCAGTTACTGTACATATATTACACCTGTAGTTTCTCCTACCGTACGACATATTTCGCTTGACGACCACCAGATCTCGGAAATGCACCCTGTTGTTATGGCCCTGGAGGGTAGCCACCCCAACCCTGGCGGCGCCGCGGTTGTGGGGATCTGTCTGAAAGAGGGTGACGTTGCGCAGTTGGACCGTCACCGACGTGTCCTCGCGGACCAGAAGCCGCACGAAAAACCAGGTCCGTCCGGGCGGTGGACCACCGGGACAGGTCCCCGACACGGCGTTGTTCCAGCGGAGGTGGCCCGCTTCCATATAGCCGGCCCGGTAGCAGCGAGTCGGGTCGTGCAAGCTAAAACAGAGGCGGGGTCAGTCTGCTGTGTCTATGGGCCGCAGGAACGGTAACGTAGGCTCTGCATAATAAATGACACCAACGTTCTATCGACTCGGTGGTCACAGATAGGAAAGTGTCTGGGCAGCAGGTGGGCTCCTTTCCTTTGAAAGTCCGACTCTCTAACCGCCGATCCACCACGCCCCTACTGTATCCGCAACATTGACGACGTAGTTAAATATCTGTGGGATTTTCAGTTTCCACAAACTAGTCTTGATTTAACGTGCGTGTGCGTGCGTGCGTGCGTGCGTGCGTGTGTGCGCGCTTGCTTGTTTGTTTGTTTTTCACTGTGAGTAATGCCTTGCCATGACAAAAGGAAGCAAGGTACATTTGTGTTTCTGTTACTTGCTTCCTTTTATCATTGCATATGTGGTTGTATTTGTGACATATGTGGTTGTATTTGTGACATATGTGGTTGTATTTGTGACATATGTGGTTGTATTTGTGACATATGTGGTTGTATTTGTGACATACTTCCTTTTGTTACTGCAATTCCTATGCAGTTCTTATGCTGTTGCCAGAATATTACAGCAACTATAAATGATAGTACCAGCTTCTTTAAATGTAATTATGCAACAAATCGGAAACTTGACTGAAACGTCACTTGCTTCCTTTTGTAATGGCAGGGCAATGGTTCAGTGGGTTTCGCTTCTATCCAATGACAGAAGGACACCGTCATTACCTGAAGGTGACAAAGTCAAAGTTATTCTCGTCTCTGACGTTATACACGATAGATGGGTGTCCGTAGTCGGCTTGTCGCTGCCCACCCTCGGCATTGTACAGCCACACCGAGTAGTCGTACGCCTGCCCGGACACCAGGGCTTTCTTGGTGATGGCGCGACACATCCCGCTGCCCTGAGTGTGTCCTCCAAGCAGGAGGAACCTGGTCGTGTTGACAACGCCGGCGTAGCGACACATGAAGGCGTCGTAGCGCTCGTCTGTAGCCAGTCGATGATCATATTAGCGTGCTAAATGCTTCCGTTGCGGATTCATGCAATAATGTTGTTGTATTTTGCATTTATTATTAGAATGATTTTTAAATGCAGTTAGCGTAAATGCGGTGTATCTAGATTGGTTTGCTGATGCTTTAAGTCGAGTGGCGCAAAGAATTATGCAGAGAACGAAAACTTAAAACCATCTGTGCACTCTCCGGGTTTGATACCGAAATAAATTAAACTTTATTTCCAACATCATATTTATTATGACAAGTAGTATATATATATATATATATATATATATATATATATATATATATGCCGGCCATATATATATATATATATATATATATATATATATATATATATATTTATATATATATATATATATATATATATATATATATATATATATATATATATATATATATATATATATATATATATATATATATACATATATACATATATACATATATACATACATACATACATACATACATATATACATACATACATACATACATACATACATACATACATACATACATATATACTCCCCACGAAATGGGGAATATGTTTCAAAACCCGTGGTAATCTTGCCCACTAATGTCAAACTGCATCTATGTCCGAAGTAACGTGTGTGGTTTGCTACCAAATGTTTTGCAGTTGCGATATATAGTCCCATGACTAAGGTAAGACACACACCACAGTCACTGACCCAGCAAAAGCGAGGCTGTCGTCAAGTCCGGTCGCTGGAAGAAGACTTTGTTGCCTCGGCCGGTGAAGGCGAACACGCCGACACGTCCCCGGGCCTCGTGGTACGGCTCGACCGTGGCGAGAAGGCGACCGTCGAGGTAGATGTAGGCAAGGCGTGCACGAACGGCCACCGTCACATTGAACGCCCTCCCGTTGGTGGGTGGCCCGCCCGGGCACGGGCCCTCGACCACTTGACTGTACGTGATGCGACGGAAGCGGACGGTGCCGGCCTTGTAGCAGTGCGTCGCGTTGCCTGGACTACGGTAACAAGAAGTGGATGGGAATGGACAGCGATGTTCACTTGTTAACTGATACACACCTAGTTGCAGGGTTCGTACAATTAAAATGCCTTAATTCTCTAAATGCTTAGTTCTCCAGGACATCACATCACACCAGCTTCCTACCCCGTACCATAGCCAACTTGGTTCTCCGGGACATCACATCACACTAGCTTCCTACCCCGTACCATAGCCAACTTGGTTCTCCGGGACATCACATCACACTAGCTTCCTACCCCGTACCATAGCCAACTTGGTTCTCCAGGACATCACATCACACTAGCTTCCTACCCCGTACCATAGCCAACTTGGTTCTCCAGGACATCACATCACACAAGCTTCCTACCCCGTACCATAGCCAACTTGGTTCTCCGGGACATCACATCACACTAGCTTCCTACCCCGTACCATAGCCAACTTGGTTCTCCAGGACATCACATCACACTAGCTTCCTACCCCGTACCATAGCCAACTTGGTTCTCCATGACATCACATCACACCAGCTTCCTACCCCGTACCATAGCCAACTTGGTTCTCCAGGACATCACATCACACCAGCTTCCTACCCCGTACCATCGCCAACTGGAACAACCTACCAACCGACTCAGCGCCAAGTACGTGACCAAGTAGAAACCTGCTGTCACCCGTGGTTAAATGTGTATTACCACCCCGCAAGGATGTTGGGGAGACACCCCGAGGAACCAGGTGTCATCAAAGTTATCAGTATGAATTGCATAGAGTCATTGTTATGGTAGTTTTACACTGAACAACGCCAAATGCATCGCACCTGAAGAAGACGAAGTCGAAGTTATCCTCGTCCTGCACATTGTAGATGACCCCCGGCGTGCCATAGTTGGTGGACGGCACCGACAGCACCTGACTGTCCATCACTATTGACACGTCATAGGCGTCACCGGATACTTGCGCTGGCGCCACCACGCGGCAGAAACTTTGCGTGTCGGCGGTGGAGAAGTCGGCATCCAGGAGGAGATTATTGGTTGACGTCATCACGACGCGAGGCGCCCCCTGGCAGTTTGTCGCCGTGTATCCTTGCGCTGCCGAGACAGAATGATAACAAGAAGTGGACGAAGACTTTGTTGCCGTGATAGTAGGGATAGCCCTGTCTCCTGGCAGAACGACCATACACGCGCCACCTGTTTACAAGATATCTCGCAGTACTGCAGTTCGGTTACTTGTCAACATAAGACTGTGTATTTACCATCAGAACATCGTTGTTTCGCTTTTACCCAACTATCGATTATCATGACTTGACGGTCGGATAAGTTAAGCTGATCAGATGCTGCGCTTCGCGAGAAAGGAACGAGCTACTAATAATAACAATGTATTTATAAATGGAACAAAGGCTAGCGTTTGTTGTGTATATAATGTGTCGATATGTTCAGCTTCTGCCTCTGCTCCCATTGGGAGTGTACTCAACCATCTTGTAGGGAACGTTCTAGCCATAAATGCAATATATCATGGGTGCCAACTATTACGGTTGACCCGTAAGTCTCCTAGAAATTCTGAAAATTAGACATTCATAAACATAACATAAATTAAACATTCCTTAAGGTTTATTCGCTTTGAACAATGGTTTGCTATTACGGGACATAACGTTCTACGTTTGTTAAATCACAGGGAATAGCTGTGCCCAGTCCAGCGACCAATGGACGTATATAATCATATGGCTTCATATGCGATCTTACGGATTTCTGGGACCAGTCTTGCGGATTTTCATTACTGCGGGATGACCCGTATGAACTATGTTTTATACAGTTGCATCTGTGGTCACTATTTATATTGATATATAACACAACAACATAACACAAATGTCACATGTCATACCGAAGTTGATCTGTCGCTTCACGATTCTGTCGTGACGGAAGAAGACGACGTTGTCATGGCCGGTTTGCGCAATCACTCCGGCCCGGCCGACGCTTGTCAGGCGAGTGTTACTGCGTACAACGAACACGTTGCCGAGGTAGACGAACGCTTCTCGATGGCGCACCTGCCAATCACAGGTAGTTCAATACATGTCAATCACAAGCAGTAGAGTACAGGTAATACATGACCTATCAACCACAGACAGTAAGTACCTGTCAATCACAGGTAGTTCAATACATGTCAATCACAAGCAGTAGAGTACAGGTAATACATGACCTATCAACCACAGACAGTAAGTACCTGTCAATCACAGGTAGTTCAATACATGTCAATCACAAGCAGTAGAGTACAGGTAATACATGACCTATCAACCACAGACAGTAAGTACCTGTCAATCACAGGTAGTTCAATACATGTCAATCACAAGCAGTAGAGTACAGGTAATACATGACCTGTCAACAACAGGTAGTGCAGCATATGTTTTATTGTTTGAATGTATTTATAAGTATATATATATATATATTTATATATATATACATATATTTATATATATATATATATATATTTGTTTAGAGAAGTGTCATTTTGGTGTGGTGGGTCACATATAATTATTTTATATATATATATATATATATATATATATATATATATATATATATATATATATATATTATGTGTTATATTATTTTAATTAAAGCTAATTATCTGTCTAAAATGGTTTGCTATGTTTTCGTGCTTTCTTTTATAGTGATAATATCACTTATATGTTGTGCGTAATGTAATATATATGTACATGACACCGCATTAGTTGACATTATTTTAATAAACCAAATCGCAATGAATTAATAGTGACATCATCAACAGTAGCACAATTGTATCAAAACAACGGCAGTAACAACAACAACAACGATAGTATCAATAACAACAACAACAACAATATCATCAACATTATCATCAACAACAACACCAATAACATCAACAACAACAATAACGTCAACAACAATAATAAAAATGCAATAATAATTATATAAGTATCCCTATGACAACATAGTAAGATAATAACCACAACTAATACAACAACATAACATCGTCATCGCCATGATTTTCTTAGTAGTTGTAGTCGTCGTTTTCCTTTTTTATTGCAATCCTGACACTGCGTAGTGTCACTGGCAAGTCAATGGTGACCCTCATGAGACAATGTCCGCTGAGACTTCACGACGTGCTCGTTGATGTCGTTGAAAATCACTCTTGAATTGCTTTAGCTCGTCGCCAGCCAGTAAGTGTCGTTGATGTTGAAACGTGGGAATCCTTTAAGTGATGTGTGCAGTCAGCCACTTTTGTTAAAATCATCGAAATAAGTTACTGTAATCATCACATCGGGTAACTTACGAAAAGCTGAATAACTCTATGCCATAGTATATAGAGGCGGAACCACATTTGTCATTTTTCGCGGAATTGTGACCGAATCTGGTAAAAACTAATTTCATAGTTTGTCCAATAATTTCACTAAGAATAAAACAATATATAAAGGAGCTAGCATTTCGTAGTGGATACTAGTGGATACTAGATAGGTTTGATTATTCGTAAAATGAACAAGAAAAGCGACGAGCAAAAAAAATCGAAATGAGCAGGAACCTTTGAGCAACGTGTCACGTGTCTCACCTGTACCGTGACGTTGAACCAGGTGCGTCCGTCGGGCGGTCCCCCGGGGCACAGGCCGCTCACAACCTCCACTACCTGGCCCATCTCCACGTACCCCAGCTGGTAGCAGTCGGCAGCCAGATGAAGTCTGTGGAGAGGGAAAAAGGAGACGGGTCTGTCTTCAAGCCACCTCGTCTTCGGAGGCAGGGGTAAGACTGAAGGCAAGGTTCTTAGATACATGGACATTCTGGTTTCTTGGATTGTTTTATTAGACATCTTATTTGCCTTACAAGAATGACAGAATACGCAAGTGTTCACGAACGACTGGGTCTGGGTAATTATAATAGCAAAGAGGGCGGAAAGAAGGTTAGTTTATGGCCTGAGGGGAGAGATTGGGAGGCAGTTCAGCTTACCGAGAAGAATAGCAAGAAGCTGGATGACGTGGACAGGTCACTTGGTGCAGAAGGAGGACGGCAGACCCCCAAAGAAAGCAGAGGCAGTGAAACAGCCAGGCTGTAGGGAAATGGACCGTACCACAAATAAGATGGGAAGACTGTACTACGAGGGATATGAGAAAGGCTGATGATGAGAAGTGGTTGGAAGAGCCTACCGATAGGGACAAGTGGAAAAGGACAACAACCAATGTAGTGCAGCAGTACAAGACCTAGACGGCATCACCCCTTCATGAGGGTAACTACGAGGAACAACAACACCGATGCCATATCTGTCCACCTGAAGAGCACGTATTCGAAGTTGTTCTCATCGACGACGTTGAACATGGCGCCGATGCTGCCGTAGTCCGGGCCGTGTCGACTCTCTCGGTTCAACAGCAGCATGCTGACGTCATATCCGGTGTGCCGAATGTGGTGCGGAAAGATCACTCGGCAGAAGATGTCAGTGGCGGGGTCAGGCGTCGACGCCAGCAGCACCTTGAAGAGATTGGCGTTGAACACGGTCTCGGAGGAGCAGGCGTGTCCGTCGTAAAGGCCCGCTAAACACGCGTGAACACGGATAGAGTTAGTGAATGCGTGTATATCTGCCGTAATACTAAAGTGTATCGAGTTTTGTATCTACGGTTTTACGTAGTTTATATGCATTAAGCTTTATTTTTGAATTACACAAACATGCACATGTTCAAACACCGAGAAATTTGCAGTACTTTGAAATGCCTACAATATTTAAGAAAGGTAAAAAAATAAAAATATATGCATGTACACAATTCAGTTCCAATCTAATTAATCTATTTTGCAGTATCTATGTTAAATTAAACGTTTCTTTAATAAAAAATACATATATAGATATTAGTAACATTAAGTGTCGGATTTAACCAGATATAACCAGATTTATTTAGATTTAATGATGTATAACAATATTGTACAATATTGCAATCCAAGGCCACACACGCACGCGCACGCGCACGCGCACCCGCACGCGCACGCGCACGCGCACGCGCACGCGCACGCGCACGCGCACGCGCACGCACACGCACACGCACACGCACACGCACACGCACACGCACACGCACACGCACACGCACACGCACACGCACACGCACACGCACACGCACACGCACACGCACACGCACACGCACACGCACACGCACACGCACACGCACACGCACACGCACACACACACACACACACACTTCCCTGGCTAGTGGACAAAGCAGTCATTGGCTTTTCGAGTGTCCAGCAATCTTACATTTATATGTTGCCTGCCATTACTAGACGTCAACTGTTTTTTTTTAATATTAATGCTGCTAGTATAAAAACATCAGTAGATAATTTATTCTATTCATTCACCGTCCTCTCCAAGAAAGACTAGTTTCTCGTACCCAATATAATCTTGAGCTAACGATACTCTCTTCTCTCGGCTTCACTGTAGTGTACAACTCCAGTGAACGTTCACATAGAAATACGAAGTTGTGTTAGCACGGATAGATGCTTGTGGTTGTTTGTCAAAGTATTTGTAAAGAAGGTTTCAGTGAATGTACATCGATTTTCACTGGTTCGCTGATAAGCATCTAGTTGGGGGGTTTTGTATAATTAACATTAAAAATTCTACCTTCAAAGGTGAATATTTATTTATGTGTTTTTAATTGCCGTAAAGTGGTCTCTCTACATGTCGTAAAACTATCATATGTTCATTCGTCGTCACATTGTGTACTTACGAAAATATTATGAGGTGAAATATCCTAATGATAACACGTTTTGTGTGGATATTACTTTTAACCATCCAATATGTTTTGAATACAAATAGATTCAGTGTCGTGATGTCACATAAAACAGCCGTTCGGTGAACCAATGAATGGCGTTGAACGTTCCCTATACAGGCCCGGGGTTTGGAAAATGGGATTCGGGCGTACACAATAGTCGTCATCCTGAATATCATGTTATCATGTTTTTTATCGCTAGACGGCGGCCATGTATAAACGCAATGCATCGCGGGATCGATTGTCGACGGACGCATAACTTATATTTCAAATTGGAGAGTCAGAAATCACAACGCTAACATCGGAACGCAAAAATCGGCTGATCTGGCGTTTGAATAACTTCGAACGTAACTGGGCATGCGTTGGCGTAGGTACGTGGTTGTTTCAGCGCAATACAAAAGGTTCGCGCGTGTTACATGTTGTACTTCCTTCGAAAATCTCACGAGATTTCACATTTATGTTGGCGTTATACCATGCACCAGAGGCGCCACCAGTTACTACGGATAACCTCTATCTGCCGGGGATTTCTGGGATGATTTCTGAAGAAATTTACTGTTAAACAACATTATCTCAAAACAGGGGTTCGAACCCCCAACCCCCCCTCCCTCAGTAGGACGAGCATGCTTTATTAGTTTATTGTCGAGCAGTGGTTCTACTCGCCGCTCGACTGGACCGTCGTGACGACGGGGTCGGAGAAGTAGACGGTGTTGTTGAAGCCGGCGAGGGCGACAACACCCGTCCTACCCAGCGACAGGAAGTGAGGCGGCACCCTGGCGACCAACGTTCCATCCACATACACCGCCGTCTTCTGGAAATAAGCAAAAGTCAATTATTAATTTTGTTGCTGTTTGCAAAACATGGAGTCACGAGAAAGTATTCGTTCTCATAGAGGACGATAAGTTATTACATAAAATAATGAAATAAATTATCTACTGATTGTTAATGTTAGCAGTATGAATATATGCTTTAAAAAAATAAAATAAAAAAATAAAAAAATGTATACATATATATATATATATATATATATATATATATATATATATATATATATATATATATAATTATATGGCACCCTTGGGGCATGTGATGGATATTTCTGAATTTATAATGTACAAGTAAAAACTACGTAAATCTGTAGGTAATACTTCATAGCATTCAAATAAATTCATAAATCTTCACCGGAATATTTGTAAGTGTGTTGAGACGCACCCATATAGCGGGAACAGACATTTTTTTAAATGCACCGCAATTATGTAATGACCCATATACATTGTTGCTGTTTTTTCTAAACAGGCATGTTGAACTGACACGTACATTTGTTGCGCTTATTCGCTGTTGTCAAAGGAAACGTACAACGATTGTTGTTGTTTAACTGATGCGCAGCCAGTTGGGGACTTCCTACGATTAAAATGCCTGAATTCTCTTAACTTTCAACCACAAACTACATCTAAATGTGATATATTTATTGTCAGAAATGCGTAAAACAGGAATTTGAGAATCAGTGCAACGAATCCTACTGTAAAACGTTACATCTGGGATTGATTGGTCAGTCCTTAATTGCACTAGAAAGGTTTCTACATATGTTGTTAAACTGGCATGTTTTGTTTCATCGCGACATCGTGTATTCTCAACAATATTAAGACGTTTTGTAGTACGGCTCACTCGACCACCGAGGCACGTCTCACAGCGGATCTACACACCTGGAAGGCCCTCACTTCCAGGCGTACATCAAAAGGCGTTCCGTCCCTCGGATTACCAGCGGGACATCTCCCGTGGGCTGATCTACTCCATTGTATGACGCCTTGCGAGGCGTGACCGGATCGATAGCATTGCTGCGGGTTGTGGATGCTACAAACATCAACATGAGCTGTCTGTGGATGATGGAACTAATGACGATAACATGATCTTGGTGTGGATTTGATTGATTGAAACTATTAGCTGATGGTTCAACTAAACACAAGATATCAAGAAAGCTGTTTCTAAATTGTAACAAATAATATGTCGCCCAAGACGGTTTCCACTGTTTCTTCCAGCTACCTGAACAAGATGAAGTCGAAGTTGTCGGCGTCTCTCACGTTATACGCGATTCCTGGGTTTCCGACACTAGCATGACGCTGCCTCTTTCGATTCAACAAAGTAGTGGTGACGTCATACGACCAGCCGTTAACGACCTGTGGGGCGACTACGACTATGCGACACAGGTGCGGCCGTCTTCGGTCGCCCGTATTGGCGTCTAATACGAAGTAGGTTGCGATATCAACGACGTCCAACCCGCCATGACAGCCCGTAGCCACGAACCCCGGCGCTGAAACATCGACATATGCGTTAACACGCCAGCGAATTCCGTAAGGAACTAGTGAACGGACTAGGACCGACCGACCGACCGACCGACCGACCGACCGACCGACCGACCGACCGACCGACCGACCGACCGACCGACCGACCGACCGACCGACCGACCGACCGACCGACCGACCGACCGACCGACCGACCGACCGACCGACCGACCGACCGACCGACCGACCGACCGACCGACCGACCGACCGACCGACCGACCGACCGACCGACCGACCGACCGACCGACCGAATGAAGGAACGAACAAAAGTACAGTTTAAAGAACGAACGGAAGAATGTCAAAACAACCGAATGAACGAAAGAACAATCCCGATGTTGAACGAAAGAACGAACGACCGAACGACCGACCGACCGACCGACCGACCGACCGAACGAACGAACGAACGAACGAACCAACCAACAATACCGATCGATTTTGTTTCTTTTTCAAGGGGTATTTTTAGTTTATGTAGGCATTTGAATATTGTCTTGGTAATGTTTGTTTCGAGATTGCCACAACTCACTGCCACTCAGATGTAATCATGCTCAGCCTTCTACTTGAAATATTGTCCTGGTTGTAGTTTTCCAATATACATTATATACGTATATCACAACATTAATTAATGTTAGCTAACATTTGGCCTGTAAAATTTGTCCTCGTGTATTAGTCAATTTGGAATATGGAATTTGGGTAGGGTGAAGCAAGGAACCCCTTAAGGGAAAATGGCTACAGTTTTTCATAAACGTATTATTTTGAGGTATGTATGCTGGCATACGATTGTTGTGTGGTTGTAATACGTTCATAGTTCCGGTATTTTGTCAGCTAGAGACGGGACCAGGCAGCAAATATTTATGTTTCCTTGTGCTTGTATTTATACAGGGTCACACATAGTTGATATGTTTTCCTTATCGTGTCGTAAGAACTGCTAAGATCGGCTACATCTAACAAGGTCGGTCGGGTAACCGGAAACACAAGCATTATTCTGCTATGCCGTAGACGACCCACCGAGACTGAGAGGCATCTGTCGCAGCCAGAAGCGGCGGATGGCGACGACGTTGTTGAAGCCAGTGAGGGCAGCGACACCGACGTTGCCGACGGCCGGGTGATAGATGTCAACCCGACCGACCAACTGATCCGCCATGAATAAATTGGCGTAGTACCCGCGCACCTCCACCTAGCGGGTAGACCAACAAAATAACGCAGTTTCTGGTATCTGTGATTATAATCTAGCAAGCGTATGTTTGTATGTTTGTTCACGTTTTCCTCCTAGACGCAAAACTTTCAGGGATTAATCTACGACCCCACGACTGAAACGTAATGCCTTTATTTTTTCGAAATACCCCGTATATCAAGGGTTTTTGGTTGTTTTATGATAATTAAGTGTTCGCTACGTAAAACGTTAACTTCCAACAATCACGTAAACCGTTTGAGAGAACGTAGCGCCATCTGGGCGGTTTATATTAACTATAGTAGAAAGCACCCACCCACGTATTGTCCCGAGGTCGGCGACCGAGGGCTAATACACTATAAAAAGATAGTACAAAGCACGCACCCGAGGTCGCAGACCGACGGCCAATACACAATAAAAAGATATTCTACTATTCTTCAACCAACACAAGTATCACACAAGTATCACACAAGTCTAAATTAACGCGACCTTCAACATTTCGAAACGCGTATTGCATCACGTGCGTGACGCGGTTGTTTCTGGTAATACGTTTGACGTTCCCTTAAACAATCTCGAGCGTACTGATGGCATATTGGGCCGTATTCACATACAAAGTTAATCCGCATTAGGATGCGGATCCCAATTCGGGTACAGCAATGTGAACACCCTTAATACGCATTAAGCTACCCGAATTCTAATGCGGGAAAACAGGTGAATTAGGATGCGGATTAGCCAATGTGAACGCTCCTTTGCCTTGATTCGGCGATGGCGGCGCTGCTGCATGACAGAGGGTCGTAGCCTCTGTATGACTGCATATGACCCGTACACCACGCCCCCTGGTGCACTAATTCGGTTGGCGGTTTGATCCGGCTTATCTCGGTGTATGTGAACCGAGCCGAATTAGTTGATCCGCATCGTAATTCGGCTGAAAATTATATGTGAACACGGCCTTGGTCTGAGCCATTTGGTAAACATTGCCATCATGACTGTCACGTATGAACTACCAAGTTATCCCGTCCTGGGGACGGGTATGTTTACTAGTGAAGAACAATTACACGAACGGACCAGATATGCGTAATTTGAAGTTTGCACGATAATGGCAACAATAGATAGAAAATTACATTAAGTACAACATTATATAATTAACAATGATATGTGTATTATTTGTTTACTAAAAACTATTAGTTACCAGGCATTACCCGGCGTTGCCAGGGGAGAAGACATGTAACACGCGTAAGGGGTACCAAAAATACTTTAACGATATGTATTTTTTGCGTCATGTTGGTGATCGCAACATTGGGGCACAAAGCCTCGTGAAACACTACATCCGGGTATTCTTCCACGGTGCCAGAACGGTGAGGTGCTTGACTTGGTCAACTCGCGATGCGGCCACGCGGAACAGCTCCCAATGGTTCGTCAGCGCTTCGCAGCGACACTCAGGAAGTAACGCGGCAGACATCCAGCGACAAATCTGTAGGCGTCATTATTACCTTTGCGATCACATAGAAAAATGCCATGCCACAATGCTACTTCTGCTACAGCCCTTTTGAAATATTGACCCCGAACACCCACTCCATCGGGCTTCCAAGCGCACCTACAACATGTCAGCCCAATACATGCGAAACTGACGGACATATGAGGGTAGAAAGAAACATAGACAGCCAAAACTCTGCTTTATAACATAGAAATATAACACGTCACAGTAACGTCAGCACAACGTACGGGTTCCAATATACTAGCCGCCAACCAAATCACGTGTGCAGGTCATGCACCAATCAAAGCATGGCTTACTCTCAGTTTGTACCAGTTTTGCCCAGATGGGACGCCACCTGTGCATGACGTCACGGCGTTGTCACGTGTCATTCGACGATCACCTACGACGTAGCCGGGACTCGAGCAGTTGGCCTGACACGTGGCGGGGACACGGCAGCCGCTGGAAAGAGACAGCCGGGAACATGACACTAGCAGGGAATGATGCGCGTCACGTGATCCAGCCTATAGTTTCAGGGGACAGATCCTTATTTTATTTTCAGGTTAATGATATACGAATAAAGCAATTAGGCAAGCCAACTCCGTCGCGGTATTCAAGTCACTTCTAAAAACACATCTCTTTCGCGAAGCCTTTTTTCACCCTCACTTTATTATTATTATTATACATTTATAATGCGCCATGTATCCGGGTTAAAAACCTGCTCAAAGGCGCTAACAAGGTATGCTAAATAATTTTAAATAAATTGAAGAGCTAAAATAAAATGTGATTAAAAGACAGGTAAACATAAGTTAAATAAAAATGTTCAATAAATGATTTAAATGAATTAATTATATCAAGAAGTTAAATAAATACATAAAATAAAATAAATAAATAATGAGTGTTCCTCTGTTGACATTTTAATCACTCGAACAATTTACTTATTTAACTTATTATTTATTTAATTTGTTTATTTAACTTATCTGATTAATTTATATGTTTATCTAGTGTATCAACTTAATTGTAGTTGTTTATTTTATCTTTTTATTTATTATTTATTTATTTTATTTTATGTATTTATTTAACTTCTTGATATAATTAATTAATTAAAATCATTTATTGAACATTTTTATTTAACTTATGTTTACCTGTCTTTTAATCACATTTTATTTTAGCTCTTCAATTTATTTAAAATTATTTAGCATACCTTGTTAGCGCCTTTGAGCAGGTTTTAACCCGGATACATGGCGCATTATAAATGTATAATAGTAATAATAATAATAAAGTGAGGGTGATTTTGAGACGGTCCCTGTTTCGAGGATTATTTGAACAGGGGCACTTTTTGAAGGTACGGCATTTCTGCTGCTTAATTAAATGAAAACAAACACCGCCGTCACATATACTTGACCAAGAGGTAGTCGAAGTTGCTGTCATCGTGTACGTTATACATGAGCGCTGGGTGAAAGACGCCGTTGACACTCATCACCTCGACGGAGAAGTCGTAGGACCGCCCACTGGCCCACAACGGCAGGATCACGCGACAGAACCCGCTGCCCAACTGACGGGGCAGGTTCGCGTCCACAGACCAATAGTTGCTGGGCTGTGTCGTCCACAACAGAAACAAGTGAGTGAGCGAGCGAGCGAGCGAGGAGTGAGTGAGTGAGTGAGTGAGTGAGTGAGTGAGTGAGTGAGTGAGTGCGTGCGCGAGTAGACGCGCGTGGGCGTACGTGCGGATGCGTGCGAGCGTGAACGTGCGGTTATATTATAAACGTGGCGTGCATGAACTTGTGTAGAGCATAAACTTATAATTCCAGTCGCTGGCTGGTACCATTAGCGGGTAGCTTGTTTGTTTGGACTTTTAATGACAGGGAACATCTTCCGTCTGCAAAATGTGTTGTCTTAAAACGAATCCGAATCCTCATTTTGTATAGAGCTGTCGTGATATACAGTCACTGAATTAGCATTGAACTGAAAAAGTAATAGTATTCTTTAGCCAATCTGTAGTATGTCTACCGAGTATATAGTTTACATACCGGAGGCTGGGGTAGCCGGGACATCATCGTTGTTCTACACCCGAAAGGCGCCAGCCTGACCTCTGCGTGAAAACAGAAAACATCTTTGGGGTTGTAGTCTGACCTAATAGTTCATATAACCTAACACATGTTATGGTTATTTTTTTAGCCTATGTAAAACGTACTTTTAAATGTAGGCCTACTTGATGTATTATGTCATTAGACATTACCATCAACCCAGATAAGCAACTGTAGCCGTGTTTGTTAGTTTTGTTCCACTAAGACAATTATCCAATTCTGATGTTTACTTTCCACTATTACGAAATTTTTTAACAACTTGCATGAAATAAATAAACATCGTAATTTTCAAGATGGCTACTTTTGTTTTGGGAATTGTGACTGGAATGTTTTTGTTTTAATTCACAACCATATAAAACCAACGCCCGTAACACTGCGAACTCTTTCACATACAAAATTGCCTAGCAATAGGCATATGATCGTACAAACAAAATACAATTTGAATAAACAGAAATGTTCGAACTAACGACAGACGATGTCGACAGTCCTGTTCGAGATTTGAATCCGATCGGTTGATAAATAAAACAATGGCAGCATTGAATAGCAACGCACAAATACGACGTGGGGCGGTTTGGCAGCTGTGCCGTGGACGTTTTAAAACTCATTGTGATTATTGTTATTAGATGAAGTTGTTCTTTTCTTTGCTTAAATTTAATACTATATATTAAAATTGAAGATTAAAAAAATCCCATACGGGCAGAGCAGGTATTTCATATGGGCAATTCAATGCTGTGCAATGTAGGCGATTTTTCTTGCTAATTGCAACATGTGCTTTGAAAAAGACCACACAGATAATTACTTGTTTCGCAGTTGGCACCGGAGTAGGTGGGGCGGCACGCGCACCTGTACCCGTTGGCACCATCGGTGCACGCGCCATGGTGGCACGGCGAACTCGCGCACTCGTCCGTGTCTGCAGAACAACGACAAGGCGAGCGGCAAGCGGTCACGTCAGTGTTGTTTTACTTGTGCAACATAATGCAACATAATGCTTGAACGAGATAAACTATGTACAAGTCAATAACATATCATGAATTGGTGAAATCGTAGAAACCATAAACATGAATAAAAACCATAAATTATATAAATGATTGGTTCTCCTCATCCGAGTTGGTTACAGTATGGCCTGCCTACGTTAGCAAATACTTCTCTTGTAGTTTATTGTTGCCGCGTAACCGATACGGACCAACACTCGATGTTATTTTGGTCCCTGTCGTTTTCTCGGCATAAAAATGTGTCTGTTTCTCCTCACAAATACAAATCATATGTCTAAGTTTCTTCCCATATATGTGAACTTATAGGCTTCTCGGCACTCATTTACTGTTATTACCTGTATTTCTCATTTGTTATTATTATTATTGTTGATGTTATTATTATTATTATTATTATTATTATTATCATCATTATCACTAGTAAACGATGTAGTCCGCTATACCGAGGCGGAGGTCTCCAACGAAACAATACCAGTGGGTGATCTCATGTGTTTACGTCATCGTTTTGCTCAGTTGAACATTGTGGTAGCAATTGTTCAAACACATCAAATGGATTTGCAACATATCTTTTATGGACAGGACTGGTGAATTATTTTAATCGCGCTATATGACTCACCAATCTGACAGGTGGCGCCAGCGTATCCGGTCAAACATGCGCAGGAGTACCCGTTAGTTCGGTCCGTGCAGCCGCCGCCATTACTGCACGGATGGCTGGAGCACTCGTCCACTGCAACAACGACATCTGTACTTGGCAACTTACTGTATTTCACCATTAGTTCACCACCGGACAATTACTAATACAAATTAGCACGATTTGATAGTTCTTTCAGAGGGACTTCAACCTTTTCTTACTGCATGTTAAGTGTAAAACAGGTTATAAGTTCGACCGATGCGGGGTGCTTGTTCGTTATGTCTTATGATTGGGATTTCATAAATTTAATAGTTATGGATGTATTGGTGAGCGCCAGTGTTTTGTGTGTGTATAAAACAGAACAAACAAGTTCTTACATTGTAGTTACCAATTCTCATCATTGGCAGACCTGTTCATTCCAACACCAACTCAAAACTCTCAGGGAAGCATTCATACACGCTGCAATTTCTACTTCTGTTTATGACTAGGTACTCTTTCATATCTCTGAGTGAACTTGGGGAAACTGGGAAAGAACGAAATTGCCCAAGTTTCGAAAAGACAGCAAAAAGAAACCCAGTTCATTTGATTATATATTAGCAACGTTACTGCATCCCAGGGTGTGGTACAGACGTGATACTTGCTTGTATACGAAGTAAAGAAGCTGGAAAGTGTCATTATTCGTTCTAACATTTAACGAAACGAATTTTATTTATATAAAATGAGATTTACACTTAACGAGTCAATCAACAGATCATTCTCTGTATTGTCTGGTGGCATTCTGGAACACTAGTCTCTGTGATAATAACGATATTTAATGTGTATGCAAATCACTACCTGTCCATCTGTTACTGTCGTGACTTGAGAGCGTGCATTCGCCTTAACAGGGAGTTACACGGCACGAAATATTCCAAGTGGACGGCGACAACTATCCGAGCTGTTGAATGAAACTACAAAGATATTTCGGCACACACCTTCGCCACACGTCGTTCCATAGAAGCCTGTTCCGCACTGGCACGTGAAGGCATGAAACAACCCCGTGCAGTTGGAATTGTTCTCGCACGGGTTGCTGTTGCACGCTACCATCTGAGTCAGTCCGTCTAGAAACCAGACGTCAACCGGAGAACCGGTTCATCACCTTGTCTAAAACTGTGACAACTATTGATATTGGGTGACTATATCTTTGTACGTGCGTGTTTGCCCCATGTACGTAAATTAACAACGAAATGCTCTTTTAATCAGAATAGTTTATAACCCATCGTTAACGATATAACACAAGTGATCACGCTGCACAAAGTAATGCAAGTGATTACCGCACAAATACAATATTCTCTAAATTCCAAATTATGGAGACATTGTCTATACCAGTTGGCGCTTCCCATACCGTGGTTTATGTATGTAGATTATTTCAAATCTGTGACATACTTATTTATTATGATCCAACAAATGTTTTAAAAATCAATAGAACGTGGCGCTGTCTGTGTTTGTTGACTGCTCAGGAGAAATAGCTAATGGAAAACACTGTCATCAAATTTATTTATATTTTACTACGATGTTTATGGATCTCTCCTCCACAATTTTGATAAGCCTTCGTCATCACCGCAAAGCGAGGGACATCGATCTCATGTGGTCATAACGATCACATGACATCGACGAAAAATCCGCAAACTTAGGATAAGCCTCTGAAGGTGAAGCTTTGTCCACAGTTAATTAACACACCATTCTCGCAGTATATGCCCGAGTATCCGGCTGCGCATGCGCACGTGAAGCCCGTCGGATTCGTCCGACAGGTGGCGCCGTTGAGACACGGGTTGCTGCGGCAGGCGCGATTCTCTGAAGGCGACAAAGGGAATGTTTATACCAGGATACGTGACAGATTTAGGTGACGTCGTCAATGCGACTGATGTGACGCATTGTTTGATGGGTACATTTCGAAGCCAGGAAGATTTTAATCAAAGCACACACAGTTGAAAGTTGTGCCTGGTGGCAGTGGCCTCGGAAGAGAAAATCTATATGGTGTAATAATCACCCGGCATTACGATGAAATATGGCGAACTAGGTCTGATTGGTAACGCTGCAGCTAAATACTAGCGTACGATCCCCGAGATAGGGTGCTCACGAAAGGTTAGCAGAAAAGGACGAACAGTAGTTTTATTTAAAATTGAATTAACTGTTGTTTTGTGGCTTGAATGCATATAGCCGTATGGTGTTGTTACGTACCGATCTGACAGTTGGTTCCTGTGAAGTCGATCAGGCAGTCGCACGTGTACGACGTGACGGCCAGAACGATGCACGTACCTCCGTTCACGCAAGGCCTGTTACTGCACGGGTTCTGCGTCTCTGTCGATGTACATACCGATGGTTATACGAACATTATTTAAACTTGATTGATACTCCAATGCAAAGCGGCGAAGAAGTCGGGTTCTCTGTAAAGGCGGGGTCTGTGTAGAGGCGGGGTCTGTGTGAAGGCGGGGACTGTATGGAGGCGGGGTCTGTGTGGAGGCGGGGTCTGTGTGAAGGCGGGGTCTGTATGGAGGCGGGGTCTGTGTGGAGGCGGGGTCTGTGTGAAGGCGGAGTCTGTATGAGGCGGGGCCGACGTGGGGCGGGATCTGTATGAAGGCGGGGTAGATGTGGAGGCGGGGTCTGTATGAAGGCGGAGTCTGTATGAGGCGGGGTCGACGTTGGGCGAGATCTGTATGAAGGCGGGTTCGACGTGGAGGCGGGGTCTGTATGAAGGCGGGTGGATGTGGAGGCGGGGCTAACATATTCTGAATATATTTCGAAACAGCATTTATAGGCTAATTGGTGACACTTCCAGGTGAGATATCTACGTACGTGGACGCATGCAGTGACACGATCAACATTGATCGCACGAGACATAACTTACGAGCTGTGGACGCTCCGATTGCGACCCACAATAGAAGCAGAGAGAGACGATCTGCAACGAAAAGAGTACCGATGTTTAACTAATAACGTTCACAGGAACAAGGTATTGCTTTGATGGTATTCCGACTAGGCCACTCACTATTAAATTGTGTATATTATGCAACACTTAGCGTCTGCCCTGCGGTCTACAAAGCAAAGGAACCAAACGTGTTAAAACTACAATAATGTTTACCCACCGAAAGTACGTTTACCAGATGACATCGTCAACTCGATCCTGTTGGTTGTCGAAGTTAGTTTGCTGAATGTCAATAAATCATATAGCATCAGACGCGAAATTCTCACAACATACAATTTAAAACGTATGACGTCATGTGGCGTGAGTGGCGCCAAAAGAGGTGCTAGGCCGTAGAGACAGATTGGCAAGTCAGAAGGATAAAAGGGCACGTATCACTGGGTGTCATGTCATGTATTATTTACGAAATTTTTTAAACCGCACTTCCTCTTATCAACAGCCAACTACATAGACCACGCTTATCAAGCCACATGACGTCATACGTTTTAAATTGCATGCTGTGAGAATTTCGCGTCTGATGCTTTTTTGGTTTATTAACATTCAGCAAACTAACTTCGACAACCAACACGATTGAGTTGACGATGTCATCTGGTAAGCGTGCTTTCGGTGGGTGAACAATATTGCAGTTTATAGAACAATAGGAAGAAGGCTCCTTGAATGTCACAGGGCAGACGTTATGCTCTGAGATTTTGTTTGTTTTTACCTTACCTTACCTGAATTGCCGGTACAATGTTTGTATTTGTTGTTATCTGCATATATGACTCAGTTATTATTTCCGTAATCGTTTCGTTGTAGATCGTTTCTCTTTGCTTCTCTTGTGCGTCGCAATCAGAGCGTTCACATCATTTAAGTTTACGTATTTTCAGACCAGTGTTGTTCGTGATCGCTGTGTGTGTGTCTACGTATGGAATCTCTCACGTCGAAGAGTAACCAATTAGTCTATCAATGCTATTTCGAAATCATTCCAGAAGTAAGTATTATGTTTTTCTCGTCGCAATTATCGGTCGGCATGCACCATAGTTCTGCGTCCATCCTAGCCCCGCCTCCACCGTAGCCTTTTTCTCCATCATTGCCCCGCCTCCACTCTAGCCTTACCTCCATCCTAGCCCCGCCTCCACCCTAGCCTTTTCCTCCATCATAGCCCCGCCTGTACCATAGCATTACCTCCATCCTAGCCCAGCCTCCACGCTAGCATTACCTCCATCCTAGCCCCGCCTCCACTCTAGCCCCGCCTCCACCCCAGCTCTGCATTTATGTTTGTCCCGTCTCCACCATAGCCTCACCTACACCATAGCCCTGCCCCAGCCTAGCTCTGCATCCATTCTAGCCCCGCCTACATCCTAGCCCCCCTCCGTCATAGCTCTGCCTCCTCCCTAGGTCTGCCTCAATCCAAACCCTGCCTCCACACTAACCCCGCCTCCATCATAGCCTGCCTCCCCCTAGTTCTGCCTCCATCTTAGCCCAGCCTCTATCCTAACCCCTCGATCATCATAGCCCTGCCTCCATCATAGCACCGCCTCCATCGTAACCCCGCCTCCACACTAGCCCGCCTCCATCATAGCCTGCCTCCCCCTAGTTCTGCCTCCATCTTAGCCCCTCCTCTATTCTAGCCCAGCGACCATCATAGCCCAGCCCCCATCATAGCACCTCCTCCACAGTAGCCCCGCCTCATAGCTCCGCTTCCACCATAACCCTGCATCCTCCTTAGTTCTGCCTCCATCCTAGCTGCGCCTCTATCCTAGCCCCGCGACCATCATAGCCCTGTGCCCACCATAGTCCCGCCTCCAACGTAACCCCGCCTCCACACTAGCCCCGCCTCCATCATAGCGCTGCCTCCTCCCTAGTTCTGCTCCACCCTAGCCCCGCCTCTAAACTAGCCCCGCGACCATCACATCCCTGCTGCCATCATAACATCCACCTCGGTCCCACGCCCACCTGCACCACGACAGTGTACATTTCATGTAAGGTAGTGTAGACATCGCTGTGTACGTCGACAGAGACGCAGAACCCGGGAACCACATCACAATGGACAAGTATCGTGCACACTGTGAATGTACATGCGTGCATGCATGCACGTGCGTGCGTGCGTGCATGCGTACATGCGTCAAACAATGTGCCACAATAGATGCATAGACAACGTCACCTAAGTATGTCATGTGTCCTATGTTATTGTCGTCTTCAGAGAATCACGTCTGTCGCAGCAACCTGGGTTTCAACGGCGCCGCCTATCGGCCGAATCCGACGGGCTTCACTTGCGCATGCACAGCCGGATACCCAGAGACTTAACCAGAGTTTGCGGGGCTTACGCTGATATGATGTGACTATGGTGATCACATTACACCGATATCCATAGCTGTGTGATGGTGACGTAGGCTTTATGATTAAGTGGAGAGTTCCATAAACCTGGGATAATATAAATGAGTCTGGTGACGTGCTGATGTGTTGAGACAGACAATGATACCCACACGTAGGCCCTATTAGGATAAGCACGCACATACAAACCCAACTTCCTAACGATAGTTACCCAATTTCTATAGCTTCCGCAGTTCCAGACAACATGGTATATCGGTCCTTCGGTTGACGTCTGGTTTCTAGGCGGGCTGTCCTTCTGTTGACGTCTGCTTTCTAGGCGGACTGTCCTTCGGTTGACGTCTGGTTTCTAGGCGGACTGTCCTTCGGTTGACGTCTGGTTTCTAGGCGGACTGAGTCAGTTGGTAGCGTTCAACAGCAACCCGTGCGAGAACAAGTCCAACTGCACGGGGCTGTTTCGTGCCTTCACGTGCCAGTGCGGAACAGGCTTATATGGAACGACGTGTTGCGAAGGTGTATGCTGAAATGTCACTCATATGCAAATATCTTTGTTATCACAGAGATTAAAGTTCTCAAAATCCACGGAACAACACATGTAACGAATTCATATCGTTTGTTGTTTCGTCAAGGGTAATGTTTATGTTGTATAACCGAACACGTTTGATAAACTGTTAGAACAAAATAAAAAAATATATATCGATGGCAGTGGTGTTCCGGCTTCTTTTCTTCCTGTGCATCAGTGTTCGAAATGAGGGGGACCTGGAGGGTCCAGGACCCCATAAGGCAAGAGGGATCTCCTATAAGAAAGAAAAAATGTAAGCTTGGGAGTCTCGCATATTATGAAGTCTTTTTCACACAAAAAATAAGTGCTAGTAGCCATTACAGTGCCTGAAAAGAAGATTTTTGAAGAAAATTTTTGTTTGTGGGGTTGACCAATATTTTTAGGGGACCCCCAAAGTCAGTGGTCATTTCGAACCCTGCTATGCACTCAAATGTCAAAGCGTGGGCCGGCCATACACTTAGGAGACATGGGAATAACAATTCAAAAATAGCATTAACTTGGGCCCTTGAAGAAAAAAGGAAACGGAGATGGCCAGAATCGATATGGAGAAGGACTGTTGGATTAGAGAGAAACCAAATAGGATGGGGGTCTTCGAAGATGGCAAAGCTAGTGATCGTACGAAATAGAGGAAGTTACTAAATGGCATTATGGAACAACTAGGGTGCGAAGAGAATAATAAGTAAGTAGTTTTGCCCAGTTCACTCAGCTGCATGAATGTGCACCTAGCCATAGACAAGTAGAAATTGCAGCGTGGCTGAATGCTTCACAGAGAAGTTAAGTTAGTGTTGGATGGAACAGGCTTGCCCGGATGAGAAGTGTAAAGCGCTATAAAGGAACTTTTTTGTTCTTTTTTTACGCTTACACAACAAACTGGCACTCAACAGTGCATCCAAAAATATGAGCTCAAACGTTATGAAATCCCAAATATAAAACTTGAAAACATTTTCAAACACCTGCAATACGGGAGACTTTACCTCTGTATGGAAAAGCGTACATCCAATTGTATTAATGTGTAGTGATAATCAACAGTTATTGTCCGGTGGTGAGATAATCGTGAAATAGAGTTATTTGCCTAGTAAAAATATCGGTGTTGCAGTGGACGAGTGTTCCAGCCATCCATGCAGTAATGGCGGCATTTGCACCTATCGACCAAACGGGTTCTCCTGCGCATGTCTACCCGGATACGACGGCGCCACCTGTCAGATTGGTGAGTCATACCTAGTGCGATTAAAATAATTCGCCAGTCCTGTCCATAGAAAATATTGTGTCGACTTGTGTATTATAATTTATTATGAAAATGTCCATTTGATAAGATTAGCCAATTGCTACCCTGCAAACACAATGACCAACTGAGGAGAACATTACTTAAACACATGTGTCATATGGTTTCACAGCATATATTGTTACACTGGATATCTCCGTCTCGACTGTACTATTTAGTAATTATAATGATAATAATAATAACAACAACACTGACAATAACAACAACAATAACAACAACAATAATAATAATACTACTACTAATAATACATGAGTACAACCTAATTGCCTTGAACTTTGCATATAATATTATTGGAAGAAACCTAAATATATCTGTATTTCTGAAGACACACAGAAACAGTATGTAGGTTTGCGTATGCAACACGGTAACGATAAACAGCAGAATCGCTGGTGAACCGAGTCAGGCCGTGTTGTAATAACACTCAGGTAAGGAGAAAACATAATTTATTTAATTCAACAATACTTTCAGTAATTCGTGATAGTTTGAGTTGGAGTTTTATGTTGCGCAAATTATGTTGCGCAATTTCGAGTGTGGCTGTCGTGGCCGACTCTCATTCGCCTTGTCGTTTTTTGCAGACTCGGACGAGTGCGCGAGCGCCCCGTGCAAGCATGGCGTGTGCACTGACGGGTACAACGGGTACACGTGTTCGTGCCACCCAACATACTCCGGTACCAACTGCGAGAGGGGTGAGGTGAGGTCCTGGAAGCAAGGACACTACGGTGTTCTGTTGTGTATTATTTCGGTCGTTTAGGAAGGTGATGAAGATCTAAAATTCCAAGTATCCTGTAATTATTTAGTATGCTTTGTTGCAATTTGTAATTATCGAATTTTATTACATTTTCACATCATAATTACTATATGGGGAATATTAAATAAATCAATAACATGTTTTTGCTTTGAGTCCCTTCTTAACTGCAGTTAACAATTCATAAACCACATGCTTTGGTATAATAATACACATTAAACCAATATCTTTACATCAGTTCAGTTTGTCTTCTTTTTGTGCACAAAGGCAGTGTTGCAATTTGTAATCTGTTTATATTAGAAGTTTGTAATTTATATTTTCAGCTCTTAAAATACTGGTTGTTGAGAGTGTTAGCACATGCCAATCATTATAACAGGCTCAAAATCACCTTTGTACTTTTTAGTCAGACTGCTGACACCAAGTTATACTTATACTGGTGTAGGAGACAGTCTGACTTGAGTCACCTTACTTCTACAGAGGAAGACTCAGCTGGCAGTTCTTAGCAGTTAGCACTGTCAGCCAGTGCCAGGTGGCATGGTCTCCTGACTGCATCAAAGGCATTCCATGTCTAACTGATGGATTAACTGGTGAGTGGCGTTTTGTGGACATCATGTTAATTAAACAAACAGGGATTATGACCTGAACTGGCAGCCTACAACTGTTTGCTTAATTGGGTGTTTCTGACTGGGAAGATATGCTGCATGTTGCCTTTTTTGGTATCATAGTCATGGTTATGGGAGAATGCCACCATGGGGGTGTAGGGATGGTTAGGGGGTAACCATCTCGGGAGGTACTGAGACTCGGTGGTATCATAGTCATATTAATCAGAAATAACAAATAACAAAGTAGTTAAAAAATAGTTGAACACTCAAATATTTCAGGAAAGTTTCATTTTGTTAACTACAAATAAATATATTTTCACAGCATATATTGAGAAAGTACTCAGATGTACTCGTAAACTCTGAGTACATTGAGTACGAGTACATGACTCATAAGTTGTACGAGTATGAGTACTTCAAAAATGTACTTGAATACACGACTACCTAGTATTTCTGCCCCAAGTCTGATATCAGCACTTCATTTATTAATTAGGGAAGGGTGGAAAAAGCATCACGTTAGTAATGTTGGTTTTTCCTACTAATTAGAGCCAACATGTCTTTCTAAATGCGAAATAAATGTTGGAATTGCAGGAGAACAACTGGCAGACATTTGTAATTGTAGAAAAACAAAAAGGAAGATAGTAAGATAGATAGTTGCTGTGATATTGCGTGGTTATAGTGTACATACACCGAAACCTAACTTTAGTCCAAATGCTCCATTATTTTGAGAAGCGAACAATTTTGGGATGTAAGGGGTGTTCATGCGCTCAACCGTAAAGACACTCAAGTCAACCTCACCTCCCCGTGGTGCACCCTGGTAACCAGTACATTGTGCTGGGCTAACGAGACTATGGCTAAGGGAAGGAAAACCCCAAAAATAAGCCTACGGCGGAGGGCCAACAACCCTCCCAGCTCAAACGATGTTACGGAAACTAGAAGAGAATCTCAAAAGCTGGAAATGGCTACAGGAAGGCGACGGCCCAGATACCAGCGGATGATGACACCATTTATTTGGACAGTATGACGCTTCCGGATCAAAGCCAAACTGAAGTTCGGAGGCTGACAACGTCGTTAACCAAGCCAAAAGTTAAATGTAAATATAGGATGTTGGAATGTGAGAACGTTGTACTGTATAGGGAAATCAACCCAGCTTGCAAGAGAAATTTATAAATATAAAATAGATGTCATGGGCATTAGTGAATGCAGATAGATGGGACAAGGAAAAGTCAAGATGAACACCGGAGAGTGTAATTTTTTCAGGGAGAGAAGACAACATATACAGATACGTAGTGCAGTGATCAAGAGCTAAAGGAAGTGGACAAGTATAACTACCTGGGTACTAATGTCAGTAAACATGGAGGAGGCGGTGATGACATTGTTAACATAATTCGTAAAACTAGGGTATCCTTCATGAAACTAAAGCAAATATGGAGTTCAAATATATACACATTGAGATCTAAATTGAGGCTTTTTGACACACTTCTTAAACCAGTGTAGTTGTATGGAAGTGAAACATGGAAAATAAACGAAGGAGACAACAGAAAGTTAGATACATTTTTTTCAAGTGCTTAAGACGAATCCTACAAATTCGATGGCCATACGTTGTATCAAATCAAGATATTCTTGCAAAAACAAAATTGAAGACAATCAGCACTGAGGTTAAGTTAATAAGATGGAAGTGGGTAGGACATATCCTACGAATGGACAAGAACAGCAAATGTGAGACGGCATTGACCTGGACGCCTGAAGGTAGAAGAAAGGTTGGTCGACCAAAGACAACGTGGCAAGCAACTATTGAAAATGAAAGACGCATACTGGGGTGGAACAGCTGGAACGAAGCCAGACGTGTAGCAGCTGACAGAGCGAGCTGGAGGAGATGCACTTCGGCCTTATGGGCCACTAGGCCCGAAGAGGATAGGTGAAGGTGAGGTGAGTTGACATTTATAACCCAAGCCGCCAACAGAATGAACAATTCCATTTATCCATGAATGTATTAAACTGAATAACAATTATGTTTCACAGCATCGTTCTTAAAGAATCGAAATTGTAATTTAATTGTTGTAATTGTGCTTGAAAAAGAAACGTAATTCATATGTAATTTGTCCAAAACTGTTGACTGGATTAGAATATGTTAACGCATTATACATAATGAGAAAATGTAACGCAGCAAAAACAGCACGCAACGACGACGACGGCGGCAACTAAAGGCCCGTTCACACGACCAATTAGTTGTCCGATTAGTCGGGCGACAATGAATTTCCTACAAACGGAACGATAACGCATAACAATATGGCACAATAACGCTACACCTACACTGACAATGAGCGTGCCTTTACTTTGCAGTCAAGCTGTCGCTGCGGAACCCGGCGTTCCTCCTACTGCTGGCGGTCACCGTGGCTCTCACGCTCCTCCTCGCTGGATTCTGCTGCGTCTACTGCCACAGCAGGTCGGCCATCTTGATCGCTCTTGATCGCTCAGCCCTAGCGGGTGTCGTGCTCGATCGACACAACAGTCAGCCTATTTTGGCTAGACTCCTGCTTCTTTCAAGTATCCCCAGACAGCTCAGATCATCAATCTGACAACCAAAATCTGAAAGGAACTCCCCATTCACTCATCACCCGAAACTATAGTTACGTACCGCAATAAAACTCAACTTGTTTGTTTGAAATTGCATTTCCACCTTAAATCCTCGCCGATCCCTCGCTCTGGTGGTGAATTTTACGCGTTCCTGTTGATGGTATCACGCTTAACGACTCCGGTTTGTTGTGCCTTAGAGCTCGGACTCCTGAGCATTTAGACGTAAATATAAAAGTTATATTATTATTTCCTCAAGTACGCCTGTTTGGTGTGTCTGTGTAGCGCATAATTTCAACTCCCACATAATTATCATAATTATGAAACAACTAGCAACACTAGTTGAATACTAGTGGATTTTAATTAGTTTGCCAGTACGCGCAAACGAATCATGTATATTCCTCGTCCTGGCGATGAGCATGGCTCGTACGAGTATCTGACGGACGAACAAGAAGATGCGACATTTACGGAAGATAAAGAAGACGCGGCGTCTACTGAAAACAAAGAAGGCGAGGTTCTCCGACGAGGAAGAAGACACAGAATCTTGTGATTGCACTCTTATATAATAGGACCTGCTGCGTTCTGACATGTAACACCAAGTGACATAAGCCACATTTATCTGGTTTGTGGGGCAATCACTACCCCAATCAGCCGTCAGGAGCAATCAGCCGCCTGTCACTGTATCCCCGAAGTTGTGGTCAATATGTACAGTGATGTAGAAAAGTTCGCAACAAATCCCTATTCCCTGTTGCACGCGCAAGGGAGTTTACTTCTGAATTATTGGTTCAACTTTTTCTTGTTATTTAGATGGAATAGTCTGGACGCTTTAAAGTTAACAAGTGACATTTGAACTTAATTGTTGTCGGCACGCACGCACGCACGCACGCACGCACGCACGCACGCACGCACGCACGCACGCAGAAAGGTTCAAATGAAATCGAGTATGCTTACATACCATAAAAACCGGCGCCATACAACTTGTCACATGGTCACCGTGGAGAGTTTATCTTTGGCTTGATCGAGGTTTGAGCACACGGTCCAGAGGTCGACATTGGCGTCGCAGACACATCTGAATTCAACGCGCAAAATTAAGAAACAACACATTCGGCTGCAGTGATGGAATGGAATTTGTAAGTTATTGCTGTTCTGAAATCATCTGTGGAGTGTTGCCTTCTTTGGTAGACGTTGTCCGTAGGATAGTCTGGAGGTGATAGATTCAAGTGACTGCGGCGCCGATGCCGAATTTTGGAGCATTTAGATGTATCCCTCCGCCACTTTCTATAGCAACCATGCATCAGGTGAAGTAAATGTTCACTGCAGAAAGTGTCATTTGAAATAAAAGTAAGAAGTTACATTCAGTCGTCTGTGTACCGTTTTTTGTGGTCAGTACAGAAACAACAACGTGAGCTATATGGCTGCTACGCTTGATTTGTAGCCTCAACTATTCACAGACCCAAACAACGCTGCAAACAATATCTATTTGTCATTTATTCTTGAATGCTTTGAATAAATAGTCAAATACTTAATTTAAACAACACATTTTTGACACAACATGTAAAGCCAATTTTTTTTTAATTGAATTAAACGCTACTCGTTAAACATGCAATGACAATATTTGTTAGGTTATCATGCACCATTAAGGACAACCATATTCGAGACGTTTCGTATATCGTTGAATGGTACTGTAACAAACAATTCTTATATCAATGTCTCCACAAAGAGACGCTGTAGCGACTAACATAGTAGTTACCAGCCAGCTAAACTGATGTGCGGTGATCCCACCAGAATTACCGGACAAGATGTTTTTTATACAACTTTTTAAATTGGTCTACATTTACACAAATGATGACATCAGAATAATGCAACAGCAGAAACTCATTTACACAAGATGAAAATCTGAATTAGTATTACAGATTTCGTACAAAACATAAGATGGAATGTTGTTCAAATACAGATGTGCAGCATGTAATACATATCACATAGGTTCAACGTGTTTCTCCCTGTTGTATGTTTACTTGTTAGCAGCAATTGTACATCTTTGGTGGAAGTGGGGTGTTCATGTCTCCAAGCTTTCCCATTTTTTGATTGCGATAGTGGACATGGGAGTTTTGGCTTTCCCAGAAGTGTTCACGGGTTTTAACGCTGGGACGCAGCTCGCTTCCCTTCCACCTTGGATTTTAGAACTGTTCGTGTAGCGAATTGGCCCCACCTTTGTAGTTATTCCAGTTAGAGCTAGTGTATTTTTAAGCAGGTAGTTGTATTCATAGACTGCGTGATAGCAGGTAGGGCATTATGCTATTTGGTTTAAGGGTGTTCCATAACAATAGTAATGCCATTGTTTCTTTTATTTGTTCTAGGAATACTGCTACTGCTTTGTGGTGAAATGTGGGCTCTATTGAACCCGACGTCCAGGAGGCTCGCATGGGGCGTAGTCAGCCTGGCGTTGGGTTGTGGAGCCCACATTTCTTTGTTTTACATTTCTTTGAAAGTGGGCTTACCCTTAATCCCCACAATAAACGTCATTCATTTGGCCTTTTCATATCTCTATATCTGTGTTGTGTTGTTGATTGCATAAACACATTTCCTGCTTTTAATCAAAAATGCACAGATATTCTAGAACAGCAACTCTTTCAAGCAAACAATACAATGCCAAATAATGTAAGTAATATTGTTGTCATGACAAAAAGTGCTACACATATACTATCTATGCTCATCTTCTGTAGAGTAACTCAGTTTCTCCTCTACAACTACAACTATATGCAACTAGTTATTATTTTAAAGTGTACATCTGTTAGCGTCAATACTTGCACAGCTAAGAACACTACAACTGTTGAAGTAAATTGGATTTAACATATCACATTATGAGCAATCAATCGTAATATAACGTTTTATTCTCACACACGGACTCCATATATAACTAATGTTTCATCGGGTGGAATGAGGCTAAATATTTTGCATTGCCAAAGCAAATAAAAAATATATGATAAACAAATATATTTACACACATCAGATCAAATACAGTCGAACCTCGCTTTATGGTCACCTCAGTAATACAGGCACCTCACCATTATGGACACCTCAGTAATACAGCCACCTCGCCATTATGGACACCTCAGTAATACAGGCACCTCGCCATTATGGACACCTCAGTAATACAGCCACCTCGCCATTATGGACACCTCAGTAATACAACCACCTCGCCATTATGGACACCTCAGTAATACAACCACCTCGCCATTATGGACACCCTGGGATAGTCCCAAATTATTTCCACAACGGTAAAGCATAGGACATTTAGTCCCACTAACACGGTCACCTCGCAATTCAGGTCACTTTGACCCAGTCTCAAGGGTGACCTTAAGTAAGGTTCGACTGTAATCAAGAATTTTTAAACAATGCTGTTCTATTTTAACACAATTCCTCTTTTTAGATATGTTTGTTTCAATTTAGACAAAATATATTAAATTTTCTGATAAAAGCAGTTTATAGCAGGACTGGCAAGCAACAGTCAAGATTAGATTAAATATGTGGTCATTCAAAAAGTGAGGTGCGCAATGTTTCAAAATATGTTGTTTTACTACTATAATAAATAAATATGAATTTTACTGTTATTTAAGTTATCGTGCTAGAACAAAATAATAAACACATTTTTAGTTTCAAAAGATAAATCCTAATACATCTGAAGCATCATTCAATGGCTAGTGGAGGGTATTAGAACACATAGTATTATTCAGAACACATTATTACCCTGCCCCACAGCAAAACTAGCAAGAATTGGACGGCAACGGCAAGAATAAAATGAATGGTACACTCATAATAACACCAGAAAAATATCTTGGACGGACTGTAATCTTCTTAAATGGCTGCAGCAGGTGACTGCTTGTGCTTAGCCAATCAGCAAAGTCAAGTGGAATGTTAGATAAGTCGGAAGTTCCCATAATGCAGTGGCACTTACTACACCACAGACGGAAGGTTGCATGACGGGCAATGCTGTCTTTCTAGTCCTCTGTAGTCTCGTATCTGCAAGGAAGTTAAAGAAATTACTGACATATTGAAAAAACAGCGAAGCACGATAAAATAGACGGTGGCAGACAGAAAAACAATTAATATTTTACACATTTCAACTGATTGAAGACGCATTATACACATAAATAAAATGCTGTAATATGTAGGATAATCCAGATAAGTATCAAGTAGTGCCCAATTTAACAAGGGTAAGACATTTTAAACAAAGCCAAATACCTGGTCCCTGTCTCCTCTCCCCCATAAGGAACTAAGGGGGAAGAGAAAGAAATATGCTGCTGTTGCCTGACCATATTAGCAATTCCAGTGCTGTTTAAAAGTAATGGAAATATACTTGTTTGGGTAATTGTTTGTATTTTTGCAATGATTGTAGCTACACGGCTCCTCTGAGTGCTATCTATATAACCCAGCCCTAAATGTCCACTTCACAGAGTACAGTAGAAAAGATTGAGATCAAAGTGAACACCATACTTGGAGAGAGTTCTACGCAGCTCTTTAATCTGTTCGTTCTTCCTCTGTAGCATTTGCTTGAGATTCTTGAACGGAGCAGTCATACACACTTTCTTCTCAAGCTCCTGAAATGAACAAATTGGGCATTATAGCACGGCACCAGTCCATAGGACAGCTTAAAGCGCTTTACACTTCACCCCTGGCACATCTGTTCTTTTACACTTCACCCCTAGCAGATCTGTTCATTCCACACCAACAGGACTTATCTCGGAAGGATTCATCCATGCTGCAATTACTGTGCGAACAGTATTCGTTCACATATTATCCACTGTCCATAACCAAGTACTCATTTATATAGCTAAAGCAATGTGGCATGAACAAAATTATCCAAACTTCGAAACTGCACCAAGACGATTTGAACCTGGATTCTCTCGATTGAGGGTCTGATGTTCTAACTACTATGCCAATGCGCCATACTAAACACACACAATACTAAACCATCATACCAACACCATCACAGTGACACAAAACAAATTTGCAAAATTCTTGTTAGGTATATGGTAGCTCAGCAGCACTTTCGTTCATCACACTCTGCCTATCTTTCGGATGAAACACTAAAAGTTGTTGGTCCCGTCTACCTGGTGTCGGATGGGCATTGTGTGTAGGATGGGCATTGAATCAGTGTGTGTAGGATGTGTATTGAATCAGTGTGTGTAGGATGGGTATTGAATCAGTGTGTGTAGGATGGGCACTGAACCAGTGTGTGTAGGATGGGCATTGAATCAGTGTGTGTAGGATGGGTATTGAATCAGTGTGTGTGTAGGATGGGCATTGAATCAGTGTGTGTAGGATGGGCACTGAATCAGTGTGTGTAGGATGGGCATTGAATCAGTGTGTGTAGGATGGGTATTGAATCAGTGTGTGTGTAGGATGGGCATTAAATCAGGGTGTGTAGGATGGGCACTGAATCAGTGTGTGTAGGATGTGTATTGAATCAGTGTGTGTAGGATGGGTATTGAATCAGTGTGTGTAGGATGGGCATTGAATCAGTGTGTGTAGGATGGGTATTGAATCAGTGTGTGTGTAGGATGGGCATTGAATCAGTGTGTGTAGGATGGGCATTGAATCAGTGTGTGTAGGATGGGCACTGAATCAGTGTGTGTAGGGTGGGCATTGAATCAGTGTGTGTAGGGTGGGCATTGAATCAGGTGCCACTATAACAAGATACTGGCACTAAATAAGACACCATCATTATCACAGCACTCTACACTGTCAAAATTGTGTAATGCAAGAACAGTAATATGAAGCAACAGATCAAAGAAACTGGTATAAATGCCACTGTTTTGAAAGATGTACCTTCTCAGTCATCTCTAGCATCTCCTGCACCTTGAGCAGCTCGTGCTTTGTGCTCGTCAGGTCTGATGAGATGCCAGCTGTCGCATTCCGATTGGCTGCCTCACTCTGAACACACCCAGCCAACGATTCATTTATTTTCTCACAACTTCTAGTTCTCAAGTCTATTTATCTGGGCAAGCACGCTTTATCGTAGCTATGCCCAAAATATGTAACTATGCTGAAATTTGTGGACGACACAAAAGTGTTTAGAAAGGTTAACAATGATGGTGATAAACAACTTTTACAAAACGATTTAGACAAATTAGTTAAATGGTCTGAAAAATGGCAGATGTTATTCAATTATGGGAAATGTAAATACATGCACGACACAGGGACTTGGTGCAAACTATAAAATGGGAGATACAAACGTGTTAAACACTCATTTGGTTGGTCATCCTACTAAAACAAGAACCATCTTCAAAAAGATTGCACTGAAAATGTAAGGATAACTGTATTTAAATCGATACGAAATCAGTACCACTTTAATTCAAAATTCTTTCCTTTCTTTCTAGCCTACCTGCTCTATTTGATATTTATCATGACATTTCTGGGGAGGCATTAAAAATGATGGAAAGGGGTTATTTTTAAAGTACGAAAAGGGGATCTTGAGATGCAGAAGGGGGTGTTTATTTGTGGAAAAGGGGTATAGAAATTAACTGTGAATTCTCATATTGTTGTTCAGTTCAAACCCCTTACAGCAGCGTAGAGCCACCGGGAGCTTTCTTTCATCAACAGTAAAAGCATTTTATTTTTGGTTTAACATGTGCAGTTGATAAATCATGGCATTGGTAGCAATAAAAAGGGCACATTTTCAATGTTATTTTTATTCTATATCCAGGAAATTCATGTTGGCGGGCCCGTAAAACATAAATTAAAAATGTCCGGTCTAAGTGCTGATATGAACGTTTCAGAGCAGTGTTCTATTGCAGCTTCAAAGGGTAATCAAATTAATGGATTGATTACGAGAAATATAACATACAAGGAAAAAAGCTAATTATACCTATGTATAAAGCAATAGTTAGGCGTCACTTAGAATACTGTATTCAAGCTTGGAGATCATATCGTAAGAAGGATATAGATACACTTGAACGAATACAGAGGAGAGCAACTAAAATGATTCCAGGACTGAGATACCTTAGTTACGAAGAATGCCTAAAAGATTGTGGTTTAACAACCCTAGAGACAAGATCATGCATGCACGCATGCACGCATGCACGCATGCACGCACGCACGCACGCACGCACGCACGCACGCACGCACGCACGCACGCACGCACGCACGCACACTAGCTTGTTAGTCCTGTGACAACTTAGATAATGAGGTCTCACCATGTCCAAGGTTGACTTCAGTCCTTCCATCTTCTTCTTCAGGTCGGCCAACTCCTCTTCCGAGTTACTTCCCTGTCCAACAGAACCAATACAATCTCAAACACTGTACAAACAGGAGGCAAAACAACACGCAGCTCTCACTGGTGGACAGCATAGCGTGTGTGTGTGTGTGTGTGTGTGCATGCGCACGCACGTGCGCATGTATACTTGTCTATGTAGCATTGGCTCTGATGCTAGAGTGAACATACTCAGTGAAACTACTGAGTGGGAGTCAACTTGGTTACACGAGAGACAAAATGTTGAGTGGGAGTCTACTTGGTTACACGATAGACAAAGTGTTGAGTGGGAATCAACATGGTTACACGAGAGACAAAGTGTTGAGTGGGAGTCTACTTGGTTACACGAAAGACAAAGTGTTGAGTGGGAGTCAACACGGTTACACGAGAGACAAAGTGTTGAGTGGGAGTCTACTTGGTTACATGAGAGACAAAGTGTCTTCACCTTCACTTGTCTATGCAGCATCAGCTCTGACTTCGTCTTCTCGAGGTCGGACTTGAGAATGCTCTGATCGTGCTGACTCTGGATGGCCTGTCAAACAACCACCATCTCAGTCACTACAACAATCTCTGCTAGCGGCCCAAAGTGTAGTTCAGTTAGTAATGAATAGAATGGTGTGTAAACTTCTGAATCCTACGATCACTACTGGATTCGCTAGCTTCTAAATGTTCTATTATATAACAAGACACTGTATTTTGATAATTCTGTCCCTGCAGTACATGACACATATATGACTTAGACTTACACCATAAATTAAGTATTTAAATATTCAAACATTAACTATATATAACTCTATGAATTCCTGGGGAATGAACACAAAATATTTTTTTTTTACAGATACATAGAGAAAAAGCACAATTTAATCAGTGTCCAGGTTAGCCATAATCGGTTTCTATGAAGTATGGTTGTGACCCAACTGTATCTGTGTTAATTATGAAGTCATAGGTAAATGCAACTACAAAGTTTATACTGGTATTGCATTGCTACACAGAGAAAAACACTTGGCAATGTTGTGTGTCATGAACAAATAACCTGGTATCAACTGTATGGAAATATCAAAATATGAGCACTCTGGGCTGATGCTGGATTAAGGTTTTCTCGTGCTTGGCAGTGTTGCTAGCAGGGTTGTTTGTTTCCATGTGTTAACTTCTATAAACCATGTCCACACAAACATTAATTACAAAATCTGCAATGCACCCCAAAATAAAACCATCAAAATGTAATAAATGATTACATGCTGTGGATTCAAACCCAGGTCCTCTTGATAAAGTCTGATGTTTTAATATTGTGTGCGACAATGTGCGTGCGCATGCATCTGTGTTCAGGCATGCATGTGTGGTATATAAATTGTGAAAAATAAACTAGTTAACAAATGCACTGACTGTTGACTCAATCTGCTTCAGTCGTTCTCTCAGTCGGCTGTTTTCATCTGTCAATCGCTCAATCTCCTACAAAATAAAATAAATGCAAACAAAACAGGACAAATCCCATTAACGCTACAGACATACTCATGAAAACACCTAATATAAACATCAAATTTACATAAATATCATTAATCTCTTACTAGGAAAATAATAAAATGACACATTATGAATACCAAATATACCTATGTTTAAAATGACAATTTCTGCAAGAACTGAATAAAATATCTGCATAATTAAATAAAATAACTGAATAAAATATTTGCATAATTGAATAAAATATTTGCATAATTCCTGTTGAGTGTTGACTATTACACTATACGTGTAGTAGTTTTCTTGGAAGGAGGTGGCAACGTGGACCCACCTTCTGCAGCAAACCCCCAGCCCCGCCCTCATTGAGGGGCTCCAGCTTGGTTACGGTCATGGGGTTAAACTCAACCTCCCTCTTTGTGCCAGCAAACTCCCGCTCCTCAAAGTCTTTGATCTTCTCCAACAACTCCCTGCAAACACATTCCAAGTAAGGAACGACTACTATGCCAACCTTGCAGTTAGCATCACCTGTGCACCAACACAATACTTGGTGTGTTTGTCCCTGCAATGAACATCATTTACATCATCTTTCAATATAATGGACTTCTCTTTCTGAATAAAATGTCTGAGTCACATATAAAACCAAACGATTTCAACATTCTGTAAATTTTCAGACCTTTCTTGTGAGACAACAATTTCAGATATATTCACCAGTATAAACAGTCAAAAAGAACCCTGTTGAGTCAACTGCTGGACCTACCCTGCGAGGGTAATTTGAGACTGTCTATCTGACAGGTAGTCGCCCCACTAACCTGTTCTCGAGTTCCGAGATGTCAGCCTGAAGCTTCAGATGCCATTTCTCTGCCTGCTGGAAGAGTTGCCGTAGCAACAGGATGTTGGTGTGGGCTGTGTTGATGAGTTCCGTCTCCACTTCCCCTGTCACGACTGCCAGGAGTCCGTCCAACATCTCCGTCACTTCGTCTATTGTGAAAGTGTCCTCTATTAACCTACAAATAAAATCCGGCATCAGACGACGCTCACACTTCCGGAAGTGTTTCACATGAACGTAGTGCCTTAAAATACTTAACTTAGCTGATTTAAGTTATTTTATTTGCCAAGAAGTATCTGTATTCAAGGCTGGTACTTTTGAAATGTTGGACCTTTGGAAATGAGATGTTGCAATATGAAGACGCATAGGTATTTTGGTGGTGACATTCCTGAAACACCAGTAAGTGGGTTAATATTTTGTAAAAACTGCCAATTTTGAGGTAAGCCTGTTTGCGACATGATTAAGAGAGCTTGGCATTGGTATCTACCACTGGAACCTTAATTAAATAAATGTTAGTACTTAGTTAAATGTTAACTATGTATCTAGCTGGAACTACAAGATGAGGCCAGTTGATGGTGCTGTGCAAGGATACTGACCGACTGTCCTTGAGCTCTTCGAAGCAGGCCTTGACCCCTCGGATGCGCTGACCCCGCTGGTAGCGGGCGAACCGCATGTAGTTGATGACAGTCGCCTGATGGTGCTCGTTTAGCCCTAACTCCGACTGAAACACAAGACATTGATCAACTTGGTGATTCCATAAGTTGCTAGTTTCTCTGATGTTGCTAGTTTCTCTTTCTCTCTCCGACACTGCAGCCCATATACAGCACTTGCGTTTTTTGTCTTTCATTGTTTGAGGTACTGATGATCTGATGATCTGACAGAGATTGATGACTACCAATACAGCCTGTACTTTAAATATCAAGTTGTCCACATGAAGACTGCATTTAGGATCCTCATTTGGCAAATACATACCAATCTCCACACACAAACAGGAGATGTAGTAGATTCTGCATATGTATGTATGTATGTATATATATATATATATATATATATATATATATATATATATATATATATATATATATATATATATATATATATATATATATATATATATACATACATATACATACATACAATAAAACCTGCCTTAGCGGACACCTGCTCATAACGGACACCTGTCTATAATGGACACATTTGAAAGCCCCAAACCACTTCCTATTAGTTAGCACTGTCCGCTAACTGCCCATAACGGCCACCTGGCTAATGTGGACAACAGACAGGGAATTTGGACCCAACAATTCATAGTCACCCTGCTGCTTGTGGACAGCTCAAAGTGCTTTGACAGTCCCACGAGTCGGGCTAGCTGAGCCATGGCTGATACGCACTAACTTCACTACGTATGCATTCTGTGTAATACCATCTGCATAATGTAGTCAATAAATAAAAGAAATTTGGTCCAAATAATTTATTCTAAGTTTATTTTTGGGCTACAATGAATGTTGTTGAAAATCAATGGCCATTTTGTGCGAATGAAGGTAATAATAATGTTACGTGTGCCTGATTAGTGTCAAGTAACTTTAATAATACACATATAAGAATGATTATGAAAATTAAATATGTGTTTGTTGCATTTTAATAAGATCCGAATATCCTGGGAGACATTTTCTGGGGTCTGGTGCCAGAGTTTCCCGAAACGCTTCATTCCAGAATTATCGTATCCACGAAAATGAAAGTGCTGACTTTACGACTCACATGATAAAAGCAGCACATCGGCCAATAATTCATAGTCAGCCCACCGCGTGTGGGCCGTTCAAAGTGGGGCAGTGATTTATTTCATCAACTTAATTTATGGCCCACATCCAACTTGTAGTCACAATAGCATTGAACTAACTGCGCTATATAATCCAGTTTTAGTTGAGTTTACTCTATTCCACAGTTAACTTTGTGTCGAAAAGTTAGCGCGATCCTTTTCGCTAAGCCACAACTGACTGCAACTGTTCGTAGAAATTGTCTTTCTTTTCATCATTTGTTTCATTGGTAGGTGCATACATTTGTATAATCGATACCTTCATGTATTTGGAGTGGAATACATCCTCCTATCATTGATAGGTTTGCATTCCAGTAATGATTGCTCTGCTTCCTTTCTCACCATTATTGAAAAAGGCAGCAGCATATCGGCCAACCATTTATTGTCCACCCACCGTTTCGGGGCAATTCATAGTGCATTGATAATCCTGAGTCAATCAGGGTCACCGCCAGCAGTGAAAACATTCACACCTTGGCTTCTTTTGGCCATCAAAGCAATTCCAGCTCGCCTTTTTCCTGGGGCAGTGATTAATTTCATCAACTTAACTGATGGCCCACATCCAACTGGTAGTCACAATAGCAATGAACTGACTTTGCAATATAATCCAGTATTAGTTGAGATTACTCCATTCCACAGTTATTATGTCTATGAAAGGGAATGCGCTGACTCTGTGACACAAAGGCAGCAGAATCGGGCAAATCTTGCCACCAGTTAGCCAATCAACGGACATAATGTGCAGTCCCGACGGTGTCCGCTATGGACAGGTTTCACTGTATATATATATATATATATATAAAATCTCACTGTATATCCCATTATATTGATATATAATTGATCATATATATATATATATATATATATATATATATATATATATCATCAGTTGGCCATTTCTTGTAAATGGCCAACAAAGATTGAATAACAGCATTGATTACGTGATAAATGCAAGCTTTATCCATGAATAAAACTAATTTAGATGTGTCATTTTATGAAAGTGATTTTTATTGATAGTAAACATACAAAGCTAATGGCATATGGGGGAAACATATTTTGAGCAATTGTTTTCAAAAAACGTCGCTCCAACTGCCATATATGTCCTTAAACCAGTTGTCATATTATATTTATGAATAAATGGAAACCGCCAGACTGCAGCTGAACTTATGGTGGGGACGGAGGTTACACGTGTCTCATCAATCAATCTGCAGTTATTTCTACACCTTATGAGATGACAAAAAATAATCGAGCTCAAACAAAGTCAAGCAAACACCCAGCACAACATATATAGTGACGCCAACAGTCTACGTGTGGGTGACAACATGTAAGCAGGCAAGTACTGCAGTAGTCCTGTCATGTGACTCATGTCTGGCACAAACGTTGATTCAGAGGACCAATTTTGGTAGCCACTATTGGAATAAATTCCCCTGGAATAAAACTGCTTGAATAAACCAGTTTTGGCTGCCAAAAGTAGACCCTTCAGTTTAAATTCATATGAGACTTTTCAGAGCTGTAACAATTAAACAGAGCAAGTACTACACATTGTACATAGTTACAATTAAAATACAAAGATTAACCGACATATACATCATTAAGATATGTAGTGTTGGTTGAACTGCTTAGCACACAAACTGGGCATAAGACAGCAGGTGAATCAGCATAAGAATTGCACAATTACGACAGTGTTTACGGAACTGTTTAGCTATACTTTAGCAAACAAAACTTGATAAACCAGGGATTAGTTTTATTCAAGGGGACCAATTGTGGCTACCAGTACTGGTCCTCTGGACCAATTTCTGCACTGGACCAAATTTATTGTGACGGTCCATTACTCCATGCATCACTGTTCCACAGAGTGGCTTAGATCTATTCAGACAGACTTGATCCACAAGTAGCTCCAAGTCTGATTATAGATTTTGACCTGCACTAGGCTGATTGAATACTTGGACTTTGAACAACATTAATAATTAACGATGCTGACTTTACATGCATGTGTGAAACGGATCACACGGCGGGTGTGTGATACAATAAAATTATTACCCATGCTGTTGTTTTGAATCACGTTAAAATGTGTATACAAATAAATGAATATCTAAGCACAAAAGTTCCAACTAGATTTAGGCTAAAACCAAGTTTTTAAAGCATGCATGCATTTAAGGGGAATTTCATACACACACGTCTGGTGCAGCATTTTTTCCAATTCTACAGAAAATCAATAGTTTAAATACTACCACACTAACACCTGCTGTGGGCAATAAATCTCAACAGTATCGAAAACATACATACATAAGAATAGCTTTGTGAATGAAACTGGATTGGTTCAAAGCGAGATATAAATAGATCCAGAAAATAAGTATCCAATACCACTAGACATAATCGATTTTCAGGGACTTTGAAGGGTATTGCACACTACCTACCAATTCAACCAGGCAACTGCATGCTCACTTAAATTATAAATGAGCAATTCTCCAAAAAAAAAAGGTCTCCACTCAGTACATCATCTTTTAACAACTGTTTTGACGTGCCATGCTCATTGTTTCTTGTATGACCTGAATTAATGATGATGCTAATAAAAATTATGATAATCACCTTACCAGCCATTATTGGCAGACAGTTTGAAAACTACACATCATTGAATTGAAATTACTCAGCCACGTTATAATAGACATAAAATAAATAAGAATATATTATTAACCAAAAAACATAATTAAATTAGTGCATTTGTCTCTATGCACCACGTACTAAGGCATGGATTTATATTTAAAAATAATTATAAACCTAAATAATACAATATGATGTATAGTCAAAAAAAAAAAAAATCACTGCTGCAGACTGGACTGTGTACATATAGTATAGAGATGTAGATCAATGATTATTACATGATGTATGCTGCAGCACAACCATAGATTAACAACTTAGTAACATCGATGACCTCTCCAATGTTATTGCTGGTATATATCTACTCCCCAGTCAGTTTCCTTCATGGATCCCAAATGACTGACACCTGTCCTGTTGTTTAAAAGCTAGCTGCCTAGTGAAACCATGGCGCCACAATTATTTCTGTAATCATTAAAGTGAAACCAAAGGCATTGTTTTGGGCCTCTGCACCCACAATAGTGCCTAAAAACTAACCATTTGCAACTATAATCAAGAATAACGCATTAATGGCTGTACATCTTGGGTTTAGGTGGACAAGGCGATTGTTAAATACCTGCATGAGACAGGAGAAGATACCAGAGGAGTGGCGGACGGGGTTGATAGTCCCTGTATGGAAAAGGAAGGGAGATGTTCATGACCGAGGAAAATACCGAGGTATCGTGTTGCTGAGCCATGTCCTGAAGGTATTAGAAAGGATCCTGGATGGAAGGATAAAGAGACAAAGATCCACCAAGACTATATACAGTTCAAGAGAGCAGAACGCAAAGCATCAAGATTGGTATGTCAAGCAAAGAGGAAACATAGTGATCAATGATAACCTCAAGACGGCAACAACATTTAATAATAATTTCGCTACACAGTTCACTCAAGAGAATCTAGACAGCTAACCAAACCCAGCTAAGATGTTTCAAGGAAGTAGCGAAGAGGAATTAAATACTATCACTTTTGAGGAGTCGAGCATATGTAATAAACTTAAGAAGCTAAATGCATCCAAATCTCCAGGAACAGATCAGATTTTCCCAATTGTGCTAAACAGATGTGCTGAAGAACAGGCCGGGCCATTGAATGCATTGTTTACAAAGAACTAGCCGGGCCATTGAATGCATTGTTTACAAAGAACTAGCCGGGCCATTAAATGCATTGTTTACAAAGAACTAGCCGGGCCATTGAATACATTGTTTACAAAGAACTAGCCGGGCCATTGAATGCATTGTTTACAAAGAACTAGCCGGGCCATTAAATGCATTGTTTACAAAGAACTAGCCGGGCCATTGAATGCATTGTTTACAAAGTATTAGCCGGGCCATTGAATGCATTGTTTACAAAGAACTAGCCGGGCCATTGAATACATTGTTTACAAAGAATTAGTCGGGCCATTTAATGCATTGTTTACAAAGAACTAGCCGGGCCATTTAATGCATTGTTTACAAAGAGCTTTCAAAGTGGGCAGGTACCACAAGACTGGCTTGATGCAAATGTCATTCCAATTTACAAGAAAGGAAACTACCGGCCAGTTAGTTTAACTTCACAAGTATGCAAGGTGATGGAATTCTTCATTCTGGAATCCATATCTGAACATCTTAAACAACACAAGCTGATTCTAGATTCACAACATGGTTTTTGACCAAAAAGAAGCTGTCTTAGTAATCTGCTAATATTTCTAGAAGAAGTGACTTCTTATATTGACAAAGGATATCCATGAATCCAATTCATGGCATTACAGACAAGACCAACAGATGGATAGAAAGTTGGCTAACAGAGAGAAGACAAAGAGGGTGCAGAGTCAGACTGGCAAAAAGTGATCAGTGGTGTACCACAGGGATCAATACTCAGCCCAATGTTATTTGTTATCTTTATAAACGACACTGACTCAACCGTAGTAAGCTCCGTGTTAAAGTTTGCTGATGACACAAAAACGTTGAGGCAAGTTCCTGAAGTTGAATATGCTTTTAATCTCCATTCTATGTACAAATGGAGTCAGAATTGGCAGGTACTGTACAACTTCACTAAATGGAAATGCCTGCACATTGGATACAACAACCCGAACTATGACTATGAACTATGAACTTTTATGGGAGATGTACGTATAGAATTGATAGATAAAAAGACCTAGGAGTACACATTCATAAATCACTGAAAGTAAAGGCGCAAGTAAACTATGTAGTCAAAAAAGCAAATAGAACACTAGGGACAATTCGTAGGACCTACACAGACAAAAGCATGAAAAACATCAAAAACTTATACATCACCATGGATAGACAAATTAGAAAGTGTCCAGAGGAGGGCCACTAAGATGATCACTGGAATCTCTAAGCTCCCATATTATCTGAGGTTGCGAAAGTGTGGCCTCCTGTCTTTACAAGATAGGAGGAAAAGGGCTGATATAAGTTTTAAAGATTATTAATGGATTTACTGATATAGACACCAAGAGAATATTCGAGCTAATCCATACCCCCCGTCCAGGAAGACACAAGTCAATAGTTTGACACCACAGTCGACTAGATGAACGCCACAAGTTCTTTTCACAGTAAGTAATCAAGCCAAGGAATACCCTACCAAGCAATTGTGTCAATGCACTAACAGTTAACAATTTCAAAGCAAAATATCAAAATTACTGCCATAACTACTGTTTGGGGGGCTATATATGAGCCAGAAGGCTCCCTGCCCCAAACCCTTTCAAGCCAGGTATGCATTAATATACTGATTTTAAATTACAGTCTACACATTATTAAATAAAATGGTACTTTTTTAGTTTCTGATGCGTTATAGACATAGGCATATTTATATGTCAGAAAGGTATTACGTCAGAAGGGTATTTCGGACAGGTTCTTCACGACGCTTTAGACGTCACAAAGGTTATGGTGGATGTGCCGACATGTTGGCAACGAACCCAGCAACACAACGCCTTGACTCGAGTTTTGGCTTGTAGATGGACGGCAATATATTTTGTCTTTGACAGCTACTCTCGTGTCAAATAAAAATACATATATACTCCATGCACATATAAAGGAAGCAGCTAATCACATAACCCGCAATATTGCAATTACTATGCGCAAAAATATAAAACTTACCATCGTGAGATAAATTTTCAGACGTGCTGGCGCTTGAAAACGAGACCGAAGGCGAAGTGGAAGGAAAATCATGATATCCATATATCGTTTTCATACTTACTAAATTAATTAAAATAAAATATTTTACCTGTGCTTTTGTAAGTCTTGAAATTAAAGAAGTGTAAATAAAAAAAATCAAATATTATTATCTGTTAGCTCCGTATCATGGAATTCATCCGGGCACCTGTTTCATCACGTATCCAAGATGGCGTCGTCTGGTAAGAACTCGTGTTCTTCAGCTGTTTCAAAACACTGTGTTTTACTACATCGCATTACTAAGCTATTTCATTTATGAAATATTGCAACGCCACATAACCCGTTAATGTACTCTGCATTAAGTTTAACAGCGTTGTTTTATTTGTCTAATAAATTTGTAGAGATAGTAGAACCGGACCGGCTGTTCAACTTCACGTCCTGACGCGTGACAGTTTTAATGTGGTGGGGTCGACGCCTGCTGACAATGCGTGGGCGTACTTCCGGTCGTCTTGAAACATTAACCGGTCTTTTTAACGTTGCTTAACATTTTATAAGCCATGTATAGATGATATTTCACTCTCTGACCTAGCTATGAAATCAGTCACCAGCTAGTACATATCCCAGCACGCCAGCAGCAAATAAATATATTTTATTCAGTGAATAATCAATATTAACGTCTATAGGACATGTAATAGTACATATTGTCACATGAAAACTGCTATAGCAACTCCTTGTTTTGTTGAATTCGCTTGTAAACGTAAATAAAAGTAGATTAGAGAGAACTATGCATATATAATTAGGCGTAGGCAAAAAAAGGTGTGTTTCCGGTAACCCGACCCTACCTAGAAAAACGGGATGACCCTAATCTTTTTATTTTATATTTCAATCAATGTTTGTTTTGTTACATTTAGTTAAAACTAACAAAACAACCCGCGAGTAAAATTCAACCTGCATATTCAATGATGTGTGCAATACCAAACTTATTTGGGCCTGCACGCGTGATTGGCAGGATCGTTAATATTTCACCCAATAAGCGGTCTTGTTACATGCTTAATCACGTTGGCTAGGGATGGCAAGATATCACTTGCGTTTCTAGTCTGGATAATAAAACGCCAGTGCTTATTCCACATGAAAATCCTACAGTGAAATTTTTTATACTATCAAACGAAACGTTTGACAGCATTGCTAAATAGTATGACTGCAGCGATGGATCGTGTTGTTTACCTCGCCAACGCCAGTCATAAACGTGGTTATGGGACTTAAATGTAAATTCATCATGTTCTCATGCACGCTGGATCCTGCCAATACCGGCTCTTCAAAGAAGTGGCATCAGCTGTTAAGCAGGCAAGGGCAGGGGCAAAACTTCTGCCAAGATGCCACCAAAATGCTTTGCAAAAGCTACTGCTGCTAATGTCAAGCAACATTATGTCATTGATGAGGACGACACGTCAGGCACACCTCACTGCGCAAATATCCCGAGTGCTCATAGAGTGTGTTGAATGTCGGAAAACAAGAGTTGTGTAAGGCACATTACAACTGTCAGAACGGCAGAAAACTACATTTGCTATGCTACTGTCACAGTTTGACTACACTTGTAGCTATATCATACCGCCGAGTCACTCGCTGCATGGCGTCGTCGTAGTTAGGATGGACATCAACTGTTCAAGCCCAATACAATAGAAGCCCCATTCTACAGCTCTGCCCTGGGACGAGGGAACATATGATTTTACTCATTACTGTGGAGCAGAATGGGCTGAAAGAGACGTGAAGCTGAAACAGTTTCGAAACAGTGTTTCCCATATGTGCTGGGTGCAGTAGGGATGGCTATGTGAAAGCTGTAAATCGCAGTTGGAACATTTCTGGCGAAAGGGTGTTGTGTCACATTGTATTTTTTAAAGATTTAGTTTAACAATATTCATTGTTTTAATTAAACCAAGTTTTTTGGGCCCGTTACCTGAAACACAAAATTTTTTGTTTAGGCCTTATCGATATATTTATATAACAGGTAGCGTGCGACAATAGGGCTATTGCCATAAATGCCATTGTGATATGCATATTTATTGGAGTGAACATTTATAAGTACAAATAGAGATGGCCCAGAAAAATGTTAAGAAAAAATTATACTAGGAACTGTATGAATCTTCTTCCGGGTACAAATCAACCCTCCAGGCCTCGACATTAACACTGGCCGCTAGCCCGTTTCCATATTTTACTTGCCCGGTAGGCCAACATAGTTTCAGACTGTTTTTATCCCATTAGTCACTGTCACAGGTCATCGTTTCAATTGCTTGTCTTTGCCATCCACCCCGGCGCTACAATTAACCGCAATCTTTATCTCATCTGATTTCGTGGTGTCACTTCGTATAGTTGCCATCTTGTTTTGATATCTATGAGTAAAAAAGTCCGCATTACATTGCTACTAGCGACAGCGTGCAGAATTTTTTGTGAATGGCGGACGCCTATATTTTACTAGGGTTGCGCCATGTTACCAGTATAATATAGGTACATCACAGCATTTTCTTCTGCACGGTACGTATCGGTTATCGTGATACGCCTTCGACATACCAATTTCATATAAACCGACTGGTTCACGGACTGTCCGCTAGGTGTCACAACTGCACCTAACATACATTCCAGAACCTGCTATGGCGCAGATAGCTAAGTTTACCGTAACTTTGTACTTCAGTCCAAGAAACAAACCCAATTGTAACAGTCATGGTTATATACAGTGTCAGGTCCGGTTCGCCTATCGTATTTTCGAGTATGACTATATTTTCGAGTATGACTAGCTGTAACTCGATACGCACTCGGCGGCATCACCCGTCGACCTGCTGCACCTGCGTCTTCGACAGATGGCATAATTATGGTTCTCAAGCAATTCCTGCAGCAACAAAATAAATAATGGTCAAACTTGCATCCTTCAACTTGTAATGCGATGTATGCAAAAATGCAAAAAATAATGTGTTTTTAATAAATAAAAAATATTTCGGGCCAGTAACCTTTGGGGGGGGGCAGTAACTTTTAACATCTGCAAAAACTAAATGTCAATGCCTGCCCTCTCTCTTCAAGGCTTATAGACTCGGTGTGTGTGCACACCTGCTAAATTCATGTAAGAGCAAGTAATAAAATATTTGGAAGAAAGAGAAAAGATGATAGCATGCGTGTAGAACTGCAATTTAAGGAGAGAAACAGTTGATAGTGTGAAAACTGCAATATCAATTAATGTTGCAAGCTGGAGATCTTCTGTCTGAAAATGTCCAAACTTCGCGTTGTAGCTATCTGCAACATTAGAAATGGTTAGTTTTGTTAGCAGGTTACATGTGTATTACATGTGGGTGGAAGAAACCCAGTTACGTGATTAACTAACATACATACATGTGTGTTCCAGTATTCCGTCACAAAATATATTGTCCTTGAAATTGTGGAATACATATATATATTTGGCTAGTTAGTGCATTGACAAATTACTTATCCTGTTCATGCCCGAGTGTGGCACATAAGGCTTGCACAAGAACTTGCCAGTTCCCTCTGTCTTGGGCTCTCCTCGCAGCTGTGCCGCGTGTCAGCCCGGAGGCCTCCAGGTCTTCCATGGGCCGTCTCCATGTTGTTTTCAGTCTACCCTTTTTCTTCTCTTCTGGGGTCCAAGTCGATGCTGTTTTCACCGGTACATCATAGGCCTGTATGAAAACATGTCTGAGCCATTTCCATATTTTCCTTTTCAGGATGATGCAATTGTTCTCATGTTTGGAGGAGCCTGGTGTTGGAGGTTGTCTCAGACCAACTTACACTTGCAGTATCTTCCTAAGTATTGATTCTGTTGACCAGTAAATTTGCTTTTGTTGCCATTTTAGCAGTGAAGAAGAAGCAGAAGATGAAGGGAAAGACGTTGAACCTGAATGAGTTCCTTGCGGATGACTCTGGGACTTCGGGTCCAGGATCCAGCTATGTTCTTGCTGCCAAACCCCTCAGCTGGGGAGAACAGATGGATAATCAAGAAATAGAAGGTATGGTTGTGTGGCTGATTTTTTTAATTAATGTTTTTGACTGCGTTAAATCTATAACAGCAACATTTTGGATTACAAAATGTGTGTGTGTCGTATAACCATATATCAGGATTTATATTATGAACTGATGTACGTGGGCTTTATGATGTAAGAAAATGGTGAAAGCTTATAATTGTCATCTTCAGAACATTGTGGGTGAATTTGCAGTGTTTTCCTAGTTGCAGACTGAATACTAAGGATGGGGTGGGTTTGGGGTGGAATGACGTAGGAAATACGTTTACAAGTATACACTATGGTAACTTTATTACCAGATATTGCTGGTGGCAAAGCTGATGCTTGTTGACAACATTTTGGCAGCATAGCATCCAGTTGTGACAAGTGACAAAACTACTTTAGTTCTCCATTCGTATTATTCTGCAATTCTTGGTCAGATCAGCCATTATACGCCAAGTCAGCATCATCTACAAGTTGGCACAGTTGTGCTGATTACTTTTATTGATTGACGTTTTCAATCGCACAACATCCTTGTGGAAATTTTACAAACATTAAATGTTATCTTCACAAGGTGATGACTTGCCCGAGTATGGAATGTCCAGAGGCCCAGCCATTGACCGCTCGAAGCTGCCGTCAGCCCCCCGAGCTGCCCGGGGTGCAGATTTTGACCCATCCCGCTTGCCAACACGTCCACCCTACACCGCATTCCTTGGCAATCTCCAGTACGACATCTGTGAGGAGGACATTGAGCAATTCTTTATGAAACTGAAGGTAAGTTAAGCAGTACCACCCGGTCCACACCGTCTGTGTGTGAGAATACAATGCAGGTATGCATGAAGTTTGAGGTCACCATAATAGCAATTTGCAAACTTTCTTAATCCTCTTCGTTTCTTCTGGCGCATATGGCTGAGACAAAACTTCTCCACTTATGTCATTATGCAACCTGCTTAGCAGTTCTGGGGTTAATTCTCCTTGTGTTTGGTCATCTTCTTTTTTTAGGTGGTCTGACTGTTTTGGCTGTATTGTCGTTCTCCTTTTGCAGGACATGGCTGATCAATCTCCATCTTCTTGAACAAGTTATTCATGTTAATTTGTGATGTTATTTTCAGCAGTTCTTTGTGAAAATTCTTTTGTGGCCAGAATACTCGCATTATGTTTCGAATGCATTTTGTGTGGAAAGTTGCCTCATAATAGCTAGGTTTGGGTGTATTTCAATTTGTGTTGGGACTTTCACTTCTAAATGATGTTAGGAGAATTACTTCTCATAAATTTAGTTAATTTCATGACAGAAAAATTTACATTTTAACGAATGCATAGTCAGATTTCTTGTGATTGTGTTGCACAGAATGTTGCATCTTTGTATCCACCAACCATAGCATAATGCCATTATATTGTGACCTCCACACACTTGCAGATACTGGTTATAAATACCAGCAGCTTGGGCCTGACACTGTTTTCATTAATCAAACTGAAGTACAATCAGTATAGTGCCTTTGTAGCTAACACCATTGATCATATGGACATAATTACAAGAGGAATTTAATTAACTCTGTATGGTGCATGACTGCTTACATATCACCATTCCATTTTATATTCAACACTGCTGACATCATTAAGTGTAACAGTGTAATGCAGAAATATGATTACAGTTTCATAATTGTTTATAAAGTTGTTAAAATTTAATTCCACCAAACTAGGTCTAGGTGGCTAGGCCCTGTGTTATTATTCAACAAAGGTGTACTAGATTGCGTGACGCTGAGTGGTATGCTTCTGTAATGAAATTGTAGTCTGATCACCAAATAAATAAATGGCTCCAGGAGGGTGTTTGAATGAAATTTATTTAGTTATTTTGTATTGAATTTGTCATGGGAAAGGTTTTGCATTTTTGAAGTATTGATCTTTGAAAGGTCTTATGTCTGATCAGCCCAAAACACTGGTACATGTGTGTGGCTCTCAATGAGCCAATAGCTTCTTTATCCAAATCCACCTATAGTTTGTTGCTTCCGATGGCTGTCTTGTCAAATTGTATTAATACATGGTGTGTGTGTGCGTGCGTGCGTGCGTGTGTGCGCACACACACACACACACACACACACACACACACACACACACACACACACACACCATGTATTAATACAATTTGATAAGACAGCCATCAGAAGCAACAAACTATAGGTGGATTTGGATAAAGAAGCTATTGGCTCATTGAGAGGCACACAAACGTACCAGTGACCATGCCCATCATATAGCTGTCAGTTCTGGTTTAACTTTCAGTTGGTCAACATCCGCCTCCCTCAGGAACAGGGACGAATGAAAGGCTTTGGCTATGCAGAGTTTGAAGACCGAGAATCCCTCATAGATGCTCTAGCCCTCAACGACACAGTAAGTTGTCCGTGCCGGTCTTAACTTTGCCTGTTTTATGTTGTTATTAGTTTCACCTGACGCTGTTGATCTGTGTTAGCATATCTTGTGTGTTGAAGCGTGTATACGATATCATGTGGTGTAACTGCCAGCTGCTGCCAAACTTGTATTAATGACGCGAGTGGTATTTGATGTCAAATAGCAATTTCTGCTAAACAGATGTTATTTTAAACCTCGCATTCAGCAGACTCTTGTAATTAAATAAATAAATAATTTTTGTGGACTGTGGTGGAACATGCCGTTATATGCCTATGATGTGCCATTATGTGCACGTGATGTGTATCTTTCAATGTGTTTTTGCAGCTGCTGAATAACCGTAAAGTGCGAATTGACCTGGCAGAACAGAACCAGGGTGAGGGCCGTGTGGCGCTACTTTCTTCTCGCACATCTGTCATGTACTGTGTCATTGTCATGTCTAATGTCCTTCCGGCATTGATATGTCAACACCATGTTTAATGGCCTTTCCTTGTCACCATAACTGATGTTCTAATGTCACCGCCAATTTTTTTCTTTCCACGTTGCCTCAGTTCACTCAGCAGTGTAGATGAGTACCTGGCAAGAGCTTGGGTTTAATGTATGTGAACGAATAGTGTTCGCGCATGGCTGAATGCTTTCCAGAGAAGTCGAGTTGGTGTTGTATGAACTGATTTGTTTTGAGTGGTCCTAAGGACTGCAAACTGTCTGTTTGAGAACTTAACTTTACTTTTTTCTGTTTAGTTTCATTCCAATGTCACTGCCATATCTGACATATTTTTGCAGTGTCACCACATCTTACAGAAGTTCCAGCGTAATTTTTAGTGTCGCCATCATCCAGTGTGATCGGTAGCAACCTCTCCCGTCCCATGAAACTGTAATTGATATTTGGTGTCTGTCCCCATGACAGGTACAGGTGGCGACAGAGATCGTGGACAGTGGCGTGAAGGTGATGAAGATCGCACAACTGGTGACTGGCGAACTAAACCAGCGTCACACGATTCATTCGGGGGTGAGTGAATATGAACCCTTGTCTCACGAAATCAAGTTTTGTCGCCCGGATGCAATAAAACTCTGCTACGATTAAATTTACCATTTTTTTCATTTTTAAATTGTCTTTTTCTATAGAAAAGCAACTACTAAAGTAATATAAAGAGTAATATTTTGTTAAATGCCTCCTCACTGAAGGTGTTTTACAAACCAGACCACTTTGAATTGACACTCACCAGCTGCTTAATCCATTTTCCGTTTGATAATTTTGAATAGCTGAGGAAAATTGGCAAAATGTATTTTATGCAATCAACAATACAACACAGATATAGAGATATGAAAAGGCCAAATGAATTACGTTTATTGTGGGGAGTGTAAGCCCACTTTTAAAGAAATTGACAACAAAGAAATGTGGGCTCCACAACCCATCGCCAGGCTGACTAAGCCCGATGCGAGCCTCCTGGACATCGGGTTCAATAGAGCCCACATTTCAACATATAAAGCAGTAGCAGTATTCCTAGAACAAATAAAAGAAACAATGGCATTACTATTGTCATACAACACCCTTAAACCAAATAGCATAATATAATAATATATATAATAATAATAACTACAAAGGTGGGGCCTATTCGCCCTATTACACAAAACAGTTCTAAAATGCAAGGTGGAAGGGAAGCAGGCTGTGTCCCCGCATTAAAACCTGTGAACACTTCTGGGAAAGCCAAAACTCCCATGTCCACTATCGAAAATAAAAAAATGGGTAAGCTTGGAGATATGAACACCCCACTTCCATCAAAGATTGTTGCTAACATGTGAACACACAACAGGGAGAAAGATGGGGAGGAGGGTGGGACAAATTTAAAAAGCACATCCACTCCGTATGCTTTCACAAAACGAAGTGGCTAGTCTGAGTTTGAAATCTGTGGTGTCGCGCAGCTAGTGCATGCTGATTAGTTCAATATATGGAGGCAGGCAAACTGGGTCACGGAGTGCTTCACCCAGCTCTGCTGGAATTAGCATAATAGAATAAATTAGCAATGGACCAATCGTTAATTGTATGTGGTGTTGCTTGCATAAAAACCTATATGCAACCTTGGCTGTGCCAACGTCGCATAATCCCATTTACATCCTCGTAATTTGTAACACCTTCATTTGTGTAAATATTTACCTGATTTATCACATTTTATCCAGAATACGACTACAGTCTTGCACTACTGTGGACAAGTGAAACAAAATTAGACTCAGATTAGATTATTATCCAAGACACCTGTAGAAGTTCTAGACCTATATGAATAGACCTACAGAGAATGGTGTACAATATAAAATAAACTTAACTCTTTTAAAAGTTGCCTCCTTCATGGAGAAAAAGTCAGGTGAAAAGTAAAATAACAAAATACAGTTGGAAGTAGAATGTAATATTGTATGCAGGAATACAATGTACATTGCATTATTGTAATGTGTATTTGGTGTATTGTTTAAGATGATCGCTACGGGGGCCGCAGCGGTGGTGGTGGCTACGATGACCGGTAGGTGGCGCTGCATGTCTGGGTTCTTGTCTTTTGTCTGTCAGCTGTAGTGAATGTACTGTTCAACTATCACATGGTGGGCCAGTAGCACCCACACTAGTTTGATCAATATCATTCATACGTTTAAACGATGCCATCATAAACGACCAGATTATGGCATACATGTTAACTGTTAAGTCTCCCGGATTTGCTGGGAGACTCTCGGAAATCTATCAAATCTCCCGGTTTCCTGCACAGGAGAACAAATCTCCCTTATTTCCAGTAAGGCAAAAAAAAATTTGTGGCCTCAGTTGACAAAATATTGTCAATCCATCCTTCTACTCACACCCACAACAACAGCAGGGGTGATTTCAATTAAGTTTTGTGCAAATTGGACAACAAAGACTTGGCTAAACAGTGTCCATGTGCCTTGCTTGTTGCATTGTTTTTAATTTGCGTTAAATGATCAGTCCCCATTATAGTTCATTGATGTGCAATCCGTTAACTATCCTATTAATATACCTATTAATGCATCTCCACTTTATACAGGTTTTATTTAATTCACATGTTTGATAATTGTCACAATCGGAGCACATTATGAATGAAAAAACATTTAAAAAAATTATTTTACAAATAAGAAATAGCCACTGTCATCCAGGATCACAAATGCCTCCATGAAGTACTGACTCCGTCATCCAGGATCACAAACTTTAAAGAAAATAATTTTTTAAGTTCTGGCCATGTTAATAAATATCATGTTAGTTTGTGGCATGTGTAATAAAATATGTAGGCTACTGCCAATAAGATAAGGGATTTTTAGTGTACAGTAATATATTTCAGGAGTAGAACAAATTGTTTTATTCCTAGACCACTATAGTAAACATGTTTAATAATTATACTAGTCCACAAAGAATTCTACTGCCAAAATGTTTATATTAGCATGTCAATGAACCATTTAATAGTACAGTGCAGTGTATTTGGAACCAAAACTGATCTAGTGGTAATTTTTATGTGTGATGAGGATGTGAAATACACAATTATCTGATACCCTAATAGTAAGACCCTCCAATTTACACATACATCTCCTGCATGTGCATTTCTGAAACTTATCAGGTATGGATTGTGGCATGATTAACTGTACATCGCTGCTACGCATCAGTTTTATTTTATGCAATATCACCGGCGATATTGCGTTGAATAGAACTGATCCTATTTTGAATCGTGTGTGATTTTCCTTTTTAAACAATGTAGCCATCACCTCGTTGTGGCAAAGATATTACCTCGTGTAAACCCAGCTTTGGTAAAACATTCCTGCGTTGCCCATTTATAATGTGCTTTTCATAATGCAAAATTGAATCGTGTTCTTAATACATAAGTAACAAAATAGTTGTCACCATTGACAAATCACTAGATGTTGTTTAAGGGACCCTCAATTATATTTTTTCAATCGTCTTGTTTCAGATTCGTTGTTTTAGCAAAATATGTTTTTTACAGTATCCGGTCAAACTTCGTCAAAAAAGCAGTTGTTTGTCTCTGTATACTATGACATAGTCATAAGGCTACCTCATCTAATAGTCAATGTTTTTTGATGATAGCAAAAATATGCATTCTTTAATTAAACCGGCTGCATGTATCGCAACTATTCATACGCTATACACATCTGAAACATCAGTTAACCTGATTCACGATGGGTTAAATCAAAGGAGGAGGGAGTTTTTAATGGCACTCTGTTTGCCTGTGTCATTATAACAAGCTATTGGCATTAATATGCCATCCTAAGTCAACAGTTGTTATGTTTTAATCTGGATCTGAATGTAGACATTGTTTCTGTTTCTCTAGGGGCAGTGACCGAGGACGATTTGGTGACAGGGATCGATATGGTGGCGATAGGGGAGGTGACAGATTTGGTGGTGACAGATATGGTGGCGACAGATATGGCGGCGATAGGAGTGGTGACAGATATGGAGGTGGTGGTGGTAGTAGATATGGCGGGGATAGAGGTGGTGACAGATTTGGTAGTGACAGGTATGGTGGTGGCAGGGACAGTGATAGGTATGGTGGTGGCAGGGACAGTGATAGGTATGGTGGTGATAGAGGTGGTGATCGATCCCGCTATGATGACCGAGACCAGGGTAAGTCAGTGTGTAGGGTGATTCTATGGGGTGTGTGTAATGTCTTAAATTGTCTTATGCGCATTGGATCTTGCACTGTAATTTGAGAGCGGTTGAATGGACTGCATTTGCTGAGCGATATGCTTCTTTATCCTAATGATACAGTCTGATCACCAAATTAATAAATAGATGCCTCCTACTAGATGTTTGACCGGAATTTCGGTGTTATTTCATATTGAATCTGAATCTGGAAAAAGTTCAACATTTTTGAAATAAAAGGTCTTACATTTGATTAACCCAAACCTGCACATGCCCTGTTTTAGCGAAGTAAAACAGACTAGCAGTTGTGTACCTTCTTATTTGTATCGGTAATAAATGTGTAATGTATCAACATTTATATTGCTTTAATATTTAATTGGTCTAACTGACAGGACCATGAGCAAGAAATAAACAACGTGGTTGTGATGTAAATGCAATCATCCAACCATTTGGTTCCCGAAAACTGTGGAAACGGAAACATGAAAAAATGGATTAATGAAGCAATTTACAATGTATCGAGATATAATGCGGATGCAGGTCACGTTGCCAGTGAGCATGAAGTAGACTGACGTGCTGGTTTGCCTTGTAGGGTATGGGAGGCGTCAGTTTGGCACAGGCTTCCACAGCGGGGGAGACCGGGACTCGTACAGGAGTGGGGGAGACCGGGACTCGTACAGGACCGGGGGAGATTCATACGGAAGTAATAGTTATGACAGGTATGGCCGCTGCAGAATTATAATTATAAATTGTTCATAATTAATCTCTGAGGCAAACACTATTAGTATCAAGATGGGTGTCAACCTGCGGACTCGTGTTTTGTTTTCTTCGACTTGTGTCATATGCGAGTCCTGCATACACTTTATTCTACTTGCAGTTATGTAGGTTGTTTACAAATTATGTAACATTTTACTGTTGTCATGCTTTGTTTTAATTATAATTTATATTTTAAGGGAAAAACCTAATGTAATTTAAAATAATTTACTACTCTGAGAGAGAAGGCTCATACATACGAATGCGTCATGAAACTGGTCTCAGGTTAATGATTGATTACACTGTGATTGTTTAGAATAAGATACTGCTAATACCTGTATAAGACCTGAGACGCTCTCGCCAGTTTCACATGTTGCCTAAAGACTCATTTCTTTCAAACCGCATATTTTCCACATGCTTACTAGTGCTCTATCCATTCTCATATAATTATGGCTATTTTTCTGCAATCTTATTCCTATTATTTGAAAATAAAAAAAAAATTAATTTGACTATTTAATATACTATTATATCAATATTTTGAATTATATATATATATATATTTATATATATTTGTAATTATTATTATTTATGTTTAATTATTATTTATTTATTATTACTACATTGCTATATAATTGCTGTGCAACATTTATTAACAGTGTTTTATTACTAGTAGCATTTCAATATATTTATTTTTAGTTATTTGTTTATTTAGCAATTCTAGAGTATCTCATTGTGCTATATTTATTTTAAAATAATTCTTATTACTAGTAGAATTTTAATATATTTGTTTATTTAGCCATTGTAGGTTGTCTTATGTTTTCATATGCTGTGAAGTGCCATGAACAATTTTGAATCTGACACTGCACCAAATAAAATACGTTATTATTATAATGTCATATGTGAAAGTCTAAGACGCCTGTTGTTGCTTTGAACAGGGAAAGAACTGGAGACCGGCCAGATTCTGATCGAGGTACGTGTACAGATAGTATCTTTACGTCTTCTGTGTAGTTTCTGTTTAATTCTACTTAATGGATAATTTAATGTAACTAGTATTGCATGGACCAAAAGATCACTGGGTAATGTATATATGCAGGTGGCGCTGCTGGCAGTGGGGTAGTTTTTGAAAACTCGCTGTCATTCCATTCACCAACACGTAAGATTGGTAAGGCCTAAACAAAAAGATTTTGTGTTTCAGGTAACGGGCCCAAAAAAGTTAGGTAGGGTAGGTAGGGAAATATATTTTTTAAAACTACAGTAAGCTTACAACACGACATCGTTTATGGACGCAATTTATTACACCAACATGAAAACAAAGCGTCTGCACTAATGGCAATAGTCCGTGTTCAATGTAGATATCACATAATAAAGTCAGTTTAATTAAAACAAAGAATACTTTTAAACTAAATCTTAAAAAATTACAATTTGACGCAACACCCGTTGGCCAGAAATGTTCCAACTGCCATTCACAAAAACGAAATATATATCAATGCACTTCGCTGGTTCCGATTGGTTACACTTAAATATGCGTACTTAATTATTTAAAGGCATGCTTTTAACATTACGGACACATACTTAATTAATTAGAAGCATGCCTTTAACTTTACATACGCGTGTTTAATTAATCAAAGGCAAGCTTTTAATATTACAACCGTGCCTTTAACTTAGAGTATTTAAATAGTCAAAAATTAAATAAATAAATATTAAAGGTGAGCCTGATATGCTGTCAAAGACAGTAATGATAATCTGCATAACGTGTTGAATTCAACTTCTTCAAAAATATCCTTTCTCGAAAATCTGACACCGATTTTGAAACTGTTTTCACATTTCAATTTCTCAACGCGTCAGTTATATCACAAAAATATACTACAAAACGGATCTGCCAGCTCAAAATTTCATTGATATTTCTAATCCAGACTAGTCAGTGAAGACGAACTCACAAAGTTAACAAGTACCAGGCCCAGGTCCCCAGGAGGTTTTTACAGACGGCAGGGATTTTTGGGGCCTGGTAGTGGCACTTGACTGGCTGCGTGCATTCAACACTTGAAACACATTCTTTGGTGCCTGAGCCTCAATGCTAGGGCCGGTATTTGCAGGATCCGGCGTTCATGATATCATGATGAATTTACATCTATATGCCGTAACTACGTTTATGACTGGCGTCTGCGAGGTAAACGCGTCCGTGTGCGACACGGTTGTCCACGGTCCTTCCTCCTGTTCCGCCATGGCGATTTCACACGATCCATCACTTCAGCTATACTCTTTAGCAATGCTGTCAAATAGGATTTCCATTGTGGAATAAGCTATGGCGTTTTATTACGCAGACTAGAGACGCAAGTGCCATCTTGCCATCCCTAGCCAACGTGATTCAGCATGTAACAAGATCGCTCATTGGGTGAAATATTTCCGATCCCGTCAATCACGCGTGCAGACCCAAACAAGTTCGGTATTGCATACATGTCATCGAATACGCAGGTTGAATTTTACTCGCGGGTTGTTTTATTAGTTTTAACGAAATGTAACGAAACAAACATTGATTGAAATATCAAATAAAAAGATTAGGGTCAGCCCGTTTTTCTAGGTAGGGTCGGGTTACCGGAAAAACACTTTTCGCCTATGCCTAACCGAAATCCGTAAGATTGCAAATGAACCCGTATAATTATCTGTGTCCCCAGGTTTGCCATGTATGCTCAAAATGAGCCCACCATGCAAACTGGGATATATTGGTTGGATCTTGCAAGACGTTGGCCGAGTCACTGCGCAAGACTAACATTTTCATGAGAGATGTACAGACAGTGGTGGATATTTGAACTAATAGACTTCGAGCAGTGATTGCAGTGATGCTGAATACTTCCCAGAGAAGTGAAGTTAGCGTTGGAATAAATAGGTCTGCGGGGGGAGTAAGTGTAAAGGGCCCTGAGTGGTCCTACAGACTAGATACCGCGCTAACTAACAACATACCTTTAGTTTACTTTTTTATTCCAATATACTCTGCAACAATGAAAGCAAAAATGTATTACTATGGGCATAATCAAGCAAACTTAGGCTGATATACTCTGCTATGTTAGTAGTGTTGTAATTTGGAAGCTGTTGTTAGCCATTAAGCTCATAGCCAGTTGATGTATTGTTTAATTGATGTCAACTGCAGCCAGAATTTGCCAGTTAGCAACATATGGTTATAAATATTCCAATGACGTCCACAGAGTTGTATCCTCTATCTTGTTTTGTTTACAGAACCAAAAGAACGTCCAAGGTTACAACTTAAACCTCGAACAAAGCCGGTTGAAGAGCCCCAAACCCAGCCCCAGGCCCAGCCCCAAGAGGCCCAAAAAAAATCGGCTTCAATATTTGGTGGGGCAAAACCCGTTGACACTGCTGCGCGAGAACGAGAGATCGAGGAGCGACTGTTCAGGGAGCGCCACCTGTCAGACAAACCGGCAGAACCGCCCCGTGGCGCACCAAGACAACAGTCAGTTTCACCTTTAGGAGTGTCGAATCATGTAATTTGAAATACATTCATTATGCATAGTGAACATTTCAAGGTTCAAACGGTTTTCTAATCCTACCATTGTAATCTTCGTTGGCTGTAGTAATGCTTATATGATGACACGTTTCTGGAGCATTGACCATTTGGTATGACTGCCACAGTTCATGCCAAAATGTTCCTTTTCAGAAAAGTTGGAGTTTGTTGTTTAAAAATTTTTTTTGATTAGATCTTGCAATTTTAAATCCTTTAAAATGGGAAGTTTCAAAGATTTTGCTTAAGCTATAATTCTTAAAAGGCAGAATGAAGTACCGTATTCACCCTAATAAGCGTACAGTACGCTAAAAAAAATTGGGCCACTTAAAAATGTTAAGGAATCTGTTCTTATAAGCATTTATTTCTCTGTTTAGCACTAGTGGTGTCATTTGGTAACTAGTGTAGAACAACTGAACAGTTGTGCCAACTGTTTAACACCAGGTAGCGACACTTCAGTTGTTCCACACTAGTCAAATTACAATAATTATGGATCCTGCTAAAAAAAAAGGTGTACACTAATTAGGGCATGTACGCTTAATAGGTCGAATAAGGTATTAGTCTTAAAAAGGTCTTCAATCTGATCAACAACCCAAATCCGAATACAGCTTGTAATGAGGCATGCAACTTGGAAAGAAGCCTGACTCCTAAGGTGCACCATGTTTAAGATGAAGTCTGATGCAGGATGTGAGTTTGATTTGTTATATATGTCGTCATGATTACTTTGCGTGTTCTTCCAGAACATCAACAGGTAGCAGTGGCGATCGTCCTCACACGCGTCGGGACAGTGGCAGTTCCGCCGAGGGATCATCTACGTCATCAACACGACGTGAACGCTTATCAAGTTCTGGTTCATCCAAAGGCATCAGAACAGGTTAGATGGGGCTTCTTTGTTTAGTGTGTATTGCAGCAAGGCGTGTTCTTTGGTCTTGTTTGTTTTTGGTGTGTAGTGCCATCTCCTGTTCTATTTGTTTATTGTGTATTGCAACAAGGTGTGTTCTTGTTTGTTTTATGTGTTGTGCAATGTGTAGTGCAGCCTGATGTTTTCTTTGGTCTTGTTTGTTTGCTGTGTTGTGTAGTGTGTAGTACAGCAAGGTGTGTTCTCTTGTCTTGTTTGTTTGTTCGTTTGGTGTGTAGTATGGCAAGATGTGTTGTTTGGTGTTGTTTACCTACCACATTGTTCGATGTGTTGTGCAGCCAGGTGTTATTCAGTGTGTAGTGCAGCAAAATGTGTTCTTTGGTGTAACGGTGTTGTTTGTTTACTGTGTTATTAAACAAGGTGTGTTCTTAGGTCACGGTCCAATGAATGGCCGCTCGCATATTCTAACCTAGCTTGTCCACCACTTGCACTATCTCTGTAGATGACATTGGCGTTTGCACCGTGTGCGACACCCTAGGTGCACAATACACTTATCCCGCTTACTTCACGCTTAGAACATGGCCGATGTCACATAGGCTGTTCCACAATAAATCATAACAGGAGTGTGTTTCCAACTCATGACTTTTTCTTGCATGAATCTTGTTTTTAATGCAATGGAAATAAATTTAGTGTTATTTGAAAGTTTGTTGTTTATAGATAATAATTAAATTGTATGTGAATGTAATGTCCGTCTATTTTCGTTATCATATCCATTAAAATGTCTTTGAAAAAACTCTATAAATAGTTGTTTGTCCTTTAGTATTCAAGTTTAATCATGTATTTAAAATTTCATTTTCTGCCGAGAATAATAATAAATCGCGTTTTAGGTAGATATTTGATAATATAGCAACTGTTTTGTCACATTGAAAAATGAATACTACAACAGCAAACACATTAGAATAGTGATTGAATTCACTTGTATTTATTTTTCAAATATATTGGGAGCTCTTTGCTGCACAGTTAAGTGTATAGTCAGTAATGTTTTCCTTCCGTAGCTATCAGTTATCTGTCTGTCAATCTGAAGTTTTGTCAGAAGAAAACAGCAGACTATCTGTTTTGTGATTACTTTCAGTTTCATATTCAGACTGATTTTAAAGCAAATGTACGTGCCTTAATAATGTATCTTAGATCAATAAAGGTTGAGTATTTTTAGGCAATTCTGTGTCCTTTGAAATACGTCTTTGCATGCAAAGTTGCTGTGCTTTCTGTTCTTGCACTGTGCACTTTTGAAACGCTGGGCCAATAACTATGAAGTTAAGCGTTGTGTTGAGTGTGAAGAGTAGCTGTGCATTTTTCACTATTTTTAACCCTTTTGTTCAATGTGTAGTGCAACAAGGTGTATTTGGGGGGGGGTGTGTGGTTTCTTAACAGGTCTTAAATTGGACCTTGCTTGTGTTTTATGGCCTTGAAAAGGTTTTTAAAATGGGAATTTTCAAAATAGGTTTTCAATTTAATTTCATCAAACTATTGGCTATAATTCGACAAAGTTGGAATGAACTATTATATTGCTGAGCGTCTTTAAATGAAATGATACAGTATGAACAGTACATAAACAAATTGTTGCTAGTGAGTGTTTGGAAAAAAATCTACAAATGTATGTATTATATTGTATCGTATTTGTCATCTAAATTTTTTAAGTATTGGTCTTAAAGTCTTAAATATGAGCCACACACCCGCCCTATGTACTAATTCTGTTGTTTGTTTACCAAGTTCACCAAGTAGTATATCATGGTTTGTTCTTCGGTGTTGTTTGTTTAACACAGTTTTCAATGCTTAATGTGGAGAGGTGTGTTCACGGAATGGGTTGTTTGAACTTTACAATATTGTTTAATGCAGCATTGTGTGTTCTTTGAAACTCGCTCCTCAATTGCTTTTGTTGATCAAACATCAGGTTCGTTGATGTTGAAATCTGTAACATGTGAATTGTTTAAGACATTAAGTCACATGTGCAGTTGGTTTAAGTGCATACCCTTTGGTAAAAACCATCGTAACAATTGACTTTGAACTTTGTAAAAATGTTAATAGTTTTATAGTATAATATAAGCCAGATCACTTTGGTGTTTTCTTTTGGCAGAATTTTTATCGGATCTGGTCCAAAATTATTTAATGGTTTATCTGATGGTTTTACCAAAACTAAATAAAAGATTTGTACAAACGAACTGGCATGTTGTATTGGCTACTAGATAGGTTGAACAAATTTCACAAAATGAATCTGAAATGAAATGAGCAAAAATATGAAATTAAAGAGGGATTTTTAATTTGGTTTGTTTACCACGTTATTTGATGTTTAGTGCAGCAGCCTGTGAATTTGTTATAAATATTAATTTGTCGAGCAAGAGATAGTGGTTGTTTGTGTTGATAGGTTTGTTGTGTTAGATAAAAAATATATAGTTGTTTATGTCGAAAACGAGTCACAAACTGCAGTGTTTGTCTTGCTGACAGTGGCGCCCCCTCCTGGAGCTGGCTCGGCCCGGGTGCGCAGCGACAGTACACTGAGTGACGACGCAAACGCGTTTGAAGATGACCGTCATCAAAGGACGTCGCCAAAGAAGGCGTCGGAACCGGCACCCATGATCGTGCCCGCTCCGCCCCCAAAGACAAACATCTGGGAGAAGAGGAAATCGGAAACAAAGGTGACTCAACAACTGGTGGATCAGCGGGAAGAACGGAAGTCATCGGACGGCGGTGATGGCAGCAGCAAAGTATGCGAAAAAGAGCCGGAACGACAGAAGGAGGAAAAGGAGCAGGAGAACAGAGAAACGAAAGAGGTGCAGTTATTGGTTTGCTCGGATGCCACCTGTTTTTGTTGTCTGAGAGCTCGGTTTAGATAGCGCTGCCATACATTGATGTCCACAGTATGGTGACTGGACTACATACAGTGGACTCGCCCAACAGAAACACGGATAGCAGAATCAGTCGTTTAGTAAAATCATATATACTGACTCGGATGGAATCGTTCCCTATTACTGTATTAAAACATGCCACTTAAGTGAATCAGCCAGTTAAGATAATTAAATTGCTCTGTGATTCCATTAAGCCGAGTCCACGGTATCTGTTGGTTCAGTGTAATGCTACTGGTAAAACAGTTATATAAACGTCCAACAATTGATTGTCATTGGGGCAGAACCAAGCAAGTACATTTTCATCAGAGTCAAGGCTGGTTTTCATGAGCAGTTGTCCAGTTGTTCGGCCAACACATTGTTGCGCGGTATCGCAGTGCAAGAGTCGAGCATGGAAGCACCCATGCAAGACTGGTTAGCGAGGCTGATTGTGGCTGTGGTTGTGTTGGCGTCCAACAGCAGGTGTGATGTGACCTTTCATCAAAGCTCGCATCGGGTCTGGCACCAGTCAATATCTAGGTCATAGTGTCTAGATGTTGCTCGTCTAAACACACTCATAACCTAGCTGCGCATTGTCATTCGACACCGCGTCACACGACCACTGGGGCACAAACCATTTGTGTAAGCCAGCCTTGACCGAACCTGGGCCTAACTAACATGTCCCAGTGTCAGTGTCACCCTCCCACCCGCTTGTCACTGATGGTGTGCGGTTGTGTGCCTTGCAGAGCCTGCAGACGACAGAAGTAGGGAAGGCTCCCCAGGACGGTCCCCCAGTGAATGTGTGGGAGAAGCGTCAGAAGGAACGCTCGGCAGATCATCCTGAGATACAGACCACGACCAGTAAAGATGGTGGGTCTATGTTGTTATATCCTTGTGTCTTTTTCCATCTTGTTTACACTCAATTTGTACATGCACACTCTATAAAACTGGGCAACAGACCGGGGGCAACTGTATTAGGGGCTTTGTAAATATAAAAAATTCCAATAATAAAAAACTATATTGGATAGGATTGACCCCACCCACCCACCCCTATAAAAATAGAAAATTTGAATCTCACTTTATCTTCTGCATATGTCCAGTGTCTTTCTTGTGTTTTAACAATTTTAAATTTTTTGTTATTCATGTTGACCCTTGACCCACCCAACATCAATTTTTTTATTTACAAAGCACCTTGACAACTACCCGACATTGGTGAAAAGATATCTTTTAATCTCATAGTTTATTGAGCTGCTTCCCAGAGATGTAGACCTTGAGTCGCTGAGATCTCCTCACTAAGGCATAACAATTCTGGAGGGAACATGTCGTTGATGCTTCCATTACAATGGATGATGAGATGGTTGAGAGCAAGTTCTGACTGCTCTAGGAAACCAATTTAGTAATTTTCTTCACTTCTGATTGTTAATGCATTTGTCTTCATTCTGTTGTCCAGTATTATAGAAGTGCACACATGCATTACACAACGAATGGATAGTTAGTTGTCTGGTCATGAGAATTACCATTTCTGTGTTGTAGCATTTAGGCGTTATATTTATACAGCCTTCTTTTGTAGAATTTCTGTTTGAAAACCACCACAAGGAAAGGTTTATTTACTAAGTTGTGGTTGTGGTGGAATCTTTATCGGTTATAAATAAAAATAGCACCTTTCCAAACACTAGTTATTTCAATGTAATTAAAACACGAAGACGTGCTATATGTACAGCAAAAAATGGGACAACAACAATGTGTCATTCTATGTTACAGGTCAATAGGTCACCGAGCCTGTTCAGCCGTCAGTCGCTTGTAGTGATGCCCCCTGGTGGTAACAAGGATTGTGACTAAAGAGCTACGTGGGAACTTGCAGTCATGGCTACCGATCACCAAGTCATCGTGTGACAATGCATACTGCACTTAAGTTGGGCCGAAGTCAGCCGTCCATAATTCAGAGCATGAACAAGACATTTGACAATGAACTTTTAATGGTAACGGTACATATAGAGTTTTAGCTATTATCAAAGTGTTGCTGTTTGCTGATGCATGACTGCGCTGCAACTAGTCACGCTCGGTTGGTGTTGGATAGAACCTCATTTGGTTACGTGTTCTACGCCTGATGTGTGAAAAAACAATTGGTTTAAACCGAAGCCCGATAGTGGCGTCCTAAAAATAAATTGCCACGGTGATGATATTTCATGCGATTTACAACTCTCGGAAATTAACTTTTTGTCTGGGACTTGCTCGTTCCAGCATAATGCTGTTTGGCTACACGATGATGAGTGTAGACTAGTGTAGATACCCACACTACACACATGACACTGATGACAGGATGTATTGTTACTGTGACATGTTGCTATAAACTGTCTGTATACTGGATGCTGGCTCCGACGTTCATTATTTCACAGCTCAACTGAGACTCACTCTGGCACACGTTGCCTGATGCAACAAGGTTCTACAAATCCATTATTATAGATAGCATTCCCCCATGGTAGTTGGCATCATCCCTCCAGCATGCTACACATATCTCCAATAGTCCACCCGCTTGAAAACATCAAGACGTACATTCCATAATTAGCACACACACCTTTTTTAATCAGCAGGATCCATAATTATTGTAACTTGACTAGTGTAGAACCAAAAAATGTCACCGTCTGGTGTTTAACAGTTGGCACTTTTCAGTTGTTCTACATTAGTCACCAGATGACACCACTAGTGTTACAGTTACCTTATTGTCTATACAAACAAATTTGGGTACACTTATCAGAACGGATTCCTTGACATTTTTATTAGGTCAAATACAGTACTGGCAGTATCCATCTGGAACAGACTACCTCCATCTGTTCTACACATCAACCCGTCACTACCAGCCCTCCTGGGTGTCGCCGTGCCAACCATTGGGGAAATGCAACCTTTACATGGTGTCTGTATCCCTAAAAATTGCCAACTATCTGTATAGTGCACCCTTTGTTTTTTAACATCTTACTTTACTTTATCTGACTGGCTGTCGACGTTACACATAGCACAAACTCTAGAAGTGTCAACAAATCATCCCAAGTTCTCAAACTTAAGCAAGAAACAAAAAACAAATCCTGCTAGTGGCGCTCTAAAAGTACAATGTTTGACACCATGGTGATATTTCAATCATGCGAATTACAACTCACTTTTTGGATCTGGTACTCTTACATACATTGCATAGTTTCTAAAAATAAAAAAAACCCATGTATAGTGTTTTCATAAATAATTTTATATAAAGTTTTTAACAGGATACAACAGAGTTGGAACGGAACGTGTTTGCTGAGGAGCCTGTTGCAATCATGAAACGGTATATTTTTGTCATGTATGCATAAAATCTAATTTGATGGCGATCTCATACTCCACTTCTCTGACATGGTCACCTGACTACTTGAGAAGTTTACATGACGCTGCTTCTGAGATCAATCTTACATGTTTAAAACCTACATATACTTAAAGGGAAACAAAAGTCATGGTTTTGGGCCTATGCACCTGTAAACAACCATTTGTAACTACAATTAAGAATATCACCCCAGTCGATTACTAGGAAAACCTTATTGCACACAGCATTTTCATTTCATACAGTTAAATAACCTTACGTCAAGTGTGCAATAATCTAGCAATATTTGCCAAATGAAAATATATTTGTAAATGCCTACTATACAAACTTGATTATAGTTGCACATGGTTAGTTTTGATTAACTCTTGGGTGCAGACCCATAAAACCATGACTTTTTTCGCTTTAAACCTGGGTACTCTCTGATACAGGGCTTCAATCTGGTCACACAATCACCTCGCTGTCAACGCCTACTGCCACTTGGTTGAGCGCAATGTCTTATTACTAAATGTGTCCTAATTAATCTAAAGTATTCCGAGTATGTCTGATAATGCAGTTCAGCAAAGTAATAACATTGTATTTAAAACGAACGCATTAAGGAGTTCATGTTTGCAAAAGCAAAATGATTATGTACGGTGCGAGACATTTTTAGCTGCTACAAGGAGGCGCTGTGGTGGAAAGTGGTGAGATGGCTACTGTTCTGTATCCTTGTGCATACTAATGTAGTCCCACAGCAACTTCTCTGCCTCAGCCCGCCTAGAGAGTTTATTGGCCTTCCCTTGGAATCTTCCTTTCTTCCCTCCACCCTTCCCATCGAGGATCTCAGCAATTCTGGAAATAAAGACTACATTGAGGAGTCTATCGAGCATAAATTATTTCCTGGCCACAAACATCCTGGTACTTGCTTTCAGATGCACACATTCAAATCATCCTTAAAAACACAGCCACTTAAGTGCCAACACAGAGAAATATAGAAACTCTTTTTTCCGTGGACCTTGACCACTTGGAACAAGTGACGGCATCATAACATCACAAGATCTTGACTACGTGGCACATCTTAAAATAATCTAGCAAATGTATGTTTGTACGTATGCTATGCTATTCCTTGTAGATGTAGAATCTCTTTCCATGCCTGCAAGCTCAGGTAAAAAATCTGCCAGAATCTTGACACTGGAAAAAGCTATGCAGACTTATAAAGTTTGCCTCTCATAAGACGATTTACCTTGGTCCTAGTTCACCGACAGTTTCCTCCCTTCCTGCCAACATGAACGTCCCGGCTCCTTTGTCATCCCCGGTGGTCAGGAACAGCAAAACTTCCTGGGAACGCCCACACACAACTCACTCATAACAGACTTTGGTAATCATCAACCATATTGGCCTAAATTATCTATGATGCTAAACAACATTTTTAGTTTTATACGCCAATGCATTCGTTTAATCATTCCACATACAAACAGCATATATTCTTGAAAAACAATTGTGTTTTTGTGCACTTTTGCGGATTGCATTTATGGTAAGAGGTAACAAGCCATTCACGTTCACTGCAGAAGACGCTGATGCAGCGTGGCGCTACTTGGACAGAAGTGCGAAAAAACACAATACTTTTCAAGAATATCTGCTTCTTTTGTACATGGTATGATGTGATGCACAGATTCAGCATTTTAGTTCCCTAAAGTTCTTTAGGGACACCCTGTACAACACCACTATGTAGCTATGTAGCTTACACAACAAAGTTAGCAGAGATATTCTGTACAAAGAACCATTTAGTGACATACCATATGAACGAAACAGTTAAAACATGCTGTAAAAAAGTTATTTAAAGGCATCACAAAGTTATCTATAGACACATCATATATTATTTTACAGACATCCTTCTTTACAATATTGTCCTATACAACAAAGTTTTTTATTGACATTGTTCAACAATCTGTCCAATGACATTGTACACTCACATCAATGCTGTTTAAAAACAAAACATTCTGTCAACAACTTTGCTTAGAAGGTAGAGAGATCCCATATAATAGATGATAATGGTGAACAACTTGCCTCCTCTGCCAAACGCTGTACTATACTGTTCATGAACTCATTGTCACCCTCTCGTCTGTAACATTGACACATACAAGCTTTAACAAACTGTCCTTGCAGTATTTACACAGGCAATTAACATGTTTCTATTATTTATGTCCAATTACAGCAACAGCCTTAATTATTCTTATTTATTTCCACAAAATTATACATACAAATCAAAATCCTGAGAAAAAAGAAAAAGTTTGGTATAGTTCCACTGAGTGGCAAACAAATTTGGTATAGTTCCACTGAGTCACAGGAGAAATGTTGCATCACTTTGCGTCTTCTACCATCATATCTTCCTCCAGCCATCTATTGCGCTGGCTGATATTCTACCCTCAGAGGCACCTAGCATGAGAACTACCAAATCTTCAGTGAGTGGACATCCATATTGTGTACATATTCCTAGGTGAAAAACAGAGGTACATTTAAACTTATATATACCTAGGACGAGTCAACTGTGCAACTCCCTCCCAGCGTACGCTTTCCCTGCCTCTCCAAACATGACTGCATTCAAGACGGCGTGAATGCTTTTCTTATGGATCAGATGTTTTAAATCATATCGGTCTTAATCAGTTCAAATGTGATTGTTTTCATCTTCTGGTGGTCATGGTGTTGAGAGTAGGTTAATGCCTGGCTGGGAAATGGTGACCTGCGAATTAACAGCCTACGGGGCCTGAGCCCATAAAGTGTGAGTGAACGGCATGCCTAGTCAGGTGATGTATCTGGTAGGGCCTAGCATTATTTCCAGGTTACCATGACCACCAGATAAATCATGTTTTTTTCTTCAAATTTTTATTTCTTTTGTTGTATATATTTTTACTGATCCATCCTTGTTTTTTAGTGCAATTTTGCTAAGCTTATGCTTTGGGACAGGTTTCATCTTTTGATGGTATCACCAGGCCCCTGAATTTCAGTATAAAAAAATTACACAATGTAACTATACCAATTCAAATACTGATATATCAACTTTCTATATCATCTTCACATGGAAACAAAAACATTCTATGGGGTGAGCCTCCCTAATGAGACGTACAATAATGCAAGTATAAATAAAATATATATAATTTAATTAATCTAATTTACATAAAATCGACAATGCACATATAAAAGCGTTAAGAACATCTTAAAAAGATTTTAGTTTTTACTTAACCCAGTATTTCGAATGCCAAATTTTATGCTGAATTCAACTGCATTGGTCAACTTAACACTAGACAAATTAACCATGTTAACTGCGTTTAAAGTTGACAAATATAGTATTTATGCAACACAAGAATGATAAATAGTTAAAATGTAATCAGTGATATTTGGATTACAGCTAGCAGTTTGCATTAATTTTTTTTAGAAAAACAATGGAAACTTCCAAAACCAAAGCTTGATGCAGAGTTGGGCTGGTAAGGAAGGGGTGTAGCTCCCACCCCTGTGGTTGTGGCTCAGACCCACCTGTGTAAAACAAACACAGGATCTCTGTTTGTCTTTGCCTTGAACTTATCGCACTCCAAGGCTGCTACGTCTCGTAACAGCGTGGTGGCGTTCTGGTGACAAAAACAAACATCTGTACGTAATACTGACACAAATACATGTATTCCACTTTGAAATATATAATTTGCTCAAACACCATAATATATATATATTTAAAAAAGTACATAAAGTTAAAAAAACTATTATTACCCTAGTATTTACAGATGCTTGAAATTATATTTACTAAGGACAAACCAAACATATACTGAATCAATAATTGTACCACAAGAAATGTATTTGTAGTAAAGTAAAAAGTATATTCAAATATAGCCCACATTAATATTTAAAAATCTGCATTCTGCCCATAATCAGCAAAGCACCACACATAGCATATTACCAAAATCAATTCCACAGTAACAAAATCATACAGCTCCAAAGTGCTGACCTTGTTTGCGACCTTGTAAGACTTCTGTAGCTTCTCCACAAGCTGAAGGTGTTCCTCTGGACAACCGCTGAAACATAACACAACCAAGGAAATGACTGTTACTTATGAACAACAAATAACCAGGAAAGAACTTCCGCAGGAAAAAGCCAGTGCATCCCACTACCATGCAAGACCCCTCCTGACTTCACAAAATACATCTTTGTTACATTAACATAAAAACTCCTGATTAACTCTGGCTTGTGTAACTTGGTAATCCTGACCTCTGTGACACATTAAAAATGACCCAATGACACAGTAACCTTGACCTTTGTGGCATAGTAACCCTGACCTCTGTAACACAGTAACCTTGACCTTTGTGACACAGTAACCCTGACCTCTGTAACATAGTAACCATGACCTCTGTGACACAGTACCCCTGACCTCTGTAACAAAGTAATCCTGACCTGTTACACAGTAACTTTGACCCCTGTGACACAGTAACTCTGACCTCTGTCACAGTAACCCTGACCTCTATGACACAGTAACATCAGTGCATCACGTTTGAGGCGAGCGATCGCTCTCGCTCCCTATCGCTCATGCAAATCAATAATCTAGGGAGCAATTTACGGCTCGCATCAATTGCTAAAATCGCTCGCTGCCTGCAAGTGTTCCTATTGGCAAGTAGTTTCTTGAGTATTAGATTCGCTATGAAAGTCTATCCTCTTTATAATGCAATGTTCAGGCTCCAATATTCGGAGTTCACATATCATCCGTCACCGGGGATGGTGATCGCAGCCCGCTGCACCAAGATTGCAAGAACGCCATCGAAGCCACGATGTGCTGGCCACGCGGTTTATAAAAAAAGTTATCAAATGAGTGGACTAGCGTCGATGTGTATTATGTTTAAATGTCACATACTGTTGTACGTCGAACTGAATAAAATACATGTATACATGTACAGTTATGGAATAGTTAATGGATCAACAATATTTCGGTACGATCTGATTGACCGACTACGCTGTACTGGGATTCAAAAATAATAACCTGGATCTGAACTACCGAACATGCATATGAGTTGACACGGAGTATAAAAGTTGATTAAACATTGAAAACGAAATTTTTTTGTAATTATTCCATTTCGTCTTTCAACAGGTCTGAACATATAAATTCACGATGCACATCCCTGGTACCACTTAACATTGATTCACTGTTTCATGTGCGGATGACGAATTCATATTTTCGTGCACCGAGTTTGAGTAGTGCGTTGGGCATTATGATGCAATGGAAGCATACCATTTCACCACAGTTTATATTGGTGTTGCCTATTAAGCTGCATTTATGACTATTCATCCAATTCTTATACATGGCGTATATGTGAATCTCAACTGCAATTTTCAAACCAACAAAGCGAAGTCAGTGCCGTGTCTCAGAAACTGGCACTGCCACGGCCCGGGCACAGCACAGCGCCACGGCCCGGGCACAGCACGCTGCCACGGCCCAGCACAGTGCCACGGCACTGGCCTTGCCTAGGCTACGCCTATGGTGATCGATGACATGTTGCAATTCAAAACTGTTTCACCACTTTCAATGTATGGGGTTTACTAAAGTAAACATTTATTTCTTTGTACAAAAGTCATAGCGCCAACAAGTACCAATTAAAATTTCATGGCGACAACGACAGAATCCGAATGGGAAATAGTGGCGCCACCACATGATAAAAAACAACTAACAAATCGCTCGCCTACATTAAGTTTTGGCATATTTAGGAGAGCGATTTATCGCTTGCCTGTTGTTTTCAAACGTGAAGCCTTGACATATACGACAGTAGAACATGAACAAAATACACACTTGAACAAGTGCACACATGTAGCATGCAGAAGATGTCTCCTCTGACCACATACCCCAGCAGTGTAGTGAATGATTTCTCCTGCGAGTAGCAGCGACCCAGGTATCCAAGAACCCTGTCTCCCACCACAAATACTAGGTTCTGTTTCCCTTTTTTCCCTTTCTCCACCGTCAACAGTTTGATCACCTAAAATCAATCAAACCTGTAAACAAACTGCTGTTGTTACTATTAGAAATTATATAGCTAATGTTTTTCCATATCAAATATGTGTGAATGTGTCCAAGTGAACGTTCATATAAAGCACAAGAAAAGGGAGAGAGAGCGGAGAGATAGGGAGGAAGAGAGAGTGATGGGGAAAGATAAAGAGAGATAGGGGAGGGAGAGACAGGGAGAGGGGGGAATGAGAGAGAGGGAGAAAGAGGAAGGGGAGGAAGAGGGGAGGGACTGAGATCAACTCAAATATTCAACTCAAATACACACAGCTCTATGTTGTTCTACCTGAAGGTGAGAGATATTGGAGACATGAGTTCCACAGCACATGTTGGCGTCCAATCCCTGTATGGACACCACTCTCACTGGACCTTTGTGGTCATCGGGTAGGCCCCTTGTGTGAGCCTAAACAACATAATATACTCAAACAACACATTATACTCAGACAAGACAGTACACTCAGACAAGACAGTATACTCAATCAATACAGTATACTCAAGCAACACAGTATACTCAGACAAGACAGTATTCTCAAACAATACAACATACTCAGGCAGTACACTCAAACATCAGAAAACCTAACTTTCCACCTAGGATCTACCTCCAACAGTCTTGACCTGCCTACCTCCAACAGTCTTGACCTGCCTAAGTCCAACAGTCTTGACCTGCCTACCTCCAACAGCCTTGACCTGCCTACCTCCAAACAACAGCCTTGACCTGCCTACCTCCAACAGCTCTGGGTCTGACTTGTCTGTGTAGACCGAGGTAGTCACAGGCAGACTCTGACGTATCATCTTGTTGACCTCTGCCTCCAGGTGAGACATCTGACCAGTGGTCAGGGAGTCAGTGGCCAGCTCAATGAACGCTGTCTGCAGCCCAAGGTTCCTGCCACAGACACAGGTGTTATCAGCCAGACAGCCGCCCAGACTAGACCTACTAAAGGCTGGCTTACATGAGACTGGTGCACGTGACAATGCGCAGCTAAATTATGTGTGCGTTTAGATGAGCGAAACGTCTAAACACTGCAACCTAGAATTTGATTCGTGCCACTCCCGATTTGAGCTTTGATGAAATGTCATGATGTAATTAAATTGGGAGCTTTAGACTTGTTGAAAGGACACTTACCACGATGTTGTCTTGTAACCAAACATTCGCTCGGCCACTGCTGTGATCAGATGCTGACCTGCAAGATGAAACATCCCAACATCATCCAACTCACTCTCCAACATTTCACCTCTCTCCCACTCCCTTGAACCCTCTCTCAACCTTGTTCCGTCTCCCTCCACTGAAAGAATTATTTTAATGTATTAAATTGCATTACTTGCTGGTAAACATGCTTAATAGTTCATGGAAACATTTAAAATGTTAAATGCATCAACCAATCAACCAGCCGAGTTTATTTTATCAATGTTGCTTCTGCACCTCATTTAGCCCATGGCAAATCAGGTTCATTTATGTTCATATTTGTAGTGTGTGAATAGCTTAAGTAATAGGCGCAGTTGGTTTAATACAAGAGTAGTCAAATTGTAAATTAATAGTAAGTAAAAGAATTGACTTTGCTCAAGAGATGAGGTAACCTTAGAAAGCGTGAATAGCTATGTGTCATAGGCTGGCTCCACATGGCCTCCTTGACCATGCTTTTGCCAAATTTTGGTTGGGTTTAACAAAACTTAATTTAACTGTTTGTCAAGTGATTTCATAATTTAACTATTTGTCGAATGATTTCATCAAAACTAAATAACACATTTGTAAATAACAAGCTAGCATGTAGTAGTCGATACTAGAGATAGGTTCGATTAGTTTGTGAAATGACGCCAAAAAAATGGAAGTGTGGACGCAGGCTCAATATATGACAAGTTGGAACAAATGTATTGAAGAAACCATAAAACCACCTAACCAAGTAAACAAGAAAGAAAGAGAACATTTTGTTCACCTGAGTGCTGTTGCATATTGTCCCATCTCCTCTCCCAATCTACAGTCACTGTCACGTCAGTGTCGACCGACACGGCGTCAGTGACAAGGTGCACTGCTGTGACGCCATGTCGCGTCACTTGCACGACGTCAATATTGTTAATCTGAAGGTGCAAATTGTTGCACTGCAAATTCTGACTGACACATTTTTTACAGATGTGCAGAATGTTTTTAAATCTGCTGGATTATGCCAATAAAATTGTAAAATGCTAAGTTGATTTGACATATTTCTTGAGTTTGTCTTGCAATTACTATACTTTTAAACAATAACATTAACAATTAAAAAAAAACAGACAAGTCTATAAAAAATGGAAAGGTACTTTTTGTTTTTTCATAAATCTTTCTTGTGTATCTAAATTGGGCACAATGCAATTTTATCTCTAGAAAAATAACAGAAATGTGCATTACACATTGTGTAATAAATTATAGTCTAGTAGGCAGACTTGTGGTCAGTTACATTATATCAATTCCAAACCAATTACAAATAACAATTCTATTTGCACCTCAAAAATTCAAATATACCAATTCCAATTATAAGATAAGATACGTTTTATTACCAAGTAGCAAGTACAAGGAATTTGTAGTGTTGTGGCGTTAGCACAAACATACACTCATGCACCCAATCACACACGGAACTAAACATTACATATCACAATCGTAATACTAAAAACAGTTGAAAACAAGCGAGAATAATATGATAGGTTGCAAGATTAAAAAATTTAAAATAATTTTTTTTAAAGATTAAAAAAAAAAAAAAAAATTAAAAAGGCGACATTGCAACTACCTACCAGAGGCAAGACATTTATGATGGCTCTCCGTTTAAAAATCTCAGCACTTGAGGATAGAAACTATTGTTAAATCGCGTCGTTTTAGTCTTTATGCTGCGGTAGCGCTTACTGGAGGGAAGGAGTTCAGAGATGGTTGGCTGGATGATATTCATCTTGTACAATGCGCTTGGATTTGCGCAAACTGCGAGATAGATAAAGAGATCTGATGGACGGCATATGTAACCCGATTAGTTTAGAGGCGTACTTGACGACTGATTCAATTTGAGTAATTTCATCTTGGCTGGCGCGACCAAACCAGACAGTGATAGAAAATGACAAGACACTTTCAATAACTGCGCGGTAGAAACGTGTTAATATTGCTTGAGATAAGCCGAATCGTTTAAGGTGTCTAAGGAAGTACATGCGTTTTTGTGCTTTTTTAATGATGTCAATCGTGTTATTACACCAGGAAAGATCTTTAGAAATAGTCGAACCCAAAAATTTTACAGAGTTCAGTACCGTCAATGACAAGGGGGTGGATGGGTGTTTTCTTTTTGCGAAAATCAATGATCATTTCCTTCGTTTTGGATATGTTTAGTACCAGGTTGTTGTTCTTACACCAGCCGACCAGTCTTTGAACTTCCTCTCTATACACAGACTCGTTAGCATTGTTGACACAGCCAATTACAGTGGTGTCATCCGAGAACTTAACCATGCGAACAGATTGGTTACCAGATACACAGTCGTTTGTAAAGAGAGTGAAAAGGAAAGGAGAAAGCACGCAGCCTTGTGGGGCACCAGTGTTAAGAATAACAGGTTTGGAGAGAGAGTTTTTGACCTTGACAGATTGAGGCCTGTGAAGAAGAAAGTTGAGAGTCCAGTGACAGATGGCAGGATGCACATTCAGAGATACAAGTTTATCAAACAACTTCACAGGAATTATGGTGTTAAAGGCCGAGCTAAAGTCCACGAAAAGAATCCTCGCATAAGTGCTCGGTTGTTCCAGGTGATTCATAGCATAATGTAAACCTAAGGCAACTGCATCGTCCACAGATCTGTTAGTTTGATAAGCAAACTGGTGAGGATCCAATAGACCGGCCGTGGAAGATTTCAGATAACGGAGCATAATATGTTCGAAAACTTTCATCGCAACTGAGGTAAGTGCCACTGGACGGTAATCGTTCATGGTAGAGACTTTAGCCTTCTTGGGAATAGATATAATCACAGAAGTTTTAAAACACGTTGGAACTATGCACTGTTGTAAAGATGAGTTGTAGATGTCAGCGAATACTGGAGCAAGCTGATCGGCACAATTCTTGAATGTATATGATGAGATGTTATCAGGACCCGAAGCCTTGCGCGTACTCAGTCGCTTGAACAATGTCCGCACGTCAGCAACGTTAATGATGAAAGGCGGCGACAGCGGAGTGTCTGTGGGTAGGGGGCGCTGTTCCGCGATGTGTTTAACTTGTCAAATCTGCTGTAGAAGTCGTTTAGTTGGTCGGGGAAGGACGGATCGACGTTGTAAATGGCTGAAGCGCTTGGTTTATACTGTGTAATTTGACGTAACCCTTGCCATACAGATCTGGTGTTGTTGGAAGCAAATTGGTTTTCAAGTTTGCGTTTGTATTTGTACTTGGCCGAACTAATCGCCTTGCGCACTGCGTACTTGGCTCTCCGAAATTCTTCCCTGTTGCCGCTTATAAATTCCATATCGAAATAAAATACGTGAACAGAGCTAAATAAAGACATATTGAACCACAAAATAACATCTATTTTAGTTAAGCTTTATTTAATTTCTGCATATTAAAGTATAGACAGTGGCAAACACATAAATTATTATAATAGTCAACATATTATATTAATTGATTATTTGTAGCAAATAATTTGAGTTAAAAAGTTACATAATGTAATTGAAGAAGTAATTGAAAATACCAATTATATTTTCACAAATTCCAATTACTTTTAAAAACAATTGGAATGGGCATTTCAATTCCAATGTTAGTCTGTTAGTAGGTATTAAATATTTGGATATTTGAATTATACTAAAAGTCATGCATACCTTCCCATGGTCATCCGGCTGAAACAGAAATACAAAGGTGGTACATTAATAATTTTTTATAATGGTAATAAATGCACAAAAACGTCGTATTACAAATGGACGGACAGAAGGTTAATTCTAACTCTGAGCACTCTGTCACTATTTGAACATGCACTGTCAAAATTAAAATAAAATAAGCCATGATTGTGTATAAAATTATCAATGACAATATACTATTAAGGTTCCTATTCTTGACATTGTGTATTCCGGCGCATTATGTGGTGAAAGTATGGTCAGGTGGACGATTTGTGAACCACTGTGGACAATTTTATCATCATATTAAATTAAATTAACAAAACAAAATCAGATCAAGGAACATGTTGAAACGTTTAATGTATTATACATACATGCATAGTTAGTGTGCATCCATCAGTAGCAGTTCAATATATATATATCTCTTAGAGCCTCATGCGTGTGCGTGCGTGTGTGCATGTCTATACACACACACACACACACACACACACACACACACACACACACACACACACACACACACACACACACACACACACACACACACACACACACACACACACACACACACACACACACACACACACACACACACACACACACACACACACACACAAGGCTCTAAGAGAGAGGAGGTAACTCCCACACTCAATGGCCCTTACCTGTCCGCCTCCCTCTGGGAAGAGAACAGTGTCTTCCAAAACCACCTCATATCCCCTCACTTTCTTCCCGCCGATCAGTGTACTCTTCTTACTCTGGTCACATGACTTCACTCTTGTTGTTAGCTTCAAAAGAAATTCATAAAGACTTAGATTAAATTTAGACTCTATGGTGTATTGCACCACAACTACAGGTGTACTACTACATCTATTTGTTCTCACACCTTGACATTTCTCTACAGCACTGGCTTTCTCTGTGGCCCAAAATCTGGAACTAACTCGTCATCCCCTTTAAAATCATCTGAAACTATAGCTACCACCAGCAAAAAGGTAAAGAATTTTTTTTCACAATTCCGACTTGCATCCGCAGCTATTCCTCACTGTGATGATGACTCTTGTCATGATATCTTGCAGTGCCTCGGAGCTATGGTTCCTGAGGAGAAAGGTGTTATAAAAGCTTTATTATTATTCTAATTATTATTTTATAATATAATTCTTATAAATAATGTAAAAATTATGCTATATTTTCAAACCTCAACCAAATTGCTACTTGTCGAAATGTCGCTTCATTTTGTGATATGGATGAAAATGTACGCAACTATTTGTAATAATCCCCTAGGAAAGTGACTGATCAACAACAATGGCCCTGTAAATTTACAATTTTAATGGTAATAACTACATTTTGATTTCATCAAATCTTACACAAATTTGTTTTCGAGAAAATCAACATGGAAGATGTTCTCCATCATTAGAGGCTATAATTGCACTGGTGCTATTTGCTAACATGGCCATGCTAACATTTTGTCTGATTATACGAAAACTTGACCATAAAAATTCATTAAATTTTTCACAGCAACTGCCATCATCTCGTTGATATGCTGACCAAGTCTTGTCAAAATCATATACCTCCAGCTCTTTCTAAATGCCTCCACGTGCGATGCCCATCAATATTTACAAATATATATCTATATATTCATATGCCCGCATGGCCCATAGCAGAAAAATACCCATAAACCCCTCCACCTGTTAAATCATAAAGGCACTTTTTAACATCCAACAGCTTCTACAAACAAACCTCTTAGTCTGAATATGCCTGCTCAATTGTAGCTATGCTGGACTATTTTGAGATAATTAAGTTATTGCAAAGTATTTATACATAATTGGAAAGGCCTATTATTAAGATACATCATGGTATCAGTTGTATGGCTGTATGTTAATTAGTTTTCATGTTAGAGCACTTTAAAGACACCCCCATCAACGTTTTCAAAACACGGTTTTTCTATTTTAGTCAAAAAAGTGTACCTGGCCTAAAAAATGTACTAATATTAATGTTAATGTATTTGTTTTACATATTGTGGAAGTACTCAATTTTCTCAACCTGTGTGGGGGTCATTCATACCAGTGCATCCATTATTTTTGTTGCAAGAGTAAACAGTGCTATTTTTCACTTATTTTGCACATTTTTACAGGGGTGGTTGGTAAAAAACAACCACGGTATATACCCTACAGATACATTTTTTACTCAGTGTCTACTTCTAAGCATGTTTGACAACTATAGGTCATTAGCATTATTATATATGTGAAAAAGATTTTTTACAAGATTTTTTTAAACTGCAAACTATTATGTATTTTTACAGAAGCCTGTTCACAACTGAAGACATGCTGATGCAAGATGAATATTTGACATGTGTATCATGTAGGATAAAGATCATTGGAAAGGAATATTATTAAAATACATCATGGTATCAGTTGTATGGCTCTATGTTAATTAGTTTTCATGTTAGAGCACTTTAAAGACACCCCATCAACATTTTCAAAACAGGTTGTTTTTCTATTTTGATAAAAAAAAAGTGTACCTGGACTAAATAAATTGCTACTATTAATGTTATTGTAATTTTTTTGACATATTGTGGAAGTACTAAATGTTCAACCTGTGTGAGGGTCATTCATACCAGTGCATCCATTATTTTGACTGCATCCATTATTTTGGTTAAGGAGTGTTATTTTTCACTTATGTTGCACATTTATACAGCAGTTGGTAAAAAGAAAGAAAAACCATATATACCCCAGAGAAATTTTTTTCAACTTGGTGTCTATTTCTAAGCATGATTGACATGTATAGGTCATTAGCATTATTATGTATATGAAAATATTGTTTACAAAGTTTTAACTGCAAACTATTATGCAGATTTTGACAGAAGCCTTTTCACAGCTGAAGACATGCTGATGCAAGATGAATATTTGACGTGTATCATGTAGGATGAAATGTAAGCTTTTATTGTCATACGTATTGCATTATCTGGATGTATTAGTAGTTAAAATAAGAAACAACTACTATAAATATGTACACTACAAGTATGCTGGTGTCCACTTTCTCATCATATTAGTATGTGTGGATCGTTGAGTGAATAACCATTCTGACACAATATTGCATACCAACTATCAGTTGTACATCATTTTTACCCATCATCATATCCAAAATAGATCAATTTGGCATAAAAAAATATTTACATTACTAGTCATTAGTCACTATACATAAGTTGTATCCACGGTTATGATAGTACTTATAATGAAAAGCAATCAGAAAGCACAGTGTAAATCTTATTAACATTCCAAGTATAAGACTGTCAGCTTTGAGCTAATGCAAGTAATAGATGCCTTTGTTGATCTTGTCTGCTGGGACATCTGCTGCTGCTGCTGCAGTCACGCCGTCACTTTGCAAGTTTGTTTACATGTTTTATCTCCCGCCAAAATGAGCAAAACACCCTCCAGAACTTTAACAAGATTTAACAAGATTTGCCATCCAAGCCAAAGGCCCAGATGGCAAGTGGACAAGGAAGCCATTGGCTTATCGAGAGTCCAACAATGTTCATCTACTTATAGCCCGCCCTCCTGAGATATGTGTCAACCTTGTTTTTAAACATATTCACGCTGCTAGCAGTTACACAATCTGTAGACAATTTGTTCCATTCATTTATTGTCCTCTGTGAGAACGAGTGCTTCCTGATGTCCAATCTACATTGATCCTTTACTAATTTTACCTCATGTCCTCTAGTTCTGCTATCCTTCTTGAGTGAGAAAAACATATTTCTATCAATATTTTCATACCCATTCAATATCTTAAAAACTTCAATCTGATCTCCTCTTAACCTCCTTGTCTCTAGAGTTGTTAAACCACATTCTTTCAGGCGTTCTTCATAACTAAGGTCTCTCAGTTCTGGAATCATTTTAGTTGCTCTCCTTTGTATGCGTTCAAGCGTATCTATATCCTTCTTACGATATGGTCTCCATGCTTGTATACAGTATTCTAAATGAGGTCTAACTATTGCTTTATAAAGAGGTATAATTAACTTTTTTCCCTTGTATGTTATTTTTCTTCTAATCAATCCAAGAATTTGATTACCCTTTGAAGCTGCAATACCACACTGCTCTGAAACTTTCATATCAGCGCTTATTGTAACTCCTAAGTCCTTTTCTTTTACAGTAGTACCCAGAACAGTATCTCCCATTTTATAGTTTACATTCAAGTTCCTATGTCCTGTATGTAGGCATTTACATTTCCCAAAATTGAACATCTGCCATTTCTCAGACCATTTCACTAATCTGTCTAGATCGTTTTGTAAATGTTGTTTATCACCATCAGTATTAACCTTTCTAAACAGTTTTGTGTCATCCGCAAATTTCAGTACGTTACTTGTTATACTGTCGTCCAAGTCATTGATATAAATTAAGAATAATATAGGTCCTAATACTGATCCTTGAGGTACCCCACTCAAAACTGATTTCCAATTTGAAACTTCTCCATCTACTACAACTCGTTGTCTTCTGTCAGTCAGCCATTGTTCTATCCAGTCAGTTATGCTATCCCCGATACCATGGCCTTTTAATTTAAGTAGTAATCTTTGATGTGGCACTTTGTCAAAAGCTTTCTGAAAATCTAAGTAGATAATATCTACTGGCGATCCCATGTCTATCCACTTAGTGATTTCTTCCAAAAAACATAACATATTTGTTAAGCATGACCTCGCTTTAAGGAATCCATGTTGAGATGAATTTAATAATTTATGCTTAACGAGGAAGTCCACCATATGGTCTTTAATTAACCTTTCTAATAATTTACAAATCACTGACGTTAAACTCACTGGTCTGTAATTCTCTGACTTATTACCCTCTATAACTTCAAACATATACAGCTACACAACAATATAGTTAGATAGATCAATTACTACTTACACACGTACTTGAAGAATGGATATTCATGAACTTTCAACAACTACGACGAGAAAGACGAACTCGAAACAACAGCGGGTTAGGACATCGCATAATTTATTATTCTGACCTGTGTGTGGCGCCACCTAACGTTCCAATTCTTGGCTTCAGTGGATTGTGATAGGGGGTTGTTTTAGTTGTACAGTACATCACTAGCCAGACCTAGCCAAAATAAAAATAAATATTTGTGTTAATGAATGATCACTGAAAGACATACAATTGTTTTTTTTTGTGAATCAAGGTGAATCCCGGATTTGCGAGAATCATGAAATTTTCACCTTAAAAAACAAAATACTTTCACCTAAAGAATTAAAACAGGATGTACATCAGGGTAAAAAAACGTTTATTCAGCTTTACAGGCATATGCACACTTTTATTATAGGTGGTCTATGTCAGCTGCTATGGACCGTTAAAGGCACCCTCTATAAACAGGCCTCTCTGGGTACACGATCGACTATGGTCGACTTGCCGATTATATCACTGCTAGCGCCGCCTAACGAGCTCCGGTATTGCTACAAAAGGGAAACAAATCGGCGTCGTCTACACCAATCACTGTCCCAATCTAACATTTGCACTATGCTTACGCCAGAGACTAAGGAGTTAGTCCTGGTGGTTCTTGGGCTTAAAGATACACTGGGACTTAGCAGAAAATTGAGCCAAGTACTAGTAGGTGTTCATACTGACTAGCCGGCTTACGCAATAGCGTTACGATATGGCTAAGCCTAAAACCTTGACTTAGCCGTTATTCCCGGTCCATGCATTCGGCCCCAGGCGATCTAGGATTACAATTGACAAAACATATTCATTTTGACTTTTATGCAACAAGAGACACACCTACAGAGTCATTAATTATACCAGATTATTAGCGAGCAAACATTCACATTAGTATCATTACCGTTTGTAAATAGCTGTCACGTTGGTATGCCAGTGCCATACTGCAAGTCTCGTTCCAATCCCGCTTTGAACGAGACCACCACAACGTGTTTTGCCATCTACCGGAGATCAGTCATTCTCACTAGGTGGCAACACTATTTCTTAAGTTCGTCTCACTTGGCCGACTCTCGCCGTCGTGAAGTCATCATCACTAACCAGGGATAGACAGCAGCAGCAGCAGCAGCAGCAGCAGCAGCAGCAGCAGCAGCAGCAGCAGCAGCAGCAGCAGCAGCAGCAGCAGCAGCAGCAGCAGCAGCAGCAGCAGCAGCAGCAGCAGCAGCAGCAGCAGCAGCAGCAGCAGCAGCAGCAGCAGCAGCAGCAGCAGCAGCAGCAGCAGCAGCAGCAGCAGCAGCAGCAGCAGCAGCAGCAGCAGCAGCAGCAGCAGCAGCAGCAGCAGCAGCAGCAGCAGCAGCAGCAGCAGCAGCAGCAGCAGCAGCAGCAGCAGCAGCAGCAGCAGCAGCAGCAGCAGCAGCAGCAGCAGCAGCAGCAGCAGCAGCAGCAGCAGCAGCAGCAGCAGCAGCAGCAGCAGCAGCAGCAGCAGCAGCAGCAGCAGCAGCAGCAGCAGCAGCAGCAGCAGCAGCAGCAGCAGCAGCAGCAGCAGCAGCAGCAGCAGCAGCAGCAGCAGCAGCAGCAGCAGCAGCAGCAGCAGCAGCAGCAGCAGCAGCAGCAGCAGCAGCAGCAGCAGCAGCAGCAGCAGCAGCAGCAGCAGCAGCAGCAGCAGCAGCAGCAGCAGCAGCAGCAGCAGCAGCAGCAGCAGCAGCAGCAGCAGCAGCAGCAGCAGCAGCAGCAGCAGCAGCAGCAGCAGCAGCAGCAGCAGCAGCAGCAGCAGCAGCAGCAGCAGCAGCAGCAGCAGCAGCAGCAGCAGCAGCAGCAGCAGCAGCAGCAGCAGCAGCAGCAGCAGCAGCAGCAGCAGCAGCAGCAGCAGCAGCAGCAGCAGCAGCAGCAGCAGCAGCAGCAGCAGCAGCAGCAGCAGCAGCAGCAGCAGCAGCAGCAGCAGCAGCAGCAGCAGCAGCAGCAGCAGCAGCAGCAGCAGCAGCAGCAGCAGCAGCAGCAGCAGCAGCAGCAGCAGCAGCAGCAGCAGCAGCAGCAGCAGCAGCAGCAGCAGCAGCAGCAGCAGCAGCAGCAGCAGCAGCAGCAGCAGCAGCAGCAGCAGCAGCAGCAGCAGCAGCAGCAGCAGCAGCAGCAGCAGCAGCAGCAGCAGCAGCAGCAGCAGCAGCAGCAGCAGCAGCAGCAGCAGCAGCAGCAGCAGCAGCAGCAGCAGCAGCAGCAGCAGCAGCAGCAGCAGCAGCAGCAGCAGCAGCAGCAGCAGCAGCAGCAGCAGCAGCAGCAGCAGCAGCAGCAGCAGCAGCAGCAGCAGCAGCAGCAGCAGCAGCAGCAGCAGCAGCAGCAGCAGCAGCAGCAGCAGCAGCAGCAGCAGCAGCAGCAGCAGCAGCAGCAGCAGCAGCAGCAGCAGCAGCAGCAGCAGCAGCAGCAGCAGCAGCAGCAGCAGCAGCAGCAGCAGCAGCAGCAGCAGCAGCAGCAGCAGCAGCAGCAGCAGCAGCAGCAGCAGCAGCAGCAGCAGCAGCAGCAGCAGCAGCAGCAGCAGCAGCAGCAGCAGCAGCAGCAGCAGCAGCAGCAGCAGCAGCAGCAGCAGCAGCAGCAGCAGCAGCAGCAGCAGCAGCAGCAGCAGCAGCAGCAGCAGCAGCAGCAGCAGCAGCAGCAGCAGCAGCAGCAGCAGCAGCAGCAGCAGCAGCAGCAGCAGCAGCAGCAGCAGCAGCAGCAGCAGCAGCAGCAGCAGCAGCAGCAGCAGCAGCAGCAGCAGCAGCAGCAGCAGCAGCAGCAGCAGCAGCAGCAGCAGCAGCAGCAGCAGCAGCAGCAGCAGCAGCAGCAGCAGCAGCAGCAGCAGCAGCAGCAGCAGCAGCAGCAGCAGCAGCAGCAGCAGCAGCAGCAGCAGCAGCAGCAGCAGCAGCAGCAGCAGCAGCAGCAGCAGCAGCAGCAGCAGCAGCAGCAGCAGCAGCAGCAGCAGCAGCAGCAGCAGCAGCAGCAGCAGCAGCAGCAGCAGCAGCAGCAGCAGCAGCAGCAGCAGCAGCAGCAGCAGCAGCAGCAGCAGCAGCAGCAGCAGCAGCAGCAGCAGCAGCAGCAGCAGCAGCAGCAGCAGCAGCAGCAGCAGCAGCAGCAGCAGCAGCAGCAGCAGCAGCAGCAGCAGCAGCAGCAGCAGCAGCAGCAGCAGCAGCAGCAGCAGCAGCAGCAGCAGCAGCAGCAGCAGCAGCAGCAGCAGCAGCAGCAGCAGCAGCAGCAGCAGCAGCAGCAGCAGCAGCAGCAGCAGCAGCAGCAGCAGCAGCAGCAGCAGCAGCAGCAGCAGCAGCAGCAGCAGCAGCAGCAGCAGCAGCAGCAGCAGCAGCAGCAGCAGCAGCAGCAGCAGCAGCAGCAGCAGCAGCAGCAGCAGCAGCAGCAGCAGCAGCAGCAGCAGCAGCAGCAGCAGCAGCAGCAGCAGCAGCAGCAGCAGCAGCAGCAGCAGCAGCAGCAGCAGCAGCAGCAGCAGCAGCAGCAGCAGCAGCAGCAGCAGCAGCAGCAGCAGCAGCAGCAGCAGCAGCAGCAGCAGCAGCAGCAGCAGCAGCAGCAGCAGCAGCAGCAGCAGCAGCAGCAGCAGCAGCAGCAGCAGCAGCAGCAGCAGCAGCAGCAGCAGCAGCAGCAGCAGCAGCAGCAGCAGCAGCAGCAGCAGCAGCAGCAGCAGCAGCAGCAGCAGCAGCAGCAGCAGCAGCAGCAGCAGCAGCAGCAGCAGCAGCAGCAGCAGCATATTTTTTTAACGATGGTGACATTATCGCGTTTATCGCGTGATTTTCAATGGGCCATCAATCACATCCACTCTTTCATACACAGTTATAATAATGACTATAAAATATACACGTCAAAACAATGCTTTATGAAATAGGGTCCTACGACTGTTTATTCTGGAAAAGAAAATTAATTGCGTTGGCATCGATTATTTAGCACGTATTATAAAGTAAATAAGTGTTATACTACATATATAGCAATAACTTTTTGAATTCTGAATATCAGCATTACTTATGAAATCTACGAAGAAAGTTAATTGACATTGTATACTACATAATATATATAGTGTAGTTTAGTTGTCTAAAGTAAAGACTAACTTCGTTCACCTTGTCATTGACGATGTTATAGTGCATATTAAAAAAGGTATAAATCTAAGACATTTACATTAAATGAAAATTATAGTTGCTCGTTCAGCATAAACTCTGACTCACGGATTGGGACCAAGTTGAAAAATTACACCAAACACTTGTATATGTCAGTGAGATTGCCCATAACCAGGGGTGTTGTTGGGAGTTACCCCAATATCACCGGCGGGAATTGAACCCACCACATCTCACTGAGATACTAGTGTGTGTGCTTCATAGTAACCAGTAAAGACCCACCTTGAAAAGAACTACAGCAAATGTCAACAGAGCTTCTTGAAAAAAATATGTTTGATGGAAATAAACAACTGCACATTATGATGTGTCTGACTGCTCCGGAGGAGAGGGGTCAGTAGGGGGTGGCTCACTGACTGCTCCAGAGGAGAGGGGTCAGTAGGGGGTGGCTCACTGACTGCTCCAGAGGAGAGGGGTCAGTAGGGGGTGGCTCACTGACTGCTCCAGAGGAGAGGGGTCAGTAGGGGGTGGCTCACTGACTGCTCCAGAGGAGAGGGGTCAGTAGGGGGTGGCTCACTGACTGCTCCAGAGGAGAGGGGTCAGTAGGGGGTGGCTCACTGACTGCTCCGGAGGAGAGGGGTCAGTAGGGAGTGGCTCACTGACTGCTCCGGTGGAGAGGGGTCAGTAGGGAGTGGCTCACTGACTGCTCCGGAGGAGAGGGGTCAGTAGGGAGTGGCTCACTGACTGCTCCGGTGGAGAGGGGTCAGTAGGGGGTGGCTCACTGACTGCTCCAGAGGAGAGGGGTCAGTAGGGAGTGGCTCACTGACTGCCCGGTGGAGAGGGGTCAGTAGGGGGTGGCTCACTTACTGCTCCAGAGGAGAGGGGTCAGTAGGGAGTGGCTCTCTGACTGCTCCGGTGGAGAGGGGTCAGTAGGGGGTGGCTCACTGACTGCTCCAGAGGAGAGGGGTCAGTAGGGAGTGGCTCACTGACTGCTCCGGTGGAGAGGGGTCAGTAGGGGGTGGCTCACTGACTGCTCCGGAGGAGAGGGGTCAGTACTGACTGCTCCGAGGAGAGGGTCAGTAAGGTGAAACGGGATCAGTTACAAAGAAGGGAAAAAAATCAACGAACGGTATCAGTGCCAGCCTCACCCGGACTACAGGGATAAAGAGGAGAGCAACAAAATGTAATATGTAGTGTAGCGAGTCTTCTTTGACATTCAACCTCCGCTGCGCTGTCATGTGATGTTTCTATGTGTCAGACACCCCGATGACTCACCCTTATGCAGTGGTGATAAATTACGTTTTGGTAGACTAATAAGTCACATAGATAAATGGAAGTTAGTGCAAGCTCAAATTTACATAACATACAACCGGCAAAGACAAAAGTGATCTGATGTTTCGGATATGGATTATAAAATGTCGTGGAACGGAATTTCTAGATCATAAAGGACACTTTTTTTGAACATGTAATCAGTTAGTTATTTGTTATATTTATTTGTTTACTTAGTATAATTATCTATTTATTCATTATTTTTATTTGTTATATTGATTTATTAATCCCAATCGAATACACGACTTCTATATGTTTTAACTATAATATATGTTTTGTACGTGCGTATGAACGGCTGGATATATGGTCCTTTATACATTTTAATAACAAGAATTAGTAATAAAGTGTCTATGGTTAGGTTTGCTTTTACGCGAAACAAGGATTACAGTGACTTATAAATAATGATTATGTTTAAGTAGGAATATGCTTTTTCTTATCCGTTGCTGTTTGACTATGCCCGCTTACAAGAGTCTCACATCGTATGACTGGACAAGGGTCTACATGTTTGAGGATAAATAGTCTTACGAGTTTGTGCTCGCTTTAACGCTTGCACGTAACTTTCATCTGTCCGACGCTCGTTGATCAACACTACTTTGCACGTAGAATCACCAAGTAGATGCTTTGTGAAACACCCTTTGAAGTACTAAAAAAAATCGTCTTGGAAATGAATCAATGTGAGCAATCATATGCGCAAGTGGGAGTTTGCAGACAAAGCAGGGAGGACTATAAATAGAGACTGAAATAGGTTGGTAGGTGTAGAGACAGTGAAGGTAGGGAGGGGTTAGTAAATCGTTTGTCTCGTCGCTGTGTGGAGGGCGGGGACGACGAGGGCGCCAGACTCAGACTAGTGTCAAAATCACGCAGCGCAACAGTAACTCATGATCATTCGTGCATTTCATATTGGGATGCTTCATTAAATTTAATTCACTACCATGGTGTAAAAACATTGAATACTACGGTATGGTTTACGTTATTGCGTGTCTGGTTTCTGTCGGTGACGCGACAACACCCATCAATCAGTCCAGTAAATCAGCTGTAACTGTAGCGTGATAGGGGAACATAAGACAGAGAACGACAACACCCATCAATCAGTTCAGTTAATCAGCAATAAATGTAGCGTGAGAGGTGAACATAAGACAGAGAACGACAACACCCATCAATCAGTCCAGTAAATCAGCTGTAACTGTAGCGTGATAGGGGAACATAAGACAGAGAACGACAACACCCATCAATCAGTTCAGTAAATCAGCTATAAATGTAACGTGAGAGGTGAACGTAAGACAGAGAACGACAACATCTCCGAACACGACAACATCGACATACATGACAACATCTACGACTACGATAGCATCTACAACATCACGAGTAAAGATGCGAGGGTTTCTGAAGATGAGTTTGTCGGTGGCCCTTGTCTGTCTTGCGCTGTTGGACGTCGCTGTCGCAGGTAGGTAGACAGACTTCTTCTGCAGATATTCTGAACGTATTGTCTGTCGTATTTCGAGGCTGAAGCAGCAGTTTCTCTTATTATTATTTTGTGATATTAACACAAAAATTCACGACCATTGCTGACGCCTCGTCCACCCCACACATGTCCACAATTCAACGTATGTGTCCTTCTAGATGGGAAATGCCTGCAAAGAAGTGGGACGTGCCAATATACGTCCAACTACTGCAGCGGGTCGTATTGGTCGGGCTACTGCAACGGGCCAAGCAACAGACGCTGCTGTATCCCTGACAGTCGGACAGGAGGTACGTGACACTAGTGTTATTATAATGAAATCGGAAATTGTATTACTTTTTGTTGCATATCATCTTGTTGTATTGCGAAGTATTTGTCTGCTGCTATCGTCATCACTATAGTCATAGGTCTAATCCAAAATCCTAATCGCCATTGTAGTTATTAATATAACATTCCGGCGTCGACTAAAAATCACATGTTGTTAAACTCGCTTATGCCCCATAGCTTCTCAGCTCAGCCACTGTTTACGACAGGAATTGCTAGAAACTGTCTAACCCTTTTGTTTTGGTGCACTGTTGAGTTTGTGCTTTTCTCGAAGATTTTAGCGCAATACAAGTATTTATTGTGTTGTACGTAGGGCCTGTTGCATTGTAGCTTCATAAAAATGGCACCATAACTATTGCGTTAGTATTGTAATTGTCACATTTCTCGCTACCCGTTGGTATTTCATCACTTTGGTCAAGTAATATTCCCTTCAACAACGAGAGCACATTTCTGCCGCTCTAGACTCACGCTGCATAGCGAAAGGAGGCCACTGCCAGGACGAGTCGACGTGCAATGGAGAGGCACTCCGAGGCTACTGCGCCGGGGCAGCTAATCGCAAATGTTGCATTGCCGGAAGCAAAGAACCGGGGGGTAAGTGTAACTTCTCCGTTTGAGGCCCACGTGGTTGAGATTCGACGATCTTATATTCTATAGCACAGGAATCGCAAAAAAATTGCAACTAGACACTTGTTCATAACACCAATGGTTTTAATTACTAGTGTACTTGGGTTTATTTGTAATATATATTTCAAAAAATATTGTTGTGGTGCGTGCCCATTTACCCTGTGTCACCGATCATTATACAGTGTACGACGCGACGAAAGAAACCTTTAGTAGAACTAAGTATACTTGTTCACTTGTTCACAACGCCAGTGGTTTTAATTACTAGTGTACTTCTTTATTTTTAGTTTATTTATAATAATTATTTCAAGAAATATTTATGCGGTGCGTGCCCATTTACTCTGTGTCACCGATCATTATACAGTGCACGACGCGACGAAAGAAAGCTTTAGTAGAACTAAGTATATTGGCTGGGACGGAATCATTGCCTATTCTTACTTGGATATAGCGACTCCCGTGTCTAGAGACGCACGAGGCAGTCAAAGCGCTCCACTTGGATCGACCATCAACTAGTATTCTGATGTCGTTCCATCTGCTTTTTAACCAGCTGTAAGTAACGATCGACGGTCTGGCGCCAGTTCATTCTCGGTCGTCCTCTCCTTCTCTGACCAGCTGGTGTCGACCATGATACTTGGTGGACAGGTCTAGTAGGTGGGAGTCTCGTGACATGGCCGAGCCAGCTCATGCGTCTTTTGCATATCGGTGATGAGGGTAGATGTTGTCCAGATCATATTCGTCTTCGTCGTCGTTGACGCTCAGACAGGGACTCCGGTTTCTCGTACGAAGGTCGCTGTGTGCCACAGATCCTGCAGTAGGCCATAGTATCATATTCCAACTGACCTCTTCGTTAGTCACATAATCACTCCAGCGAACGTCCATGGCCTTGCGTAGTAATTTAGTGTTTATCTTCATGACTTGGTATGAACTGCCATGTTTCGCATCAAATATAACAGGGATGGCGGAACTTGTCCAGGCTCTGTACCATAGCCACGTACTATAAATGACACGTCGGGTTTATGGTAGCTTATACTGATGTTATCTTGTGTCCAGGCTCTAGCGGAATCTCAGAGAACTGTTTGGCCTGCATATGTGAGGTAAGTTTTTTTTATAACTCTGTTGTCGCCGTCGCCAGAGGTGGTGCTGCTGCTGCTAGTTGCTGCTGCTGCTACTGTTGTTGCTGCTGCTGCTGCTACTGTTGTTGCTGCTGCTGCTGCTACAGTTGTTGCTGCTGATGCTACATTTGTTGTTGCTGCTGCTGCTACAGTTGTTGCTGCTGATGCAGATGGCGACGTGCCTTTTCCCTTGCTACTGCTGCTATTGCTACTTGCTGTTATGGTGACCTATATCGACGGTTTACGAAATTGGAAAATCATAGAAAAGACGCATGACGTTGCGAACAGTTGTACCTAATCGTTCGCATAATGTGGCGAACAATTGCATGTACGTAATAACTTCGAAGGGATTTCGATTGTTCGTAGAAAGGTAATAAGCGGGTGAAAAAAAACATATAGTGTTACAACTCTTTCCTGGAGTCGAAGATGAGCCCATAAAAGTTTGACGCCCGAGGTCGAAGGCGTCTAGCCTGAGAAACACAACATACATACATCCGCTCGCTCAGTTATGGTAATAGTTGCATCATTGTTGTCATATTGTCATTGTGGTCGTTAACTTTATGCCGCCAGATCGAAGGATGTTCTAACAATCTGGACAAGTGTCGATGGGACGTCAACTCTGACAGTTGCGGACCGTTCCAGATAAAGGAGGTTTACTACATTGACTGCTACGAACCGGGCTCAGGTAAGTCGCAGCGGAGTGGCAAGTACTAGATGGCGCCCGACATTAATGCCATAATGGCGTCAGTATTTTGAAATGCAAAGAGTTGCCTGTGCAGATGTGCATTTGGGGGAGCTTAATTATATATGTAACCTGTTGCACCACTACATGGTAGCATGGTAAACTAATGGGTGACTAAGCTTGATCCCCCTTTGGCCGCCCCCAGATACCCAACTGGCCGAGGCAGGGGTTGGACAACAGCACGTAATATATGTGTGGACAACCTGACTGGGAACAAATTAGACAGAACAATAACCATACCCAACAAAACCAGTACCTTTATCATCACGTGTTTCAGGGTGGAGAAGCTGTACAAAACAAATGGAATGTTCGAAGACTTGTGTCTATGCCTACATGCGTCGCTATGGCGACCGGTGCGCGCGCAAAGCTGGTCGTAGCCGGGCAACGTGCCAAGACTACGCTCGCGTTCACAATGGCGGACCAGCCGGATGCCAATACAGCTATACTCTCGGATACTGGAGTAAGATAGAAGCATGCTGCCGTCGGGCGGGCGGGTGTTAAGTCACCCAACGATGTCCACCCAACCGATGGCTTGAAATTGTGTGTACTAAACATGTGATTTGTGTTTAGGTATACGTTATAATAAAAAATAACACCTACATTAAAACACCAAATTTATTGTCCGTGTTATGATGTTGGATGTTGTAAATTGTGTTCTTAAAAGCCAGCAACCTCTAAGTTACAAAAGAAAAAGAAAATTGCCTTCAATATCTAATGGTTTCCTACGCATAATTATTGTGTTAAAGTGGGTACACGTGTGTTGTAGTAATTACTCTAACAGTTCGTGATTAGAAACAGTCAGGATGCATAAAACGACATGTAGGTAATTGGAATCGACCATTCTAAGTATCGTTAAAACTATAATGGATAAAAGTAAATAAGGCATCAAATGTATTTTCCTGAAATAATTTTTTTTAAAGTGCGCAACGTGATGATTATCGGTGATACAATGTTTTAGTAATTATGAGTTAGACATTTAAAACAAAACGGTCGACACTTAAATTAAGCGTTAAACTACAAGGAATAACGATTCTTTCAAACATACGCATCTGGTTTTATTTAGCGTCTCGTGTTTCGTCAAGTCGTAGCCAATTTCTAATGACTCGCATGATCAGCTTCCTCCACCCATCTCGATCCAGCACCGCCTCACAAAGTTCAGCCAGTGACAGTCCAGTTGAATCCTTTGTTTGGTCCATCCACCTGACCACACGTCCTAGTTTCTTCCACCATTCCAACAATTCTTATTTGTTCCTGGCTTCCATTCGAACGCATAACGTGTCCAAAGTATAGCAACGTTTTCCTCATGTCCATAGTAGGCGAGTTCTTTATTCAACTCTTTACAAGCCTTTTCTCCTTCGCTCTGGTGGTCCACGGTTCGCTGTCACACATAGCCACTCGGAAGATCATTGCATTTACCAGTCTGCTTTGGGTCTGGTTTTCCATCTCGACTATCACTAGAAGCGGCATTAGACACTCCGCTTTGTATCAACTGTGTACCTCAAGTTGTTTGTTCAGGTATAGGAGACGTTCAGACATGGTTTGACGGTACCGAAAGCGAAACACTTATCAAAAGTAGCCATTAGAAGCATTACATACAAACAAATTATGCTGACGTTATGTTGGTGTACTTGAAAAGACGAAGACAGTACAACTTGTAATTATTTACAAAGAGGAACTACGACTGAAATTATAAAATCCAAAAGAAGCTATGAAATTGTTTTTGCATATAACACTAAATATGTCAGCAAGAGTTTGTGTGCGTAGGCAGGGAGTAAACAGACAGTTCGGAAACAAATTGGACCAATAGAGCTCGAAAAATAATATAAGATGGGTTCTTATCGACAGAAGACCGAAATTGGTACTTCAGTCCAGTGTTTACCAGAGAATATACTAGTTAGTTACCAGTACGAGTATACACATTTCAAGGGACTAAATCAGACTATTTAAGACAGTTAATTGTAACTCCGGAAAAAGGAGGTAAAGTAAAGGTAATAAATGACAGTAAATCACGTGGTGTGAATAGGATTCCATCAAAACTATTGGTGTAACGGTAAAGCAAATTAGACTAGCACTTGGAAAAGTATTTTGAAAAGTTCTTTTTGAATGGAAAGAAAACAGAAACATTATTATCGTTATTTAAAAAAGGTTCGAATAATAAGAACTAAAGACCAGTGATTTTATCATAAGTGATTAATATATTATTAGAAAGATTACTTAAATGCTCAATATCGAAACATAAAAGCGAGTTCATGCTTAATTAATTTGTCATGTCTCGTTGTTTAGAATGAAAGAAGACACTGAGTGGGTAGATGTGGGTCACCAGTAAATGTGATGTACCTAGGTTTTCAGAAAGAGTGCCACGTTAAAAATTACTAATTACGCTAAAAGGCATAAAAGCCCAAACAAGTATACGGAAGTCATAGTCAACAGGATAGGAAAATGGCTGACTGACAATAGACAATGGGTAGCAATAGTAGATAGGATGTTTGAAATTGGAAATCAGTTTTGAGTGGGATACCACCAAGATTACTATTAAGACCTATAACAATTATTATTATTATTTAAATAATTGACTTGAACAACGAACTCGAATTGTGAATTGTGCTATTATAGAAACGTTGATTTGCGTCTCATTGACAATCGAAAGAGAGAAGATTGTTTCCCCTGGAACTGGGACAGGAAGTGTCTTTGTTGCTAGAGGTAGTCTGCTGAGACCAGCCGCATTTGAGTTCTGTGTACCAGCTTTGTATCGTAGGTGATACTGATACTTTGACAACATAAGAGCCCGTCTAGGGCTTGCAAGTGGGATATCAGTTGTCCTCATTGAGCAAGGCAAGAAGTGTTGTGTCGTCTGTTTGAATAGCAAAGTCTCTGCCATAAACATATCTATGGAACTTTGTGACCCCGAATACAATTGCGAGGCCTTCTTGGTCGATCTGGGCATAATTCTTCTCAGCTGAATGCCACAGGTCTATCTGTTCCATCTGGTGCGAGAGCACAGCTCTAATGCTATATGGCGATGCACCGCAGCTCAGCACCAATCTGTCACTAATCTGTCTAGATCGTTTTGTAAATGTTGTTTATCACCATCAGTATTAACCTTTCTAAACAGTTTTGTGTCATCCGCAAATTTCTGAAAGTTATATACTGATTTGTTCTACTGTAATGTAATACTCCAAAACTTGAGAAGATTGCAACAACATCTTCGACTCCACAAATGCGTTTGCTTGTTCTGATTCCCAGTGCCAAGACGTGTCTTTCTGCAACAAATTGTGGCGTGGCGCCAAAACTGTGCTAAGGTTCTTCAGGAACTTGTGGTAGTAATTCACTATACCCAAGTAGCTTCGCAATTCTGGCACTGACGTTGGCTCTGGAGCATTCTGTGGCTGATTGGCTGCTGGCGCTACAAGGGAACGCCTACATAAAAATGGAGTGTTGACAGTGGCTAACAGCAAGACCACGTCTCTACTGCCAGACTCTCTTCTCGGCGGATTCACGAAGCCGAGTGAAAGTCGGAAAAGCGAGACTACTACAACAATTGCATTTGTGGCTGCCCAAGTACTAAACTTCTTGCTGAAGTGGCGACCCCTCCTGAGTCCAGATGTGCCGCTGCTTGCCTGGTGATTATGTCACGAGTGACGCCACCTGCTGGGTTTGATTTTGCCTTCAACGTCACTTGCTTGATTATGCTGCCGTGTCTGGGGTTTGCACCTGATGTACCTTGCCATCCTCATTGCATACACCTGATGTACCTTGCCATCCTCATTGCATACACCTGATGTACCTCGCCATCCTCATTGCATACACCTGATGTACCTCGCCATCCTCATTGCTGACACCTGATGTACCTCGCCATCCTCATTGCATACACCTGATGTACCTCGCCATCCTCATTGCTGACACCTGATGTACCTCGCCATCCTCATTGCATACACCTGATGTACCTCGCCATCCTCATTGCTGACACTACTGTCGGCCATCGCGTCGCCTTGTTCCGTTGTAGCCTCCAACGTACGCCCATATTTAATCAGTTCTGCTAGCGTTTTATTTGGCTCACTCAGGCTATTTTCCCGGCATTTCTGGACAATCTGTGAATTGATTTCTCTATCTACGTCGTATAAATATGGGTTTATATTCAGTCAGTGATATCAATGCAGTGTTTCAGTATAGTTTCACTCGCGTTACTATAGCGATTGATGGCGATATCAATTTTCCAGAATAAAACGTAATGTAACGATTTCGAACCGCTAGCAGCAAGTGATACACCAGAATCATCTTCGAATTTTTCGGAGCAATTTAGCGACGGGTGGTGGTGATTTCGGCCCTCACAAAATTCGGCCCAACTGCCATGTTGTTTCGGCTTGGTGATTTCAGTGACTGATGTGACACGCAGGGATGGGTTCAAGTACTCGAGTACTTGATTACTTGTGTACTTAAGTACAGCGAGTACTGTACTTGTACTTGCTATTTTGCTGAGTGCAGTACTTGTAATTGACCGTCAAAGTACTTGGACTTGGCAAGTACTTTTTATGTTTTCGTTAAATATTTCGCTCTATCGTATTCATACTCATTATACTCAGATTTTGCGAGTACATTACGAGTACATCTGAGTACTTTCTTAATATATGCTGTAAAAATGTATTTATTTGTAGTTAACAAAATGACATTTTCATGAAGTATTTGAATGTTCAACTTTTTTTAATACTTTGTTATTTCTGATTGATTACCCCCCTCCCACCGTACATACACATAATACACCCCATTCTCCAGTAACCATGGCTATGATACCCCCAAAAGACAACAGGCGGCATATTTTCTCAGTCAGAAACACCTGTTATGCAAACAATTGTAGGCTACCAGTTCAAGCAATAATCCGTTTGTTTAATTAAGCCACCAGAATGTCCATAGAGGGCCATTCATCAGTTAACCCACCGGTTAGCCATGAAATGCATTTGATGTAGTCAGGAGACCATGCCACTTGGCACTGGCTGACAGTGCTAACTGCTAAGAACTGCCAGCTGAGTTTTCCTCTGTAGAAGTAAGGTGACTCAAGTCAGACTGCCTCCTACACCATTATAATCTGGTGCCAGCAGACTGGCTAACAAGTACAAAGGGGATTTGTATCCTGTTGTATTTGCCTGTGCTAACCCTCTCAACAACCAATAGTCTAAGATCAGAACATATAAATTGCAAACTTCTAATATAAACACATTGCAAATTGCAATACTGCCTTTGTGCACCAAAAGAAGACAAATAGAACTGATGAAAAGCATGTGAATTGGTCTCATGTGGTCTTTATTAAAAACAAGGACAAACTTTATTCAAATTACCACACATCTCCTTTGTAGTAGTTTGGACAAATCAAATGACGTACATGTTTGGGGGGGGGTAATGTTTAGTCACTGGTATAATACATAAAAATATATATTGTATTCCAATATTCACCAACCGGAGTGAAGAAGAGGGGAGAAGGGGAGACAGGAGGGAAGGAGAATGGAGTGGGGGAGACGGGAGGGAAAACAACCGGAGTGAAGGAGAGGGGAGTGGGAGAGACAAGAGCAAAGGAGTGGGAAGTGGGGGAGACAGGAGCGAAGGGGTCAGGACAGAATGTGATGGAGGGGCTCGAACGGAAGAGTTATTCTGCAGCAGTGATAGAGGGGGTGAGGAAGAGAGCGAGGGTGTTTGTGGGGGATTCGATAGTTAGGAAGACCGACAGAGTCTTAAACAAGGGAGATGATGTGGTGGTCTGCTTGCCTGGAGCCAAACTAGAGGCGATAACTGAGAGGGTAAAAAACATCGTAGGCTCGGGTAAGGGTGGATCTGTTTTAGGGACAAATAACGTAGAGAGGGAGGGTACAACTGCCATAGTTAGGAAATATAGGCAGTTGGTCAGAACACTAAAACAGACGCGGGTTGAGCAGGTAATACTGTCAGGGATTTTACCTGTAATGGGCAGGAGGGGTCACAAATATCGAAATTGTCGGGGGATGGCAATTAACATGTTAGTCCAGAAGCTATGTAGGGAAGAGGAAGTTGGATTTGTGGATTTATGGGGAAGTTTTGTTGGGAGGGCTGATATGTACATGAAGGATGGGCTTCATTTAAGTGGAAAGGGGGCGGCAGTATTCACGGACAAACTTTCAGCAGCAGTAGATAGTGACTTGGGTACAATGACAAATATTTTTGTAAGTAAACATTCTTTAAACTAGAAGTGCAGGGGGTTACCTAGAGGTGTCTCAAGCAGAACAAGAGGCCACTAGCACAGATTAACCAATATCAAATCATCCGAAAAACATCTCCGAAAAACGTTATAGATGCGTATGTTTAAATGCAAGGAGCATAGTAAATAAGAAAAACGAATTAAACATTATGGTAGAAGATATTGACCCTCACATAATTGGTATAACTGAATCATGGGCCAACATAGATATAACAGATGCTGAATTAGGACTGACAGGATATGTAATGTTTAGGAAAGATCGAATAGGAAGAAGGGGCGGGGGAGTTATTTTATATGTTAAAGAATCTATTCAGGCTTATGAAATAAAACTAGAAAGGGAAGCAGATTGCGATGAAGCTGTTTGGTGCAAAATTGTTTCAGGAAATTCAAAATTAACTGTTGGATTAGTTTACCGAAGTCCAAACATAAACGAAGAGGACAACACAAAAATAAAAAACGCTATAAAGGAAGTTAGTAAAGGGGAATGTATCATAATGGGAGATTTTAACCATGGACACATACAATGGAATTCTCTAGAGAGTACAGGGATTGAGGACCAACAATTTCTATTTTTAATCCAGGATAGCTTTCTTACTCAGCACGTACTAGAACCAACCAGGGGAGAAAATGTATTAGATATAGTTCTGTCATCACAGAAAGAATTAGTGGACAATGTAAAAAATATTTGAACCATTGGGTAATAGTGATCATAATCAAATACATTTTGACATCAATGTAAAATCAGAAAGTAAAAATAAGAAAACGTACAAGAGAAACTTCCACAAAGGTAACTACAAAGATATGAGAAAATACTTAGCAAAGCTAGATTGGAATAACATGCTGATGAATAAGACCGCAATTGAATGTTGGAATATTCTAAAATATGAAATTGAGAGTATCATCGATAAATTTGTTCCCTTCCAAAAACAAGGAAAACGGTGTAGAAAGAAACACTTGTCAAAAGAGGCTATTAGAAAAATAATGCTAAAACAAACTATGTGGAGGGTTTATAGGCGTACCAGAAAGGAAGAAGACTATGCAAAATACAAAGAGGCACTTAATGCAGCTACAACTGAAATCAGACAATCTAAAAGAAGCTATGAGCAAAAACTAGCATGTAACATAAAAAATGACAGCAAGAGTTTTTATGCATATGTCAGGAGTAAACAAAACGTACAAGACAAGGTTGGACCTCTAGAAGACAGTGCTGGAAATATAATATCACAGGGGTTTTAAATGGCGGAAGACCTAAATGGTTACTTCAGTTCAGTGTTTATCAAAGAAGATATTAGTTCATTACCAGTTGCTGATGCTAAATTTCAGGGGGCTAAATCTGACTATTTAGGTCCGTTAGTTGTAACTCCAGAATTGGTAGCTAAGAAAATAAAGGCAATGAAGGATAACAAATCACCGGGAGTGGATGGGATTCCTCCAAAATTACTAATGGAAACAGTAGAACAAATCAGTATACCACTTGCAAGAGTATTCAACTTGTCATTAAAAGAGGGAGTTATTCCGTTTGAATGGAAAGAAGCAAACATCATACCATTATTTAAAAAGGGTTCGAGAAATAAGTCAGAGAATTACAGACCAGTGAGTTTAACGTCAGTGATTTGTAAATTATTAGAAAGGTTAATTAAAGACCATATGGTGGACTTCCTCGTTAAGCATAAATTATTAAATTCATCTCAACATGGATTCCTTAAAGCGAGGTCATGCTTAACAAATATGTTATGTTTTTTGGAAGAAATCATTAAGTGGATAGACGTGGGATCGCCAGTAGATATTATCTACTTAGATTTTCAGAAAGCTTTTGACAAAGTGCCACATCAAAGATTACTACTTAAATTAAAAGCCCATGGTATCGGGGATAGCATAACTGACTGGATAGAACAATGGCTGACTGACAGAAGACAACGAGTTGTAGATGGAGAAGTTTCAACTTGGAAATCGGTTTTGAGTGGGGTACCTCAAGGATCAGTATTAGGACCTATATTATTCTTAATATATATCAATGACTTGGACGACAGTATAACAAGTAACGTACTGAAATTTGCGGACGACACAAAACTGTTTAGAAAAGTTAATACTGATGGTGATAAACAACATTTACAAAACGATCTAGAAAGATTAGTGAAATGGTCTGAGAAATGGCAGATGTTGTTCAATTTTGGGAAATGTAAATGCCTACATACAGGACATGGGAGTTTGAATGTAAACTATAAAATGGGAGGTACTGTTCTGGGTACTACTGTAAAAGAAAAGGACTTAGGAGTTACAATAAGCGCTGATATGAAAGTTTCAGAGCAGTGTGGTATTGCAGCTTCAAAGGGTAATCAAATTCTTGGATTGATTAGAAGAAACATAACATACAAGGGAAAAAAGTTAATTATACCTCTTTATAAAGCAATAGTTAGACCTCGTTTAGACTACTGTATGCAAGCATGGAGACCATATCGTAAGAAGGATATTGATACGCTTGAACGCATACAAAGGAGAGCAACTAAAATGATTCCAGAACTGAGAGACCTTAGTTATGAAGAACGCCTGAAAGAATGTGGTTTAACAACTCTAGAGACAAGGAGGTTAAGAGGAGATCAGATTGAAGTTTTTAAGATATTGAATGGGTATGAAAATATTGATAGAAATATGTTTTTCTCACTCAAGAAGGATAGCAGAACTAGAGGACATGAGGTAAAATTAGTAAAGGATCAATGTAGATTGGACATCATGAAGCACTCGTTCTCACAGAGGACAATAAATGAATGGAACAAATTGTCTACAGATTGTGTAACTGCTAGCAGCATGGATATGTTTAAAAACAAGGTAGACACATATCTCAGGAGGGCGGGTTATAAGTAGATGAACATTGTTGGACTCTCGATAAGCCAATGGCTTCCATGTCCACTTGTCATCTGGGCCTTTGGCTTGGATGGCAACTCTTGTTAAATCTCTTGTTAAACCTTGACCTTCAGGCTGCAACAGGTAAATCTCTCCAAACGGTTTTCTCGAAGCGAGCAAAGCCTGCTGTGCTTCATCGGCTTGACGTTTGCTTTTTTAAATAAAGTTGGCTCCATAGGGAACTTTAACCAACTACATGTTACTTTATTCTTACTATTGTTTGCATTCAATCAAATGCTGCACAATAAATCATTATGAAGCTCGCTTCTAAACAACCGCTATCGCTGTCAACAGTACGGTGAATGAATGGAAAGTCCCAGTCTCGTAGCACACCCTTTTCATTAGTGACGTCACTTCGAAGCTTGCTGATAAGCGCGGGAAAATGTGCATAGTCGAGGCAGGCCGGTAGAAAAGAGTATTATTTGGAATTATTAATTAATGGAGTTCTAATGAATTTTTCGGTGTTGTGGAATGGAAATATACTACAATATGTAATACAATATCATTTCAAGCAATCGTTGTTGTTATTCCATTTAAGCATGCGTGAAATTTTTCCAAAGTCTCTTTGGATACCTGCGTTTCCTGGCAAAACACGAATACTTCAAACTCCACATTGCGCTGTGGCACAAAACATTAAGTTAATATACGATAAGTTTCATCATACGTTATATCAGCCACAATGCCAAGACTATCACTTAAATCAAACGCCTCTTCCCTAACATAGTGTAGGAACATTGCCTTCTTTTGATTCGAGTCCTTGATATCGTTAGCTGCTATAACGTTTATAAAGGCGTCGCAACCAGCGGTCCCACTTTGCTGCGGCTGTATAGATAGGCTCTGGCGAAAACCGTTGTTAGCTCCATTTAGTCGTTATCCTCGTCGTCAATTGTTACATCCGGGGCGTTTTTTGACCTCGCTATCTACGACAGGACGTAATGACAGCTGCTTGTTACACCTAAACAAAATATTTGTAACAATACTGTTACTGTTACTGATCCCGTAACACGCCTGGGTCGTAGTGGCGCTGCTCCAGTGAACGCTGCACAGGTCGGATCCAGTCTTGGCGGTTGTCTGCTAGTGTTTGGGTTTCTGCAAAGGTCTTTCCAGTCATTTCCTCAATGTTGTCTGTCCATCTCTTCCTCTGTCTTCCTCGTCTTCTTTTCCCCTGCACTGTTCCACGAAGGATTGTTTTAGAGAGTCTTGACCTCGTCACATGCCATATCATCTCAGCTTCCTCTTCTTGCCTGTGGTCAAAATGTCTTCACAGTGACCCACGTGTTGAGCGATGGTTTTGCTGATTTCTTCATTGGTGACATGGTCGGTGACGTGGTCGGTGAAGGAGATGCCGAGGATTCTTCAGAAGCACCTCGTTTCCACTGCAGCGATCTTCTTTTATAGTTCCGCTGCGAGTGTCCATGATTCACATGCATACAGGTAGATGGAAAGGACCAGTCCATAACAAAACTGCTTGTAACATAAAACACGTTAGCCAAATTCAACGTGGGCGCCAGACGGGTAACCCCAAAGCAGAAAACACTATGTCACGAAATGTGCTTGGGTAACCGAAACATCACCGTTGTGAAAAAAACCGCCCAAATAGAATGTGGTTTAATAACCAAAGAGACTAGGAGGGTATATATATATATATATATATATATATATATATATATATATATATATAGGTCTTCATTCAATCTTACTAGAGTACACGAAGTAATGTTAGTAGAAGAACAGTGTAGATTAGATATCAGAAACTATTTAAAGGCCTTCGAAGTTGACGCAAGCAAATAGCGTGAGATCTCCCTCCACGTGGGATCTCATGGTGGAAGTTTTAAGGTTTACCGAAAATGTTTACGTTGGTGGTGCCACCTATTGAATGTCTCGCACTATGTCGCATCTCACATTCCTCAGCAGTGGCGCCACTCACCACTGCCTTATGTAATATATCTTGCTATTCGTGATTATTCACTGACATGTTGAATCATACTCCGGGTTTATGTTATTCCGTCGCACTATTTAATTTATATACACGTGAATGAGGCATTAAAGGTGCTTAATCAATTCGACTTTTTTGTTAGTCTCATTTCAAATTAATTTTGCGAAAACAAAAGTATCCACTGCAACATGCTAACTCGTTTGTGTAACTTTTGCATGTAAACTTTGTGAAATCATCAGACAAACTATTAAATTAGTTAATGCTTGCTCAAGCATTAAGTGAAGTAAACATCCAAATGCTGAAAAATCACGATTTTCTTCTTTGGTAAAATTTCGTAACTTTGTCATGTGATCGGCGAGAGGATGGAATACACGCCCATGATCAGCATTGACCCACACAGTGTTTACCATTTTGGATATCAACTATTTTAGTCCTTACCAGATCGAAAGACTAAGTCAGTTATTTCGATGATTTGAACACAAATTATTAAATCGACTGCGGGTGTTACAAAAACTATTTACGCACTATATATTTGGATACAAATGAACCGGATTTGCGATAGGCTCAATCATTTGAGGAAGCAGTTCTAAACATTCCATTCTAGGTGGTACTTGCCATATGGCCACTTGGGTTTTCTGACGGCCTCCTAAGTGACACCAATCTACCAACGTATCTTGTTATTATATTATGAAAGTTTTGTTGTGACTGAATAAAGTTAATTTATTCATGCCACACTGACGTGCCAGTGCCTTTCTGCAACTCTCGTTCAGAATTAGACCATCACCTAAGTCATTCTCACATAGGCGGCGACACTGTTTCATCTTAACAAGCTCGCCACCTAATTGAGAACCATGGCTATGCCTATTGCGGGTCCCGTTAATTTTCGGATTGAACATGTGTGCCATTTCGACAAGATACAAACCTCTTAACAATTCATAAAACAAAATGCTGTCCCGTTAGTTTAAGATGGAGCCCGTCCCTCTTAAACATATTCTTTCTCAATAACGCTTCCCAACTCAGTGTGTTTTCGCTCCACGTTTTGATTTATTGCATGCATGCGTGACTTAAAGATATCCATCTCAGACGGCAACGATTCACCTGCGGTGAGCGCCTCGACGAAATTTGTTTTAATGTGTATGCCGCGTTTTACCTTTGAATGTGCCCTGTGGGGTCTTACTAGTAAAGTACCCTTTTTATGGAAATGTGTTCCTTCTTGTAAAAAATGTTAATGTAAATCAGAACTGCTGCGAGCGAACGAAAGAGTTGGAGAAATATTTTCTTTGATTAAAATACCCCTGTGCACGCAATATTGTGACAACGAAATATGACGGTTTAGAAAGAGTGTAGAAAGTTTTCAGTTGTGATGTTTTCGTACTCTTTGAAAGGCGAACCCCACTGCGCTGTGAAGTTATTCTTCTTTGTGTCAGACACACCCGTGGTGATAAAGTACGTTTTGTACAATAGCAAGTCATATCAATCAATGGGAGTTTTTGCAAGCTCAAACACTCATAGCATACAACTGATAAAGCCAAAAGTGAGTTGAAATTTCGGACATAGATTATAAATTGTAATAGGACGGCGAATCAGAATTTTCTGGATCATACAGGCTTAACAATCCTACCCTACCATGGATGTCGAGTTGCCGACCGTGGGGTCTCACGGGATATGCCTGTATGTGTATTTTCCAGACTTCACACTTTATCTAGGCCTACTCTTGTTCAAAACAAAATTGCGATCTTTTCATCAAATCATGCAACTGCATAAGAACTACAAAAAAGCACAAAAAGGAATATCTTATGCATACGCATCATGTCAATTTATTGAACATTTATATTTTCATACTGAATGGCTTACATATCGTATTCGTGCTCTATCTCATAGCATATTTTGTTAAAACTTGGTAGTGGATTTTTGGCTATCGTACAACGTAATAGTATTAGTTGCGTAAACTCGTCGGCGGCCAGGGATGTAGCTAAGTATACATTCACGTGGAAGCACAAATCTAAAAGTTGGACTGGGCGTCCTTTTTTAAAGAAGACTAATCGTTTGCAACCTGGTGCATTTTGAAATCAATATAAAACTTAAAAACGAATGCTCCTCCGGCCATGCAGAAAAACATTACCCACCTACTCGACACCAATCCCTGGTAAAAGGTGGGTGTGAACCTTCAAGTACATCACATATGTATAGCAAAAACTAACAATTAATCCTGTTAATTATATTAATGGAAAAACGCAAACCCTTTGCAACAATAACAGCCATTTAATCATAAATGTTTACGAGTCTATCATATCTACAGAAAGTGTTCAGTTACTACCCTCTTCATACGACGGGGCGGAATTTTGGAGCTAAAGGACTGAACTCGTGGGTGATGCGTTTTGCATACAACGTCTTGTCCTTATGGACATGCGTAAGGGCCAATCCCGACAAGCGCCCACTTGTCACCGTGGCGTAGCAAGCACTAAACGACCGTTGTGCTGTGGCAGTCGAGAGAGATCACCAACAGTATCCCGACTGGTGTATACACATTTTAGGGTACAGGACAGGATTGATTTCCTGTATCGTGTCATTGAATGTGTTGGGTCTCTCAGCGACATTCACCATCTCCCATCTTGCCTTCCATTATGTAGCTGACGCAGATCATTTGGCATGTCGTCTTTGAACACATCGTACAGGAATCTGGTGTCAGATTCACCCATGTCGTGGTGTGAGGTACTGGGCCGCGTAGTGAGTCCGAGCTACCAGAGAAGTCGAGATGGCGTTGGAATAAACATGCCTGTCAGGGTGAAGCATAAAGCGCCTTGAGCAGTACAGAGGACTGTATACTTCGTTATGTAAGAACGTAAATTTATCTGCCAATATACGTGAGTCCATTTCCTGCAGCAAGTGATCGACGAACGGCAGACACTCTGCCATCATCCGATACTGGCTGGGTGTGTCAGTTATATCAGCGAACACGTTCTCACGGACGGCGCCTCTGTCTACCATCATTGTACGGTATGCTTGCTTCAATCTCAAATCTTCCCGCTAACTCTACAGCACTGTCAAAGAATGCATTCCATTCTTCTGGGTCGGCCCTGTCCTGCTGCAGCTACACGATGGTAGTGATTGCCTCTTTGGCAGAGGTTACATTGTTTGGACTGTAGGAAAACGGTCAGAGGAAGCCAAATTTGCTCAATGTCACCAGTGTTGTGATGATGTCAACATGTTTGATGGACAACAATTAGTGTGTGGCTTTACCGTTCCCATCTTCTTCTAATTATTCAAGGGCACTGAGTACACAAGTGAATGCAGACTTGAATGTCAACATAGAGTTCGCACGACTCGACCATCCTATATCATTTGCGATTGCATATTTGTTATATTGTTCATACCAGCCTGTGCATTCTCGTCTAAATCGAGTTCAGTCTGAAAGACACGACACATCTTGGCTGAGTAGTTGGAGGAGTGTGTCCATCATACATCGAACTAGTGACACTTTGTTGGCATGCACATAGTCATTGAGTGTAGATGGTTTAAGTTGTCTGATTCATGCTTACACTCCACGATGGATGCCAGCCAGATTAGGGGTGGGCCATTAAATTTGTGTAGGCGGCTTGGATTTTTTATAATATTGGTTTTCCATATTGATGTAGAAGCACGGGCGTACGGGCGTGCGGCATCTATGCGCCTGGCAGCAGTGTGTTTTCTTGCTAACAGAAGCAATCACAAATAGTTTGTAACGAATGTTCTTAGGTCAACATCTTGAACCAGTTCGACTTTGGCGTTCATATCAAATATACAGTGTACAGTTTCCAGTTGTGTAGTAGCAGCGAACTTAGCAATCGAGGTCAATCTAGCTTCGGTAACACACACACACACACACACACACACAC
>OY759263.1:15004193-15031693 GCA_963662155.1 Lamellibrachia columna | reverse complement strand
CACCAGTGCTGTACTGTAGTATTTACTACAGTTTTTATTCACACAGAACAACTCTGTACAGGCCTTCCTCAACTTTCTGGATTAGTCTGAAAACGTCGACGTCCTTTAATGGGGAAATACATTAGTGAGTTACTTGTGCACCTAGTCACACTTTGACCCACGTCCCGACTCACGCCTTCACTCGCGCCCCGACTCACGCCTTCACTCGCGCCCCGACTCACGCCTTCACTCGCGTCCCGATTCACACCATCATTCATGTCCAGGCTCACACCTTCACTCGCTTTTCGATTTACACCTTCACACGCGTCCCGACTCACGTTTTGACTCATGTCCAGACTAAGATAAACAACGCCAAACCGCAAAGCAATTAAATCTCATCTCTCTCATGTAAAACAACTAAGCCTTTGCAAATTACTGTCAAATAAAGATAGCTAACCATATAAACCATACAAATGCGAATAACATATATTTCGTAGATATATCTCTTTTACGTTTTACACCTTTCAGTTTTACATTCAAAACTATTTGACACATGATAGTTTATTTAAATATGACGTGCAAAATGATTGTTGATCTGTTGATCTGCGTTAACTATTAGTTCCGCGCTACAAATTGAAGGGCTACGAGAAATGTGATTTGTCGGTGTCCGGACCGACAGTATGGAAAGCTTTTCCGGAATATAGAAGACAAACAGATGCACTGTCTAAATTCAAGAACCTACTGAAAATATATTTAGGTGTGCATATGTCCACTAAGGAAATACTTAGGACACTTTTTCTGAACATGTATATTATTTATTTATTATATTTATTTATTTACTATAATTATATATTTACTCTTTTTATTTATTTATTATATTTATTTATTAATCTTAATCGAATACTCTATCTTTATCATACGTTTTAGCTATAACATATGTTTTGTAAGTGCCAATGAACGGGCTGGTTCCAGATATATAGCGCTTTATTAATTTTAATAATAATAATAATTAGTAATAAAGTGTCTATGATTAGGTTTGCGTTTACTCGAAGCAAGGATTGCAGTGATTTATAAAAGCATATTATGTTTAAGTATGAAGATGCTTTTTCTTATCCGCTGCAGTTTGCCTGTGCCCGCTTACAAGAGTCTCACATCGTATGACTGGACAAGGGTCTACATGTTTGAGGATAAATAGTCTTACGAGTTTATGCACGCTTTAACGCTTGCACGTTACTTTCATCTTTCCGACGGTCGTTGATCAACACTTCTTTGTAAGACGCGTATAGAATCACCAAGTATATGCTTTGTGAAACACCCTTTGAAGAACATTGTCTAGAAAAAAGCCTCTTGAAAATGAATCAATGTGAAAAAGCATATTCGCAATTGGGGGTTTGTAGATAAAGCAGGGAGGAATGAAGATAAATAGAGACTGAAATAGGTGTGTGTCGCGAGGAGTAGATAGTAAATCGTTTGTCTCGACGCTGTATGGAGGGTGGAGACGACGACGAACACGTTGGACTCCAGACACCTGTCAAAATCATGCAGCGCATCAGTCGGCCATTAAATGTAATTCATTACCGCGGCGTAAAAACGTTGACCACTTCGATCTTTTCACGTAATTGCGTCTCTGCTTTTTGTCGGTGACGCGACAACATTCATAAATCATTGCAGTAAATCAGCTATATATATATATAGCCGGAGAGGCGACCATACAACAGAGAACGACAACATCTCGGAATACGCGGCAACATACCTGAATACACGGCAACATCTCTGAATACAACGACATTACGACTACGACAACATCTACAACGTCACGAGTAAAGATGCGAGGGTTTCTGATAATGAGTTTGTCGGTGGCCCTTGTCTGTCTTGCAGTGTTGGACGTCGCTGTCGCAGGTAGGTAGACTGCTTCTTCTGGCAGATATTGTGGACGTCCTAAACTGCAGCAGTTTCTATTGTTGTCTGGTAATATTGACTCAGAAATTTACGACCGTTGCGGACGCCTTGTCAGCCGCTAGATCTGTCCCTGTGGGTTCAAGGCATAGGCCTGTGTCATTCTAGATGAGGAATGCAAGCGGAGAAGTGGAACGTGCCAATATACGTCCAACTACTGCAGCGGGGCGTATTGGTCTGGCTACTGCAACGGGCCAAACAACAGACGCTGCTGCATCCCCGGCAGTCGGACAGGAGGTACGTGACACTAGTCTATTTATCATGCAATCTTATTACCTTTTGTTGTAGGTGATCTCATAATATTGTGAGGTATTGGTACGGTAGGACCGTCATCGTTACACTCGTATTTCAAATCCTTAATCGCCAATGTAGTTAATAATATAATCGCATGATCATAAAAATTAGTTCACACACGCGCTCGCGCGCACACACACACACACACACACACACACACACACACACACACACACACACACACACACACACACACACACACACACACACACACACACACAAACACACACACACACACACACACACACACACACACACAAACACACACACACACACACACACACACACACAAACACACACACACACACACACACACACACACACACACACACACACACACACACACACACACACAGTGTTATTTATGTTAGTTGTTGTTTCATAACGAGAACACATTTCTGCCCCTCTAGACTCACGCTGCATAGCGAAAGGAGGCCAGTGCAAGGACGAGTCGACGTGCGATGGAGAGGCCCTCCGAGGCTACTGCGCCGGGGCAGCTAATCGCAAATGTTGCATTGCCGGAAGCAAAGCCATATCAGGTAAGTGAAACGTGGTTGAGATTCAACACTCTTATATTCCGTTTTGCAAGGATCGCTACACTTGAACATCCCGCCAATTGGGTATGTATCATAGCCGCTTAATCTAGTTTCATGTTGGTTTTATCAATGTCATATAACTCACTGATGACATCATATAACTCACTGATGACATCATATAACTCACTGATGACATCATATAACTCACTGATGACATCTTATCTCCAGGTTCTGGTGCATTCTCCGACAACTGTCTCAACTGCATATGTGAGGTAAGTTCTATCGGTGTTGCCAAAACCACAGCGTCTATTTTACAGGTAATTCACTTTACATCTCCTTCTTCTTCTTCGTCTTATGATATTGTATTAGCCACATATAAAACATGATTAGCGTATTGTCCAGCGGGGGGGGGGGAGCTGGTGAGTGACTATGGATGGTGTAGCGCTGGTTCGGGTTTACATTGGTTACAATATGTTTAGTAGGTTAGTAGGTTTTCATTGGTCCACATATAACAGAATATGAATTCTTCTACATTAGCAAGGAGAGAAAACACTTCTAAACTATTACACTGACTGTTGGCCAACTGTTGTCTGCGTGTGTTCCTTGTTCTGAAGGGATTTGAAAGAATGAATGCATCGACAAGGATAAAGCGCTTGCAGTAGCGATACGCACTGCCTCGTCACAATCACGTCAATCAGGTTGTTCTTGACCCGGTCGAGCAGCTTGGCACCAGCCCATCTTCTCCACATCATCTTCCTTTCCGTGCTTTCGATCATGGTAGCAACGCTGCTGCGTCCTCTGTAGTTGCTCTTCACTGGTTTATCCGGTGGGTGGGTCCCAGACCGTCGACGCATACTTGCTTATGTTTTATTGTTATTTGCATAATTGTTGTCATATCATCATTGTCGTCATCAACGTTATGCTGTCAGATCGAAGGATGTCAAAAAAACGTGGGCAAAGAATGCAAGATGGACGTCAACTCATTAAGTTGCGGACCATTCCAAATTAAAAAGGTCTACTACACGGACTGCTACGAACCCGGTTCAGGTAATTCACAGCCTACGATATATATATATATATTGGCCGCCGCGGTGACGTATTTTATTTTGCGACAATTATATTACTGCAAATTTCGTCGTGAAAACGCAGCTTTAAATATATGTTATTTTAGACATTGCGTACTAGTCAGCACCGGGTACTAATACGAATTTCAAAATACTACGCCTCGGGTAGGGCAGGAATAGGGCAGGGATCAACATCGAGGTGACGCCGTAACTAGGTTTATCGAAAATGCGCATAGTTATTTCAAACAAACGAAGTGGAGTTGCAGCAACATTATAACCAATATTATTCTTGTCGCCTGCTTGCCTTAATATGTCTCCGACCTCGACGACTAACAATTATTTTGGTAGTTCGGTATCGCAGTCATAAATAGGTCGATCCACTGTCTACAACGTCTTCTTATTAAAACAATTCAAGATGTCACAATTACCTCTTCAAATATATCTCTAACAAGATTGCAATCCAAAGCGGACAAATGACCTCGATGACCAGTGGATAAGGAAGTTTATTGAGATTTCAACCATTAATTTTTATGTAACCCGCCATGTCAATTTTGTGTTTTTAAAATATCCACGCCGCAAGCACCCAATCTGTAGATAATATGTTCCGTTATTTACTCTGCGTTAAAAAAAACGTTCTATATTATTTCTAATTCATGAGGTTCCTTCACTAAGGGTACTCCTTGTCTTCTCGTTTTCTACCTTCCACATGTGAGAACAAAACATATATAAATATTATATATATCATAACCATTCAGTATCCTAAAAAACTATTATTTGATTTCCTCTTAATTTTACTGTTTCTAATGTTGTAAAACCACATTCTGTGATTTATGTGATACGAACAATGGTAGGAGGACAACCGCATACGATTGGTCATTGGAATGTGAAGTAATCCACCAGCCAGTAACATTGCGATCCCATGTTTCAGGATGGCAAAGCTGTACAAAGCAAATGGAATGCTCGAAATCTTGCGTGCGTGCCTACATGAATCGCTACGTGCGCCTGTGCGTGGTTGAGAAGGCTCACCGTATCGCAGCAACGATGACGTGCCAAGACTACGCTCGCGTTCACAATGGCGGACCAAAAGGGTGTATCAAGAGCAGCACTGTGAAATATTGGAGGAAAATAGAGAAATGCTGCCTGCGTGTGGGCGGATGTTAAATCGCTCACTGATGTCCCCTCACACGATGGCTTGAAGTCGCGTGTGCTTATTATGTGATTTCTTTCCGTGTATGATTATGCTAGAAAAGAAATAACAAATAAATGTGTAAAACCTGTTTTGTTTTCTGCGTTATGATGTTCACCATTGGCTCTATTACTGATCGTGTTCTTCCTGTATCGTTGAAGCACAACGCCAGCAATGTTTAATGTTAACGGATGTTATAACAGCGGAACAAAATTGCTTTCGATATCTAATGGTTTCTTACGCGTAATGATTGTGTTAAAGTGGGAACACATGTGTTGTAATAATTACTCTCACATTGCGTGATTAGAAACAATTAAAATGCATACACCAAATTGGTAGTTCGCACGTGACTGTCACAATAAAATATTTAAAAACGTCATCACAGAAATATCCATATATGCCTTGGTACTTGGTTCTACCAATCAATATATCTCGAAATTGCGACGTAATACTGTAAGTTATAGGGGCATAATAACGTTTAAAGACGTATTGCCCTTGTATTACGTAACTTTGGACAATCGAACAAAAGACGCATGACGTTGTGAACAGTTGGACGCAATTGTTTGCGTGGTTTTGCCGACAATTGTACGTAATAATTACAAAGGGTAATTCGATTGTTCGTAGAAAAGATAATGGCGGGGTGAATTGCGAAAGAATGAAACTGTGAAACGACCCTACCATGGGGTCGTAAATGAACGAGATGCAGAGTTTAGGAGGAATAGTGCAGTATACAACTACATCTACACGCATACTCACTGTCGATAATACGATAATGGATAAAACAAAATTTGCAACCCACCAAACGTATTTTACATTTATAACTGTTTTTACGAGTCGAAGCTTCTATTAAATGGCACCTTTGCGATGTGTATCCCCCTGTAATCGTACGAGACGTTGGTGGAGCTGCTCAAATCATCGGACAAGGCCGTAGGCTGCGTCCGAGGATTTGTGCTACTCCGCCATTTGTCGAATATAATTACAGGGGGTGCATATAGGACAGGTAGCATTTATTTGATTATTTACTTGTAAAGCGTAGAACTTGATAGTAATCGGTGATTCAACATTTTTGTAAAGGAATTATGCGTAGACATTTAGAGACAACGATCTACACATAACATAAAACAAACTACATTGCACATCGATTCATTAAAATATATAAGTACTTCATACTTAGCCTCTCGTGCCTCATGTTCCGTCAAGTCTTAGCAGACGTCTGGTGACTCGCGGCTTCCTCCAGCCATTTCGACCCGGCACCGGCTCTCAAAGTTCTGCCAGTGAAAGTCCAGTTGAATCCTTTATTTGGTCCATCCACCTGACCACTCCTACGCGTTTCTTCCACCATTCCAACAATGCCTTACTTTTTTCTGGTTTCCATTCAATCGCACAATGTATCAGAAATATAAAAGTATAACGTTTTCGTCATGTTTATGGTAGCTGAGTTCTTTACTTCCCGGATAATTGGTTCGTTCTGTCTCTATGCGGATTACGAGAATACCAACGTACTTCTCAAGTTTGAAACTCTTCATTAGCCTGTTCTCCTTCTTTTCGATGGGCCACGATTCGCTACAATATAAATGCACGGAAAAGATCAGTGTATTTACCAGTCTGATTTGCGTTTGTTTTCAGTATATTTACTACTGTTACTGCTGCTGCTGCTGCTACTACTACTGCTGCTACTACTACTGCTACCGCTACCGCTACTGCTACTGCTAATGCTACTGCTACTACAGTGTACTCAAGTAGAAAAAGTGTAAATTAGATCAGACATGATTTACAGACCTCCAACGTTGGCGCAGATCCCCCCACATAGGATCATATGCGTAGGCCTTGCCGTGAAGCGCCAGTAGCAAGTCAGCCTCATTATCGAGATTCTACACTATACCATTATTTTACATTCCTTTTTTCAATGTCACAGTTATGTCAATATATTCAACGTTTCAAGTTGATTCGAATTGCATCGCATAAACTGATAAATGTTTATTCTTATTTGTTGAGTTAGCCCCTTCCACAGTTTGCCAACATCACGTTTTTGATTACGCACACCCACATGATCGTAAAACCCTTGTTAAGAGATGATTATTATAGTAATTAGGAGGGTATTTGTCTATTTATTTTATTGGCAAATCGGGCACCATTTTTATGTAATTTAAGTGGTCGAGGACCCCTCCCACAGTTACCCAAACATCACCTTTTGGATTCAGCACACCCAAATCACCATAAAACCATTGTTAAGGGATCATTATTATACTAATTACAAGGGTGTTTGTCTATTTCGTGGGCAAATCGGGTGCAATTTTTTTTTTTCATTTAAGGGGTCAAGGCCCCCTCCCACCATTTGCCAACATTACTTTTACTGGATCCAGCACACCCAAATCACCCCAAAACCTTACTAAAACATGCCATCGGGACTATTTTCAAGATATATATTTTGATACCAATCTAACATGTTTCAGGTGGGTCCTGGTTCATATAATGAAAATGAATCAAACGTTGAACACGCTGTTCGTTCTGATGTTTGTGTATGTTATGTTGAGTGTCAACTATAGGCACGCACCGGGGGCCTACCAGATGACCACGAAGGTCCAGTGAGAGTGGTCTACATACAGGGGCTTGGCGCCAACATGTGCTGTGGAACTCACGTCTTCAATCTCTCTCACCTTCGGGTAGGACAACGTAGGACAGTGTCCATTTGAGTTGAACCAAACGTGTTTGTTGAAAGTTGTTTCGTTTACAATGCATGATCTGGGTATCTCCCTCCTTCCCCCTCCTTCCCCAGCCCTCCCTTTTCTCATCCCTCCCCTCACTACCTCCCATCCTCCCTCCATATATTCCTCCAACCCTCTCTTCTTCAATCCGTTCCTCCCTCCCTCCCTGCCTCATTTCCCTGTCTATCAATCACTTCCTCCCTCTATATCTCTCGTGGTATGTCACCCCGCCCTCTTTCTCTCCGTCTCTCAGTGCTATCAAGTGTTCTTGTCAGCGTCAAATGTAATTTGTTAACTGTGTAAAAAATCAGATGTACGAGTGTTGTTCAATTGTTAATAAACAACAGTAAACTAAAACATGTTAAGAGAAAACCACACAAGTTTTCATAGTTGCATCATTGAATTACTCGTTTTGATATAGGACAAGATTGTGTATGTAATATATAATTTCTAGTAGAACCAAAATCAGTTTTTTTACACATATGATAAATGTTATATCATTAACACGAGAAAGGGAGAACGGCAAACAGAACTTCGATTGTGATCGTTCTCAACTAAGTGTTGTTGTGCGTGCATTTGAACTGTTTTAAATATTGAAATGTTAGATTGATTACTAAAATACGCGTGTTTCAAATTTAACTCCAAAATGATGCGTAATGTGTTAAACACAGTTTTGTTCCGCTGTTGTAAAATCTTCTGACATTCTGGCCTTGTTCTTCAGCAATACAGAACACCATAACACAGACAACAAGTGAGGTTTTTCACATCGATGTGTTATTTCTTTTCTAGCTTATTTGTATATGACAGGAAATCGCATATTGAGCAAACACGACGTCAAGTCACCATCATTGGGCGACTTAACATCCGCCCACCCGCTGGCAGCATTTCTCTATTTTCTTCCAATAATCGACAACGTCGCCGGTCTCGTAGCATCCGTCCGGTCCGCCGTTGTGAACGCGCGCATAGTCTTGGCACGTTGCAATGCTACGACCAGCTTTCTTAACGCAACGGCCGACCCAGTAGCGCATGTAGACACGGACGCAAGATCTCGAGCATCCCATTTGCTTCGTACAGCTACGCCAGCCTAAAACACGGGATCGCAATGGCACTGGTTTAGTTGGGTAGAGTGATCAATCAGGTTCTGTTGGAGTAGTTCGCAGGCAGGTTATCCAAAGCAAAGCAAAGCAATTACGCGTGCGTGCGTGCATGCATGCATGCATGCACACATGTGTGTGATTGCGTGCATGCGTGTATGCGTGCATGCGTGCATGCTTGCCTTTATTGTATCGTAGACTGTGAATTACCTGAGCCTGGTTTGAAGCAGTCGGTCCAATAGTCCTCTTTAATCTGGAATGGTCCGCAGCTGTAGGAATTTATGTCCCATCGACATTTGCCCACCTGCCCTTCACACCCTTCTTCCTAAGGCATAACATGAATGACGACAATTAAGATATGACAACAATGATGTCAATAACGATAACAACAATAGCAAGTAAAATATCCGTCAATATTAACATTGTCAACACAACCATAACTCCTGCCACCACAAAATCACCATCATCACAACAACTTAAGGACTTACCTCGCATATGCAGTTAAAACAGTTGTCTGAGAATCCGCCTGGACCTGGACGAAAGATAATAGTATCATTAATGAGTCATTAGGTATTGATGTAGCCGACGTGACATATTAGGGTAAATGGCTATGATACTCAAAAACATTTCTAGAAATAATAATACATTAAGAAAATAAGCAAACGGAGAGTAGTAACTGAATCAGTTTGCAAGTTTCTAGTTGCAAAAAGTAACGGTCCCTGTGTTGCCGATTATAAGATCGTTAAATCCCAGCCACAAAACTGAGAAGTTTCATTTACTTTTTTTCGGAAGGCAACATTTGCGGTGAACTCCTCCGGCGCAGTAGCCTCCGAGGTAATCTCCATCACACGTACTGGTCGTCTCATCTTGACAGTGGCCGCCCCCCTTAATGCAGCCTTTGTCTACAGTTGAAATTCCACATGACCAAAATGACTATAAAGAAATACACAGTGTACAAACAACGAGCAGAGCAAGAAATGTGACAATTGCGTTACTTATAATAGTAGTATGCCTATGGCTATGGTGACAATTATTAAATTATGATTATTATCATTCAATCATATTAATGATTACTATGACGATTATATGGATTACGATAATAGTGATAACGGCACTTGGGTCACACCAAGCGATTCACAACACGGAATTGACGACTATGGCGCAAATCAATGTATATTCAACACAGAAAGTTGCTGTAGAGTAGCAGACTAAACCATCACAATACAATTATACCACCTTCAACAACAGGTAACAAGACAGGACTCGAGGTAGAAGAAATGTCACTTACCGTCGTCCACACTGCCGGGGATGCAGCAGCGTATGTTACTGGGCCCGGTGCAGTAGCCCGACCAATACCGTCCCCCGCTGCACGAGTTCGACGTATACTGACACGTTCCACCTCTCTGCAGGCATTTTTCATCTAGAATGACATAGTCATACAAACGGCGGTCTCAACCACGATATAGGACTTCCACAATATCGATATTAACATTGTCAACACAATCATAATCGCTGCCACCACAATATCACCATCGCCATCATCGTTACCACCATCATCATCATCATCATCATTATCATCATCATCACCATCATCATCATCATATTCATCATCGTTGTCCAAATACGTAGTGTGTGAATAGTTTAAGTAACACCCGCAGTCGATTTAATAAAACTCTTTTTTAAATCATCGAAAGAGCGGGTCAAGGCCGATCATGGGCGTGACTTCCATCCTCTCGCCGATCACATGACAAAGTTACGAAATTTCACCAAGGGTGAAATTTGTGAGTTTTTTCGCGTTTCCATTTTTACTTCACTTAATGTCCAAGCATTTAGTAATTTAATAGTTTGTCTGATGATTTCACAAAAACTACTTAGTGGCAAGAACGAGCTAACATGTTGCAGTGGATACTAGGTAGGTTTGATTTTGAAATGAGACTAGCGAAAACATCGATGTAAGGAGAGACTTTTAAATGCTGCTTCTGCTGCTACTACTGCTGCTGTTTCTGTTGTTGCCGCCGCCGCCGCTGCTGCCGCTGCCGCTGCTGCTGCTGATGATGATAATGATGATGATATTGTTGTGGCAGCGGTAAGGGTTGTGTTGGCAATGTTAATTGGCAATGTCATTTGACGGATATTGTGGAAATCCTGTCTTACATATTGTGGAAGTCCTGTCTTACATATTGTGGAAGTCCTGTCTTACATATTGTGGAAGTCCTGTCTTACATATTGTGGAAGTCCTGTCTTACATATTGTGGAAGTCCTGTCTTACATATTGTGGAAGTCCTGTCTTACATATTGTGGAAGTTCTGTCTTACATATTGTGGAAGTTCTGTCTTACATATTGTGGAAGTCCTGTCTTACATATTGTGGAAGTTCTGTCTTACATATTGTGGAAGTCCTGTCTTACATATTGTGGAAGTCCTGTCTTACATATTGTGGAAGTCCTGTCTTACATATTGTGGAAGTCCTGTCTTACATATTGTGGAAGTCCTGTCTTACATATTGTGGAAGTCCTGTCTTACATATTGTGGAAGTCCTGTCTTACATATTGTGGAAGTCCTGTCTTACATATTGTGGAAGTCCTGTCTTACATATTGTGGAAGTTCTGTCTTACATATTGTGGAAGTCCTGTCTTACATATTGTGGAAGTTCTGTCTTACATATTGTGGAAGTCCTGTCTTACATATTGTGGAAGTCCTGTCTTACATATTGTGGAAGTCCTGTCTTACATATTGTGGAAGTCCTGTCTTACATATTGTGGAAGTCCTGTCTTACATATTGTGGAAGTCCTGTCTTACATATTGTGGAAGTTCTGTCTTACATATTGTGGAAGTTCTGTCTTACATATTGTGGAAGTCCTGTCTTACATATTGTGGAAGTCCTGTCTTACATATTGTGGAAGTCCTGTCTTACGTATCCATTTTTTAAAACATGGTTACACTGCTAACATTAACACAATCACTAGACAATTTGGTTCATTCATCTTGTGAATGAGTACTTTCTTTTTCATATCTAATCTACACTATTCCTTAACTATTGCTGCTTTGTGTCCTCTGGTTCTATTGCCTTCGTTATGTTTGAAGAAAATAATTATACCAATATATCCATAACCATTCACTATTCTAAACACTTCTATTTGGTTTTCTCATATTCTTCTTTTCTCTAGTGATATGAAAACACATTCTATTACGGGTCCTAAGGTATCGCATTTCTGGTATTGCTTAGTTGCTCTTCGTGTTATTGCGTCTAGCTTATATGTATCTTTCTTACCGCATGGCTTTCGTGTTTGTAGGCAACATTCCAAATTAGGTCAAACTATAGTTTTGTACATGGACATAATTAGTTGTTTCTCCTTATCTGATATTTCTCCTAGTTAGCGCTAACACATTGTCGCCGCTATACCGCGCTCTGAAACTTTCACGTCAGAACGAAGTGTTACTTCAAAGTCGTTTCCTTTGTGGTTACACTTATTATAGTATCCCCCATTTTACATTTCCCAAAATTGAAAAACATTTTCCATTTTGCGGATCATCTTCTAAAGTTTGTCTCAATCTCTGTTAACCTTTCTGAACACGTTTGCGTTGCCTGCGACTCTCAGTATTTTGTATGATATGTCATCTTCCAAATCATTTATACATATTAAGAAGAAGCAATCTGCCTACCTGCGACTGTGACGTCCAACAGCCCAAGACATAAAAGGGCCACAGCCAAACTTGTCATCAAAAAGCTCCTCATCTTTACTAGAAATGTTGTAGATGTAGTCGTCTTCATAGATGTCGTATTGGTCGATGTTGGCGTTCTCTGTTTTATTATCAGCTCGCTTGCTATATTTACAGCTAATTTGCTGTTCTGATTAATGAGTTTTGTCGCGACACCGACAAAAACCAGAGACAGACATGAGCAGTAAACGAATAAAATACACGAAAAGTCAGTAATTCCTCTGAATGATCTTGACAGGAGTCTTTGTCCAACAGTTCGCAGCCTCCACCCTCCATACAACGACGAGACAAACGGTATACTAACACCTACCAGTCCATCTCAATCTCCATTTAACACCCTGATGTCAAATAGCCAATCATCCCTGCTTTGTCTACAAACCCCCACCTGCGCATGTTTCTTTTTTACCACTGATTAATTTTCAAGAGGTTTTTTCTAGAAGATCTTCTTCAAAATGCGTGTAACACTGTTCGCACTGGTTTTAGAAATAACTCACGATTCATGTCATATTCGTTTTTACAAAGTTGCGTTAAAAGACGCGCATCGGAATTATCAAAGTAATGCACAAGCGTTGATTGATGTACAAACTCATACTTCTATCTCCACGCAAGCATGCATTTCACACTGTTACACTGGTTTTTAGAAATAACTCACGATGCATTTCTTTAGTATTGTCATATGAGTTTTTATAAAGTAGCGTAAAAAGACGCGCATCGGAATGATCAAAGTAATGCACAAGCTTTAATCAATGTACAAACTCATAATTCTATCTGCACACAAGCATGTAGACCATTGCAATAATACGACACAATATATTAACGGGCGTAGTCAAACTATGTATGTATGTGTGTGTGTATATATATATATATATATATATATATATATATATATATATATATATATTACATAAGCGTAACCACAGAAACTATTGTTACGTAGAACAACGAGAAAACATACATTTGTTGAAGAGTCATCACTGGTCATCGGGTTGGCCCCTTGTGTGAGCGAGAGAGAGAGAAATTATTTATTCATTTTGGAGTTCGGCGTGAAGTTGGTGGTCGAACTTACGGTTACTGTACTTGCATGGACCGGACATTCACGTACACACAATCAGTCAACAGGAGTCGAGGAGCAATAAAAGACTGGAACATTCGTTAATGCGTCTCCCCGGTAAAAATAATCTATGGCAAATATTACAGAATATGTTTAATAAAAATAGTTACACCCATATTCTAAATATCGTCAGTTTGGTTCACTACCGAAGTTTAATTTGCCAAAAATTATTTAATGCTTCGATAAAATGCCTACATCAAGGATGTCTTTGATTCGGCACAGTCGGCAGTTTATGTGGTGTTTCTTCATCAAGCAGTTGATACTGCGGTGTTAGCCGATCACTTTTAGACACAAACATGTGTGTAGGGATGATAAGGGGGGGATAATCAATCAGAAATAACAAAGTATTTAAAACAATAGTTGATTCGGTGTGGAGTAGTTGCACTGGTGAAATTTATGTCCGAGTTAGGTCGACACTACCTCGGTTCACACCTGCTCTTTTGCTCAACTAAAAAATGTACTTCTTCACAGCTATTCACCAACCCCAAATTGTGTTTTTCCTCGAGTTTCTGCTTAAGCTTTTTATAATGTTCAACATTATATAAGTGATGGCTAAAAACATCTTCGTCGACGTATCTTGCTGGTGACTCGCCAAACAACGAAGTTATTTCGAAAAACATCTGAGATGGATATCTTTGAGTCACGCACAGATAAAATTGTTTATACGAGACCTTCAGAATGACGTAAGACCAGCGGAAAATTCCAGCGTTTACTGATCACGCACATATAATTGTTTATACGAGACTCTCAGAATGACGTAAGACCAGCGGAAAGTTCCAGCGTTTACTGATCACGCACATATTTACATGGCAAGAAAGAAAGCGTAAGTTTTGTGATATCCATCTGCGTGTCCGAGCATATCTAGTTCAACCCCCTTTCCTATTCGAACCGGTAGACATTTGTAGTAGGACGACGTAATGGAGATAGTTGAGTAGCAGCAGTGCTGCCGCCAGTGGTGTTCTAATGAATTTCAATCGGGTGGCTACTTTTAATAGACCAGGTCTGCCAGGAGGTGAAGCTTAAAACGCTTTGAACGGTCCTAACAAGATTTAGCAAGATTTAACAAGATTGCCATCCTAGGCAAAGGCTCAGGTGGCAAGTGGACAAGGAAACCATTGGCTTATCGAGAGTCCATCATTTTTCATCTATGTGTATCCCACCCTCCTGAGATATGTGTAAACCTTGTTTTACACATATTCACGCTGCTAGCAGTTACACAATTTGTAGATAATTTGTTCCATTAATGTATTGTCCTTTGCGAGAACGAGTACTTCCTGATATCCAATCTACACTGATCCTTCACTAATGTTCCTCTTGTTCTCTTAGCCTCCTTTTCTCTAGCGTTGCTAAACCACATTCTTTAAGCGTTTTTCATAACTAAGGTATCTCAGTTCTGGAATAATTTTAGTTGCTCTCCTCTGTGTTCATTCAATCTTATCTATATCCTTCTTATAATATGGTATCCACGTTTGTGTACAGCTTTCTAAACGATGCTCTATACATATGTATGATTATCCCTTTTTCCTCGTGTTATATTTCTCCTAATCAGCCCATGAATATGATTACTCTTTGAAGCTGCAATATCACACTGCCCTGAAACTGACTGTCATATCAGCACTGACTTTTATTCCTCAGTCCTTTTATTTTCCGGTAGTACCTAGAACAGTATCTCCCATTTGATAGCATACATTCAAGTTCCGGTGTCCTGTGTGTAAGCATTTGCATTTCCCAAAAACTGAATAACATCTGTCATTTCTCAGACCATTTAACTAATTGGTCTATTTCGTTTTGTAAATGTTGTTTATCACCCTCATTTTTAACCTCTTAAAACACATTCGGTGTCGTAGACAGGCAAAATATTTGTATTCCGAGCGTCCGTTGCCTGACCAAGACAGTGCTGGAGAAATATGTGTGCTTTGAGCGTCCGTTGTCTGACTCTGTGGCAGCGTTTGCCAAATATCTGCATTCACAGCGCCGGTTGCCTGACATTCGGACCGGTTTGGCAAAACAATGTTACTAGGAGCGCCCGTTCCCTGACATCAAAACAATGTTACTAGGAGCGCCCGTTCCCTGACATCAAAACAATGTTACTAGGAGCGCCCGTTCCCTGACATCAAAACAATGTTACTAGGAGCGCCCGTTCCCTGACATCAAAACAATGTTACTAGGAGCGCCCGTTCCCTGACATCAAAACAATGTTACTAGGAGCGCCCGTTCCCTGACATCAAAACAATGTTACTAGGAGCGCCCGTTCCCTGACATCAAAACAATGTTACTAGGAGCGCCCGTTCCCTGACATCAAAACAATGTTACTAGGAGCGCCCGTTCCCTGACATCAAAACAATGTTACTAGGAGCGCCCGTTCCCTGACATCAATACAATGTTACTAGGAGCGCCCGTTCCCTGACATCAAAACAATGTTACTAGGAGCGCCCGTTCCCTGACATCAAAACCGCACTGGCAACATGACGGTGTACCAAGAGTCGGTTTCTTGATGTTACACTTTGATAACATTGATAACACTTCGTTACTCCAAGCGCTTACTCGCGTTACATTGGCGACCGGGTATATTTGGCTGAGAGCTACATCCATACCACATCATATTAAGTAACTTCAATGGGTGTACGCGTGCGTTCGTGCGTGCTCGCGTGCGTGTGTGCGTGCATGCCTATGTGAGTAACGTTTAATTCGTAATAGTTACATATTTTTTTAGAAGTATGCAGATACGAAGGCCATTGTTTGTGTCACCTGTCAACAGGTCGCAGTGTCTATCACATGATAACGTTACCTTTCAAAAGGTTCAGTAAATAGGGATGATTTTCTAAAGCCATGCCTGTCTTTCTGTCCCGCAGAAACCGCCAACACGCCTGTGGAAGGTGGAACACACACAGAAGCTGTGCTGATAGAGGGAAGACTGTCTGAAGTGCTTGTTTCCCAGCCTGTCAGTTGTCGGTCATGAAGATGGCTGTCCCATGGTTTCCACGACAATCGAATGCTGCATCTCCCAGCAATCCCAGAAGGAAATCGTAGCCCCCCTTGACTTCAGCAAAAAGTCAAACAGGTAACATCGCGCGAAATCACGACTACCTAGTCGCCTTGTTTTTGGCTCTTCCTCGCTGCCGGGATGGCTAACACGTGGCTCTTCCTCGCTGCCGGGATGGCTAGCACGTGGCTCTTCCTCGCTGCCGGGATGGCCAGCACGTGGCTCTTCCTCGCCGGGCCGTCTAGACGCTTACGAGTTACGTAATCTGGACGTCGTCTATGACGTCACCCAACGGCATCAACGTGACTGCCGCAGATCAATGTTTAGTACGGCATACTTAATTTCATTATGTCGATGTCAGCTAGCCACCTACGAAACCTAGCGGAGTTCGCTGGTGTGCTCAACCTCCGCACATGGGTGAAAATAATATCGCGAGTGGCGCCACTGTTGGATAGTGTATGGCTTACTGTTAGGTGTTAGTCTACTCACTAGGTGGAGGGACGGGCCCCTCTTAATGGGACATCGTATACGGAAAAGAATCCTTTCGGTATATATCGTATATGTGATATGGCTGATCTACACAATCTTAGATACATTCCGCGTGTTGACATTTTGTCGTATGGGTATAGAATAAAAAAATTGTAGTTATTTTAGCGGAGGCTCCTCTCGTGGGGTAAGACACCTACCCTTGGGACAAAACGCTCCCCCGGGCGTTTGATTTTATTATAATGTCTTTATGTGAATACTGTCTCATATATAGACCCCCAACTGATACATTTATGCCTGTGCTTCAATCGTATTAGCCTAGTGTAGGCATTCACTTCTTTTGTTTCAGTTTCCGGAAAGGTGATTTGTAAAATTATGAAGCTCAGAATTAATTGTAATGCGAAAACATTACCGCGTGTTTTGCTTCTACTGCAACCGTACTGCAATCGTACTGCAACCGTACTGCAACCGTACTGCAACCGTACTGCAACCGTACTGCAACCGTACTGCAATCACATGGACATACGGTTCCATCTGGCTATCTCAAAATTCTTATTTTTGAGCACTGTGGGGTGGTGACCCAACCTACCTTGTTAACTATATTGGTGGCGAGAGACTGCATATAATAATAATTATGGTTGGGTTCAACTGGCAGTGTAGTCAGAGAAGACATTGCTTGATCACAGCCTGGCGAACCACAGGACGCGGACACATGCTGCATTTCCGGAGTTGGGCAATTTAAACGTTTCGTCGGTAGGCCTATATGTTCAGTACATTGACATATTAAACTGTGGTACTCGAGTTGAAATAAATCATTAAATAATGATGTCTACGATGGAATCATTCAGCTTTAAAGAAATCAGACGTTTGGTAATTGACGCTTCAAGACAAAGGCAACACAGATGAGGTGGCTACCAGAGAAGTATAAACTTATCGAGCTGGTAGCCTATTAAATCAAACTAAGTGTAGTAAACTCCCATATTAATACACACACGCACACGCCCACGCCCACGCCCACGCCCACGCACACGCACACGCACACGCACACGCACACGCACACGCACACGCACACGCACACGCACACGCACACGCACACGCACACGCACACGCACACGCACACGCACACGCACACGCACACACACACACACACACACACACACACACACACACACACACACACATCAAGGGTATACTGTTGTATCAATAGCAATAAACTCAATAGGTTGTAGTGATCATGTTGGTTGCCAAACATGACGACTCAGAAGATGAAAACGCAGATGGACTCAGTATATTCTCCTGTGTAAAATGTACCAGTCAATTGTCTTTCCTGTATCACAGTGTCCTCTGTGTAGATGTGGATGTGTATGCACTCTACATGTGTGACTCGATGTTGTAAACCTTAGTTATGCTTCCTCCTCTGGGAAATTATTGTGACACAGTTTAAGAGGTATAAAATATTGCCTTTGTATTACTATTATTTATTATTTTTATTTGTTTACTATTATTATTGTTGTTTTCTTACTATCATAAAATTATTGGTATATAGAAATAAATGTGCATATGTATCTATAAGCCTTTCGGGGTTTCTAGGGATCGCCTGAGTTGTAATTTAATAAAATATGAATGAAATTTGAAATCACTTGTATCGTTACGACTGAATAAATATTCTAGTTCTAGTTGTTCCAGCACTCGGCAACGTTCTATTAACTGACTGGTCTGTATGTTGTGGTTACCTCAACTGTGTGGGGTTTCGAGGTCTCATTCAAGTAGCCAGCCTTTATCAGAACATTGGGTGAATGTCGTTATCAATGGTTCTTTTACGTCCCCAATTATATGAGACGGGACCGACATTAACGTGATCATCCGAGTCACGAGAGATACACAGTATCCAATGTTGAGAGCCGGGTTTTTTACGCCAAACATACCCTTGCCCAGTCCGGGTGTTCCGACTCAGAACTCTGTCATGTAAAGCGGATGCACTAACACTGCACACGGCGCCTCTTATTATTATCATTTTCATTATCATAATGAACCTGGTCTCTCAGGGCAGTATCTAGCTTAACACTTCTCCTTCCATTCATGTAACCCATCGTGAATCAAGTTTGTTGATGTTTATTAGTGTTAAGTAATATGACCAGTTAACACAATCCTGTGGAATCACCTGCCAACTCATCTCAATATCCATTTAAGGTGGCCGACGACCCTGAAATAAAATAAAAGAAATTTTAACTGTAAAAGTTATTTAAAATCCATTAGACCCAAAAGCCCAACAAGAATTATAATTGTGTGCGTTTGCTCGTAGTTATCTGTTATCGCGGTTGTTTATTACTATCAATACATGGCTGCTTCCTATCAAAAAGGTGTGTGTCATGAATACTAATAATTACAACACCTTGCTTTCTAATTCTCCCTCCCTCCCTTCCTATCTCCCTCCCTCCCTGCCTGCCTCACTCCCTCCGTTTACTCAAAACGACAACTTAATACGAACGTCAGTTTGACTGTTTACCAAAATGCCAGGCAACAATGCGGGTATCGGTACCAATGAAATTTTTTTATAATTTCAGGCTCTCGTGAGAGCGACAAACGGTGGCGTCTCGCGGAGTTTGGGAAATCGCAGCTGGTGCAGCCTACAACCCAATCCCCGCTTTGAACGAGACCATCACGACAAGTTTCGGCTTCTACCGGAGATCAGTCATTCACACTAGGTGGCGACACGTTTACTTCTTAACAGGCACGCCAGCTAATTACTCATACAATACATAACACGATTGTCACCCAAAGAAAAAAGCTACATGTGGCAAATAGACAAACCATTGGCTTATAGAATCAAACCACTTTTATTAAATGTTTTCAGTTAGAAAATCGACACTTGATAAAACCGGTGTGACAATCTGGCAAATCCTTCTATAAAAATACAATACACAGAGACTATTTACTCGGTAAGTTAATTACGCTACCGCTTTGGGCGACCGTGGTGAAATTTGCAGACAACGTAACAGCATTTAGAAAGGTTAGAATAGAGATAAACACAATGATCTATACACATTGGATAATTGAATTTCACAGAAAAGGAACCACCCACGATTTGAAATATGTCTGATTTGAAGTGGAACACTATTGTGACATTTCTGATCACGGATCTTTTTATCGGCCGAGATATCACAACATATAGCCTTACATACGACCTATGCATAGAGATAACATTAGCAGCATGGTTTATATAATACAAAAATATTATCTTGCTAACCATCGGATAATAATAACAATTAATTGGCTCCATATTCTGGACTGCTTGCTCGGACACAAAGCAGTGAGTGGAGAGTGTATCGCCATTCATAATACTCGCTCGGGCGAAACGGTTGTCACAATTTCAGCGTTTGTGTGCCGCTTCAACTTTTCAACTTCTTCGGGTAATTGCGTCGTATGCAAACGACACTGCACAACAAGCCACGGTTCGTCTAATAAAGAACGCCCATCACAACATCAAGTGGCGCATATGTCGTCTGAATTGTCGTCGTAATTGTCACCAAGCCGGCGACCCTTTTAATTAAACTACCTCGACATGTCTGTCTTCGCTGTCTGGCTGCCTTCACACAACAGACGCGAGAGAAGCTAATCGTTCAATGATATCCACTTGGTCTATTCATCAGCGCAAATGGGTGTTTGTCCAACGACTGATGCGAACCAAATCAACATCAACAAGTTGTCTGGGATGTGTTTGTTTCAATCGGCTTATAACTGCACTGTGAGGTCCTATATTATAACGCGCAGGAACAATCCATAAAAATATATGTATGTATCAGTCACAGTGACAAAACAACTGTACGGGCCTACCCAGGTCTCTAACCAGATCTAACGGGGGGGGGGGGGGGGGTACTATTTTTTTTTTCGTTTCTGTACACCTCCAGACAAACTTTGATTATTCGCCAAACAGGATGCCAAAGAGGGGTCAGACGACCCCATCAAACATTATTGGCTACGGATCTGGTATCAGTGATGTCTATTTTGTATTATTCACATTACTTTGCGACGCAACCTGCAATTTTAATATCGGCATGTAATCAAAAGAATCACTCTGCGTCGGAAAATATTGTTATTATAGGTTGGCAAATTGACGATAGACAATATCTGGAACCGTCTCCATGGTAACGTAAAAACAATATTTGTCACACACTGAGCAAGCAATCGTATAAAGGAAATGCAGACTGTGCACGGAATGTATTCGTTCGTTTATTTGTACATCGTCCCAAATTACGGTCTACTAAAATGTTCGCTTGGAATAAAACAAAATGCATCACACTCGAGAAAGATTTTCCAGTGCCATTGCTAATGGTTTGCTGTATACTGAAAAAAATGCAACGCTTGCATAACAAAATAGTGTACCGCGTGAACGATTTTGTGAAATACTGGGAAATAGTGATACAATACAATTAATACTGACAAAATATATAAAAGTAAGTATAAAAATCACAAAATAATCACATTAATTATCATCTTTACAGATTTAAAACATGCAGTGTTTAGTAAAAACAGTTTACACCATTAACGATATCCTGCCTTCTTTCAGTGCATTCAGTGATATGATTTCGTATCTAGAACACCGCCAATAAACTTCATTCACTGTCAACATAGCGATCAGAAATGATTTGAAATGCGATTTACCACAGCGAGACGTTCACCTTGTCGTGGTACTGGCCTACAACGACCTCCTTTCACGTGGACCAGACCAGTGGCACTGAAACTGACGAAGAGCCTCTGACCTATCGCTAAGTGTACGCTGCTTCCTACTTCTCTAGCCAACAACAATGTCTCATCTTTTACTGTTTCTTCTACTTGCCCGAGTTTCCGTCACTTCTAACTACCGCACATTCTACACTTGTGTGTTTCCCTACTTAGTGATACATCTGGACAAAATAATGAGCATTAGCACGATGACGGTGCTTCACACCTTTCACAGGGGAAGATTCAGCCCGAACTACCCACGTGTGCATTCTCGTAGACTGAGAAGCTTCGAACCTAGCCAACCTATCGGAGACCGTTGTAGTTCGTCATACAAGCGTGTCGTGGTACAGGTGGCACCAACGCAAACATAATTCGCGTCTGTAACGGGCATGATGTCACGTGACAACATCGATACACGGACCGAGTAACGCTCGCTCTAGGCGTCGCAGTCTGTCTTCTCGGAAGGAGCGGAATCCGAGCTTTCTGTCACCTCGGCCGTCTGTCGCAGGTCGACACAGAATTCGAATGGTTTGTTCCCGCGCTCCTGCGTGTACATGCGGAAGGCAAGCGACAGAGACAAGGCTAGACGGCGCGCTGATAGCGTCGAGTCACATACGTACACGTGACACTCTAAATCGCGGGATCTAGACGAGATCTCGCGCACGACGACGAAACAAAAGACACGCGTGTACTTGGCGTCTTGTGTGCCAAACGATATGAGCTCAATCGGTACCAACTCAGCGTCTTTGCTAGGAGCTTTCGGTGCCAGACGGCGCTCGAGGTCTTGTGGTGTCAGTGCGCATGTGGTAATGCCGCTTCTGGTCACGTGCAGCTGTATGAGAGGCAGCGGACTATCCGTTCCTCGCCGCTCGTTGAACCGCGCCACCAAGCGGGCGACTGGACCACGAACGTGTTCAGCACCACATAACCCCGAGCAGGGCATCATTCCGAGATACTTGACGAGGAACACTTGTGGCAGCGCCATCACGCGGACGTCATTGGCTGTGGCTACGCGATGTCGGCCGTCTGGCGGCGCTGCCATCTCCTTCCTGTTTGCGGCCCCCGCGAGGGTGCGGTTGAAGAACCCGAGTAAACCCTTCCGCTTCTTTGTGTCCGCGGTCGCCTTGTTGCATTTCGCTACGTTATTGTGTGTGCTATCGCGGGTGGCTGATCCGTTGCGCGCCGATTCAACATTTGTCGTAACATTGTCGACGTCGTCAAGACAACCGTCGACGTCGTCATGACAACCAGCGCTAACACGAAAACGAGCGCTTGAGACACTCGCTGTGCTGCAAGTAGAATACGTCATCAGCACGTCACTATCCCCGTCAGACAAAGATATTTCATCACTGCACGCGACATTGGGGGTTGTGACGTCATGAGTGTCGAGTGCAGTTGTCATTAGACGTTCAATCTCGTCACTTAGTTGCGAGACGTTGATGTCGGTGTCCTGAGAGGGCGCGTCGACGACGTTAACGGGGGTGGTTTCCATGACGACGTCAGTAACCGCTAGGTTCGCTGGTGTGGTGATGCGTTGTTCGATCAATTCGTCACACGTCGCATTCCGCTGAAAGAATTAATCATGACGATCGGGACAATGGCTTTTGTATTTTTATAATAAGTTAGTGTCCAATCTGATAAACATTTCCTGTCCGGCTTAGTCATGTTTAACAATACAATGCAATACAACACACTTCTATTGCGCCAAAAACATCGGCAGACTCAAAAGTCGGCAGCACCAAAACAAAGAGGGCTCGGCAATTTCTAATCTGTTAGCAATTCCAGTTGTAAGCAGTTGGATTGGTGCGCTGCTACATCGTCGTTGCATAACGCTTAACAACCCTTAAAATGAGGATGTTTAAAGAACTCATATTAGCAGTATAACTTTAGGAGTTAGCAAAGCACTGGAACGATTTCTTTCACAGATTTAAACCCGTACCTCTAGAAAGGCGTCACTGTAATATCGACGTAACGATCACGTAAATTACCCTGAACAGTAACATTCGTAAAAGAATAGTGACATTTAGTTAGAAGTTTATGTGCCAAAGTTTCTTATAAATTAATCATGATATGGCAACATCGTACATTAAAAAAAATGTAGGCCAAAAGTTGGCCATGGGCAATGCTCAGCAAATACGGCGCTATCAATAAGTATGAATCTATTGAAATTAAACCATAATTATGTGTCAGGTACATGATATCTTATTACCATCTGTTATATTCATATATCCCTATAATTATCATATATGTCATATATTTTATATTTACATGTTAATAGCGCCGTATTTGGGGTGGGCATTACCCATGGCCCGCCTTTGGCTTACATTTTTTTTATTTTTCATGGCATGGTAAACTAATGGATGACTAAGTTTGTCCGCCCTGACCTCCCCCTTTGGCCTCCCCCTTTGGCCTCCCCCTGGCCTCCCCCTGGCCTCCCCCTGGCCTCCCCCTATGGCCTTCCCCGGCCTCCCATCTGGCTTCCCCTTTGCAAAATACTAGATACATATATTTAGAATGCAACCTGTTGCGCTACTGTATGGGAACGTGGTAATATAATGGGTGACTCGGGTTGCACTCCACCCCCGGCCTCCCCGCCCCCCCCCCCGGCCTCCCCGCCCCCCCCCCCGGCCTCCCCGCCCCCCCCGGCCTCCCCGACCCCCTGGCCTCCCCGTTTGCGAGATCCTAGATACGCCATTTTTCGTGACACTGACGGTGTTAGCTCTGTCATTGTTACCACAGATCGCAAAATAAATACGGTGTAGACTGTTCTCGACATTGCTACATTACACTTGCCTAAACAAATGTTACAGGGAAACATTCAACAGTAGACTTACGGCTTGTTAATCGAGCGAGTTTCGACCTCGTGGTAGCACCCCGACCTGCATGCACTCCGACGAGCACCCCGACCTAGAGAAAGCGTCGCTCCAAGTTGTCGCGACAGGTGTACGCAACGCCCCCGAGGCCCGTATCTATTGAGTTAGAAAGTCTTCGTTAACTCACCTTCCCTACATTCCTATGTTTCTTTGGTTCTGGTGTGTCAACAGGTGTTGTTACAGCGAGGCTCGGAGAAACACAATCGAGTCAGTAAACAATGGCCAGCTAGACACAATGACCACGTCACTGTGGTCACTGGGCAGGCAGCTACCGGCGTCCTAAGGGCTCCCTCGGGTACTGACTGGAGAGTCGCCCGCACAATAGCGCCGTCCCGCTGTCAGCCCTCACGGTAACGTAATCTGATCCGGTATTTACTTCTCAGAAAGTCTTTTCACGCTCTGTTTACCTGCTACCGTAGTCCACTGGATAGAAGCTGGTGTCGTGTAGCAGACTGACTTTATGTCATAAGGGTCGTGTATATTTGAGCGCAGCACACACGCACGCACGCACGCACGCACGCACGCACGCACGCACGCACGCACGCACGCACGCACGCACGCTCACACACACACACACACACACACACACACACACACACACACACACACACACACACACACACACACACACACACATATATATATATATTTCGAATGCAACCTGTTGCGCTACTATATGGGAACGTGGTAATGTAATGGGTGAATATATATATATATATATATATATATATATATATATATATATATATATATATATATATATATATATATATAGTCACCATTAACACGTTCCCATATAGTAGCGCAACAGGTTGCATTCGAAATATATATATATATATATATATATATATATATATATATATATATATATATATATAGACATTGAAACATGTCCAAAAGATGGACACGGCCGGGGGTGCGCAATATGTCATAGATTCAACTGTCACATCTTAACAAGGTTACTCTATTCGTCGGCTTCACTGTCACCAACAATTTCGTTCGCGTCGCTTTGTCCTTCCTTAAACCTGAGAAGCTGAGTGTCTTCCGAGTTGGCGCCCAGTGATGTGTGGTAGTTGTGGTGTGTTGTGGTGTGTAGTGGTTGTGATGTGTGGTAGTTGCGGTGTGTAGTGGTTGTGATGTCTCGTAGTTGTGGTGTGTTGTGGTGTATAGTGGTTGTGATGTGTGGTAGTTGTGGTGTGTAGTGGTTGTGATGTGTGGTAGTTATGGTGCGTTGTGGTGTGTAGTGGTTGTGATGTGTGGTAGTTGTGGTGTGTAGTGGTTGTGATGTGTGGTAGTTGTGGTGTATTGTGGTGTGTAGTGATTGTGATGTGTGGTGTGTTGTGGAGTGTAGTATGATGGTGTGTGATGGCTGTTATGTGTGATGGCTGTGATGTGGTTGTGGTGGTTGTGATGTAGCGTTTGTAGTGTGTGGTGGTTATGGTGTTTAATGTTTGTGGTTTGTTGATGGCTGTGGTGTATAGTGTTTGTGGTGTGTGGTGGTTGTGATGTGTGGTGATTGTGACATGTATTGCTTGTGGTACGTAGCGATTGTGGTGTGTAATATGTGTGGTGTGTAGTGGTTATGTACCGGTATGTAATGTGGTTGTTGTGGTGTTGTGAAGTGTGTTGGTTGTGGTTGCAGAAACGGGTCATCCGTGTGTGATGATGAAGTCCTGACTAAGGCGACGTTCTCGTGTCCTCGTGTTTTCTTGTTCTCGTTCCAAAGCCTTCCATGCAACAAGATGTGACAATTATTGTAAGAAATCGGCTTTCTTACGCCCATTTGCTGTTGAAAATAGCCAGCGATACTGTTTCAACAATTTCGATCAATAAGCCGTCGAAAACCTGAATACTTTTTCATTACCAAACGTATCGGTGTGACACACTCGGTGTCATTAAAGGTTGCAGACTCACTGCGATGACATCTCAGGACACAGACGGCGTGGCATATAAGAACCTGCTCTGGTAAGTCCGCCTTGCGTGGATATTACATGATTTCGTATGCAGTTCGAAGGAGAAACAGCATTTCATATCATGCTGTAAACACGAGCGAAATATTCTGATCATCCATAGTTAAAAATACAGTTTCACCCGTCGACGGCGTAAAACATATGGGCCAACGTCAAGCGCCTTGTTGTTGAATCGTCAACTATAGTTTAGCTTAGTATCGTGAAACACTGTGTTGATCGTCAGACACTTGCCACCAGTATGCTTTATGTTGACGGGATTATCGCAAGCGAATGTGCTGTTTGTCCATCTTCAAAAACATATGTCGCGTATCGCTGGGACAAAGTTTATCTGCGAAAAATGCAAAGTCAATGTGACTCTCAAGCGCGTCGGAACTGCTTAACCGTTATACGCATCAGATAAAAGATAAGTTAACACAGTGCTGTTGTCATCAACACGACGTCCATGAAGACTATTCTACGAATTGGATGAGTGACAAAAGAACGGATTTACTGCGCTTCATTCATGTCGCAGACTTGGTTTTCCATACGTTGTCTGTATACAATATGAACTGCAAAGTCCGGGATATATTTTCATCGGGATACAATAACAACATTATATCGACGTAGTATCCGAGATAATAACATACATAATAATGAGTTTGGATCATCCCCACGTATTCGGAATCGTGAAATCCGTTGTGATTAGCGCAGAGATAATCATGAGTATCGCCACGAACTTGCTGGCGATCGTCGTGATCGCGAGATACCCGGAACTGCGCCAAGACCGCACGACGCTCTTCATGTTATCGCTCTCCGTGTCCGATCTGGCGACTGGGTGTCTGG